>JAVJGG010000005.1:1940372-1987282 GCA_035590195.1 Aviceda cuculoides | reverse complement strand
AAGAAGGCTGGAGGGGCACAAGGAGTTGGGAGGGGACACAGCCAGGACAGCTGGCCCAAACTGGGCAAAGGGGTATTGCAGACCATGGGACATCATGCCCAGTATATAAACTGGGGGGAGTTGGCCTGGGAGGGATCACTGCTTGGGAACGAACTGGGCATCAATCGGCGAGTGGTGAGCAATTGCACTGTGCATCACTTGTTTTGTATATTCCAATCCTTTTATTATTATTAATATCATTTTATTATTGTTATTATTGTCATTATTAGTTTCTCCCTTTCTGTCCTTTTAAACTGTTCTTATCTCAACCCATGAGTCTTACTTATTTTCCCAATTCTCTGCCCCATCCCACTGGGTTGGGGGGAGTGAGCAAGCGGCTGCGTGGTGCTTAGTTGCCGGCTGGGGTTAAACCACGACAATGTCTTACAGGGACTGCCAGGACCTCCAGGGCAGAAGGGTGACCAAGTAAGTCAAACAGTGTGAGAACAACATGTTTCAGTATCTTGGGGGAAGATGTCCTGACTTTCCACAGCTTGTTCCACATCTGCAGCTCTTGCAACTGCAGCTGAGTGTGCTTATGGGGGGGCTTACGCAGAGGTGAAGCCAGCAGGGATGCACTTGAACTTCACCACAAGCTCAGCGTCTCCTCTCTGTTTCGTTCTTGTGCTTCTGAGATTAGTTTTGAGCTGGTTTCGGGAATGGATGGGCGAGAGCAATGAGCAGAAATTTTTTATTGCCCCAGATTGTTCATTTTATGTCCTCTTGCCTTGCAGGGGAACCCAGGATTTCCAGGTGCTCCAGCTATGGGGGTAACTATGAGTGGATTACAGCCCTTCTTGTGCTATAGCCATGCAGCATCACCATCAGTGGTGCCAGCAGACCAAGGACCAAGAGAGATGTGTCCCACCGAACTGCAGGAAGAGCTAATGGACCTCTTCCTTGACCCTCCAGACAACTATGTTTTCTGCTCCCTTGCTCCTCTTCTTGTAAGCCCAGCCCTGCACCACAGTTGCCCACTGGCTCTTCAAAGGAGCTTCGCTGCTGCGCAGGAAAAATAAGGATAAAGCCTTCCCACCACTGAAGCCCTGTGCTCCAGGCCTGTCTCCCACTCAAGCTCCCCGTTCACAGTGGGATTGTGCTGGTCCCTGCTGAAGGGGCACTGCTGATGGGTCTTATCTGCCTCATTCCCATGTGGAAACAGGGCTTCTACAGCCTCCTCTTCATGTCCCTCCAAATGCTAGGGCAGCTTTAAGGAGAAACCGTGGTGGTGGCCATCTCTGCATGCCCCACAGCATTGCTGCAAGGACTGTGGGAGCAGCCGGAGGTTGCATTAAGGACTGAGACCCACCGCCAGGACAGACTGACGTGTCCTGGGTGGAATGAGCAGGGCACCTTGGGTTTCTTCCCTAGCACCGCTGACAGAATTGTGTTGGAGACACAAGGTAGGAAGACAGCTCTGTAGCGTGTGACCCCAGCTCAGGGCTGCTCTGCAGCCTTGTAGTGCAGTCATTAAGACTCGTGGCTGTCCGAAGGTTGGTCCTCGGCGTGTGTTAGCAAAGGCTAGAGCAGCTATCTGCCAATTACCCCTTGCACGTGAGTGGTCGTTCAGTCCCATCCCGGGAGCTAACACCTACTGAAGTTGGTGGGATTCCTTCACAAGCTTCATGGGGTTTGGGATTTGGCTTGTAGCCATTTCTGGTGTTTTATGATCCGGTGCAGGTGATGGGTTTCCTATCCCATAGCAAGGCTGAGATTGTCTTGCTTTGGAAAAGGTAACATGAGTAGACCCTCCTTTGGAAGGGAGTTCTTTTTTCCCAAATAACAGAGCATTTCTGTGATTTCTTTTTATCCTCAGGTTTTGGGACCTCCAGGCAAGAAAGGTGTCAGGGTAAGTCCATTAATTAGCACTGCTTGAAACTTAGATGAGATCTTCACCTGAAAAAGTGTGGGCTGGACCATGTTTCACCATCTGAATCATATCTCTGTTGTGACTGCCTGGAGAGGAGAGGTTGGAAAAGCAGCAGTAGTCTTGCCCTGCTGATATTTCTTTCTCTTTTATTAACATTTGTGCCTGTCATTCTCTTCCTAGCCTCAGTCTGTGGGGAAATTTTGGATTTCCATGTGCTAGTTTTAGAAGGCAGAGATCACTGAAGCACAGATCCAGCCCACTCACGGAAGCTGGTTCCAGCCAAGGGAGACATTGTCATAAAATCAAAGCACAGCTGAGGCTGGAACGGACTTCTGGAGGTCTTTCGTCCCACCTCCTGCTCAAAACAGAGTCAGCTTCAAAGCTGGGTCATGTTGCTCAGGACTTTGTGTGCTGGGCATCTCAGCAGATGGAGACTTCCCCACCTCTCTGGGTCCCTGACCCAGTGTTTGTCCTCCCTGTGACTGGAGGAAGTTGAATTTCTCAAACCAGGGAGATCTCTGAGACAGACCTGTTCCCTGACTAGGTTGTCCATATTGTACATCTGCTTTATAGCACAGCAGATGCAGTTCACTGTTGCAGTGGCCTCGTGGTGGAACGTGGCCTGGAATATCCTAATTTTTTTTTTTTTTTTTTTTAAATTCTTGATAGCTCATTGCCAACCTGCAGAGAAATAAAAGATCTCTCTTATCCATGTAAGGAGTGTTCACTGCAGGACTAAATCCTCTTGGCTTTTTGATGGCTGACATTGATGAAATACCCTTCAGTGCTTCACACCTCCCTCAGCCTTTAGAGACAATGAGTTTTGTCCTTTTCACTGGCCTTGGATGTTGGAGCCACCTCCCTTCATTAGTCTTATTGCCTAGACTGCCTAGCATTGGTTAGCAAAAATGTCTCCTAGGTTGGCTGTATTTAGGTAGCGGCCTAGGACCTGAGTTTTATCCTGCTTCTGTCACTGTAAAGGTATACGTGATGCTTTACAGTATACAAGTTGCATGGCTGGAGGGGTGTAACTACTGTGATGGGGTTTGTACTGCAGAAGCCCAGGTACCGCAGGGAGAGCTTGCATGTAAACCCAAGGATGGATGGATGAGTGGGTTTGGCAAGGGAATGGTTTTGTGAGTGTATTAGAAGTGCAAAATGCCGCTCTAGAGAGCCACATGAACAGGGCTTTGCTTCCTGCGTGATATTATTAGCTTTGAAATTGTCTTTATTTACAGGGAGATATTGGGCCAACAGGGGCCCTGGGACCACAAGGAGACAAAGGAATACAAGGAGACAAAGGAGAGAAGGTAATACACTTGCTTTTCTTGGCACATCCTTTATGGGTAGAAAGGTTTATTTTGTTCATATCCACAAAGGAAGCTCTGAGGCAGGTTGAATTCCTTCCCGAGCCACTGAGAGATGCCGAGTTACCAACGCTCGGCTCACCCAGCTTCCCATGGTTGATGAAAATGCTTAGGATCTTCTCTGTCTTTTCCTGCCAGCTTCAGCTATGGAGATTTATGTCCTGAGCTTGGAAGCTGCTCTGGCAAGACGCTGTATCTCCCTCTGCATCTTGCTTAGCACCAAACACAGCATTGGCGACTAACGCCCAGGGGTTATAGCAAGGATGGGAAGCAGGCTGACCCTTGTGGGGGCTGCAAAGTCATGGTGGAGTGGAGACTGATAACAGTCAGCAATGGCATAGGACATGTTCCCAGGAGTGAGATAACGAGTGGAGCAGGGTCGTGCCACCACAGCTTGTGCATGGCGATGGAAGAATTGCAGGCAAGACCTGCAAGATTGGGGTGGGTAAACTGAGGCACACGCCGGTTTCCCCAAATAGCACTCTAGTGAAAGTTGGCTCTTCACAACAGCGTCTCTCTGAGGTGGCAAGGAGTGTGCTTAGGAAGGGGGAGGGGGGGTGGCAAAATGAGGAGGGAATCTGGGAGATGGGATTGGCACAGGGTTTAGCCTTAGCTGTCTCCCTGTCATACGTAGAGGTGCAGAGAGGCAAAGCTCCCCAGGCGTTACACTGAGACACGCATCATCATTGATTTTTGCAGGGAAGTCCAGGTTTTGGTATTCCTGGTCAACCTGGGCTGAAGGGAGATCCAGGCGACAGGGTGAGTAGGGCAACATGCTGGATGTGGAAAGGGGAGGCCCAAGGGGGCAAATCAGGAGGTTCAGAGGCAAAATCTCTCTGCCACCTCCACGCACGTGAATTTTCTGGCCTTCACCCATGAAACCTGTCACCAGCAAATTGATACTGGGATGGTCATGAGGAGCTGGGCTGTTACCCTGTGGCTGGTGATCCCATGGTGGTCTTGTGTGATAGGGTAGTTTTCACCTGACTGTGGAAGGCAGCGCTAAGGGCGGGGGGACTTCTCCAAAATGCGGAGAGAGGCTTGCTTGTGAGTCTGGAAGAAAGCATAGGTGGTCAACGCTCAGCTGGTAATTCTGCGAACAGCAAAGCCAAGGAAGCCCCATTTCCAATGGCTTTGTGTCCTGAAGGTGACCTTGACCTTTATCTTCCTGACTTTTGTGTCTAAGAAGGTGCAAGCTTCTGGTGGCTCCCACGTGAGTTCACTGATGTCTAGTAAGGGTTGGGTTAATGCCTTGGTGTTCCTGTCTATGGGGATATTAACAGTCCCTTTCATTTTAAACCAGAACAAACTTGCAAAACCTAACATCTTTGAGGTCTCCACCCCTCTATCAAAGGTAGTCAGCCAAGTATTAATGGTTTCAAAGTGGGGAAGACAGACGTATCTACACAGTGTGTGCTTACAGCAGCCCCTCTTCTCTTAGGACACCATCTGTTTTCCCCTTCTCTGCATTTTACTGCACTCTTTCAGCTGCTAATACCTGCAATCAAAGAGCAGCTTTGCAGAATGAAGAGTGATGTTTGCACCCTTTAGATACAACAGAGGACCCTAACCTGAAATTATTCTACCTGTATCATTCTTGGTTTGTGACTAACGGTCTGTATTTCTGCAGGGAAATGTAGGTTTGTCTGGCAAACCAGGTCAGAAGGTGAGTCTGTGCAGTGATTGCAACGCATAAAGCGTTGTCTCATACCTGATGTCTGTGTCACCCAAAGCAACTTGAGTCAGTGGGGTTTTATCTTTGCCATGGGGCTAGTGTCAAAACATAGGGAGCGTTCAAAAGCTGAAAGGTCTGAACAAATCCTGCTTTGCTGGAGTCTCTGTATAACATGCAGAGCCCTGGATAGAAAAACAGTGAAAAGATGCAAGAAATTAGGCCTTAAAAAATTCTGCAAATCTCAGTTTATAGGATTTCTCCTAGCAAAGGTTCAAAAGTGGCCAAGAGATGTCTGTAAAACATCCCAAATGTGGTGTTTGTTCAATGAGTCTGTCTTGCTGTGTACATTTCTCAGAGTTGCTCCCCACACTTGGCTGAAGGAGCGTATGGATTTGGGAAATGTTACAGCGTGATACATAGCCCAGGGAATGGAATATTTAGGCTGGATCAGCTTCATGGCCATGGAGAAATTGGATGCCAAAAGAGATAAATGAGATACATCCAAGAGAGGCTGTGTAAACAAGATGTGTTAATGCAGTTGCAAAGTGGAGAAGGCAGCAAGAGGTATTTTGGGGTTGGGAGAAGGCATGGTGAGGTGGTTGAGTGATGAGGAAGGTCTCTGTTGTACAAACATCAAGCAGAGCAGATGCATAGGTACCTATCCATGAAAGCTCAACTGATTTTACGTGGGAATAGAAGTTAAAACATGGAGGGGGGACTGAACCTGTGGCCACACCACTCTCTCAAGACTGGACCTGTCTCCTGGGTCTCTGCTAATGGTCCACCTTATTTGAGCTGCAAAGCTTCCTGGTGGTGGAGAACCTCAGAAGAGTCTGTCCTGCCGTGTTGGCCAAGGCTGCTCATGGGGTCTGGGTGGACTGCATTAGAGATGGATGCTTTTCACCCTAGCCCGCTAAGCAAATACCATGAGCACAGTCCTTCCTAGCACAGGGTAGATGCTCTGAGCCGAAGCTTCAGCCAGGAGCGTGGAAACAATTGCACGGCCATGGAGCCTGGCATGCTGTCTGAATCTGCCCTGCGACGTCTAAAATGTGAGGACTATGAAATGCAGAAGAGGAACGTAACAACAGTTATGTTTTCTTTAGGGGGATATAGGTCTGAAGGGAGAGAAAGGTGAACCAGGATTACCTGGGAAACCAGGCGAGACCGGACTAAGAGGTAAAGATGTAAGTAGAAGCTAACAGTCCAGTCAGTCATGCTGAACGCCTCGGTACACCACTCCATACCAAATTAACAGCCCCAGGTTATGGCCTTGCAATAGCAAGTAGGAACAAGTGGCAAGATGGCACCAGTCAGAGACACGCACGTTAGACAAGCCTGGTTGGGGAAGAGACAGGTCTCAGCACAACAGTGGTCAACAAGAGAGACGGGACAATCTGCATCTAATTAGGCACAATGGCTTGCTCGTCAAGGGATCTAGCTTCTCATTTGCTCTGTCCGCTCTTTCATTGCAAGTGAGGAGGCAGACCCCATGCAGACTTTCATAAGGGTGTGCTTTAGGCTACGTTTCGGGGCTGAGCCTCTTTACCCTTGGTCTGGGAGGAACAAGCGCGTAGCACCATGCTATTTGTGTTACAATGCCTGGATGCAACATTTCTTACTTGTTATTCAACATCATGGGTTCTCGTCACTGGGTCACATCTGTTTGCCGTGCCGGGCACTAGCACAGTGTGCGGCCACATCAGCCCTGAAGGGTTTGCTTTTGGGTTTAGTTCCTTCTTACGATCAAGCAAGGTGGCCCCTCACAAAAGCATCATAACTGGCTTCTGGAAAGCCTCTGCTAACCACAGTCAGTGAAGACCTTTCTTCAGTTCGAAGGACTGAGTTTATCCCTGAACATCAAGTGGAATAGGATCACCAAAGGAAGGCTTGAAAAAAAAAGCACAGCCGTTTTTCTGATCCTAAGGCACTGCTGCCCAAAAACCCTGTCAGAGTCACCGGTGATTTCAGAATAAGAGCTCTTAACCCGAGTAAAAAAATTAGGGTAAAAAAACCTTGGTCACAGGTGAAAATACAACCTAGCACTTTTGCATTGTGTTGTAGGGAGAACCAGGGAAGAAAGGCATCTCTGGGACCAAGGTAATCAACGGGGAGCCCCCACTTTCCAGAGTTACATAGGTACCAAACGCAGCAGGCTCACTCAGAGCCGGAGCTCTGGGTAGAGCAGTGTGAAGGGCCGCACTGAATTAGGGTGAAGGTCTACCCAGCCCAGCGTCTCACCTCCGAGAGTGACCAACTTCCCTGGAGGTCCCGGGAACAATGGAAATGTAGGATGTCCTGTGTGAGAGGTGATGTCTCACGGGCTTGATAGCTCTTGGTAGACTTTGCTTCCATGAATTTAGTCACCCCACATAAACCCTTAACACCCTCAAACCCCCTGGGCAAGGCTTTGCAGACATTAGTTAAACAGCAGCTGGAAAACGACGCCCTTTGATTTGTTTTGAAGCTGACCCCTGCTCATTTCATTTGCCGTTTACTTGTCCTTAGGTTAGATGAGACTATGAAGAATCCTCTTCACCTTGCCTTTGGCTTTTCTTTCTTTTATTTTAGCTTTTGTTTCATCTTCCAAAGCTAAAGGTTGAAAAAAGAGAGGCCAAAAAAAGAACTAAACGCTATTTTCTTTGGGAGATAGTTCTTTATGCTCTGCAGCAGATGCAGAAAACAATGTGCCACAAATTATAGTGGGGTTTGGTGGAAATAACCTCATTCTACCCCTAAATATGAATTCTGACACCCTACACCTTCTGCCCCATTTACTTCATTTATGGGACTGCTGTAAAACATCACCCCTAATTTAAGACATCTCGGATGACCATAAGCCTGCCTTTGTCCTGGCTTTCCAAGCATTAAGCAATGCCAAAGAGGAGATCTAACCTGCATTAGAGCCAATGGAATGGTAGATTGCTTTGGTTCTCTCCCTTTAAACTGGTTCCTCCAGGTGTAAGTGCAGTAAAATTAGTATCACCAATGAAGGTTCAACCTGATGGAAGCAACCTTTGACAAGCTACTACTCCTGTCTTTTAGGGAGAAGCTGGTGTTCCTGGAGAACCAGGAGAAAGAGGAATCAGGGTAATAATTGTTATTATTATAATTTTCTGCCCAGGTGAGTGGTGGGGCATCAGGGGAGGCTGCCCTGCTGCTGCCCAGGCACCTCTGGTCTGTGCAGGAGGAGAAGACTTCCTTCTCCATCCCAACAAGAGTCCTCACTTAGAAACGTCCATGTGCAAGTATTTCTTTTCCTGCGTGAAAAATCATAGAGGGGGTAACACTCTTCTTGTTTGCTTTACTTTCTTGAGCTGCTGCACATGCTCTATTTCTGATTGCTTCTCCAAATTCTTTCTTGCAGGGTCCGCCTGGACTCCCGGGACGGCCTGGAGAGCAGGGGATAAAAGGCGATACAGGACAGCCTGGAAAGGATGTAAGGCAATCCCTAAAGGAGCAGCTGAGAGAGGGTGGACTTGGGATAGTGCAATGCTAATCAAAGAAAGAACCATATTTTTTTTTTCTGCCTTACAGTCTGCAAGGCACAGAAAGCTCCCTCCATCTATCCTGGGGAGGGGAATCTCCTCTTCAAAGGGGAGATTAGGGCTGCTTCTCCCTTCTTGTTTGATTAGCTAGAGCACAAGTTAAATAGCAGGACTGTGCACTGGGGTTTCTGAGCATGCAAAAACTTCCCCAGCCCCACACTGCTGGAAATGAAATACTTAACACTGTCTCAGCCTGGTGGGGAAGGAAGGGAAATGATGCACTTGTGCTCTCTCTGTCTGATCTCCCTCCAATAGCTTTGGAAAACACCATCTAAGGCCAGCTACGTTGTCAGAGGTCTCAAAGACATGGTGTTTCTACAAACTTAGTGAAACTGAGCAGCTGACTAGAGGAAAGTCCCTAATGAGCCCACCCAGTGAGGAAGAGGCTAATAATCTCACCCCTTATTAAATATCAGAGAGCTCCTCCGCAGGAGAGATGTTGAAATACAGATTTCATTAGCTCAGCTGCTCAAAGATGGGCTTGTTAGTCCGTTGGATGCTGAGCTGGCAAGAAACGGGGAGACTGCTGAGACCCCCTAGCACGGCTTGTTCTCATCCTGCCTCTCTCTCCACCTCCTAGGGAATCACTGGAGAGAAGGGAGACAAGGGCGAATCTGTAGGTTTGCACATTCCCATTTATAACCTTGCATGAGAGAGAGTCTTTTTGGGGGCTAAAGTGTTGAATTGCACCACTCACTATTTTTTGCGGGGGGTGGGGGTATGGTGGTGGTGTATCTTCACAGGGTGAGCCTGGGCTGCCTGGGACTCCTGGAAGCATTGTGAGTAGTGCCTAATTCTGTTGTCTTACACATTTGTTCAGGGAAGGGATCTGTTGAGATTTATTATGAATTCTGGGTACCATGGAGTACACATTGCCAGAACTTACCGTCTTCAACAGTGCCTGTTGTAGAGTGGATTTCCCTCCTAGCTTTATCAAAGGTGCAAAGCAGTGGATCTAGTTCCTCTACAGATATATGCATAAATCCATCCCAAATGGATTGTCACTGATGATGCAAGAAGACTGTGACATAGAAGGGACTAAAACCTAGCTGTGAACCCATCCGATACCTTTAATCACTAACTGTTGTGTAATCAAGGCACCTGGGCTCCTTCTATAGTGAGGACAGAGAGATGGATGCCTCCTAGGAAAGGTGCTTAGGCACATGGGATGACTCGTGCTTGGGACTGTCCTGTGCCTTTGCATGGAGTTTTCCTTTGGATAAGAGGCATAACACCAAGTCATGTCAGATTAAGAGAGAAAAAGCCAACTCAGGTTCATAAAAAATAAGGCTGGAAGAGATTTTGAAAGGTCATTTAGGTGATCGGGAAGGTGTTTTCGTACATGAATGTGCAAGGAGGCTTTGGCTTCAGTGGAGGTAAAGCCACCCCAGTGCAAAACCAAACCACTGCCTTAGACCAGGAACCACAGCCTCTTGGGAGAGCTGTGCTAGACTTTATCTTCCATCCCCAGGGATGAGGCATTGGCAAGATCTGAGTAAGAGGCTGCCTCAAAGTGGGAAAAAATGCTACTGACCATATTCAGCAGTATCATTCCTGTACAAGACAGTGGTTTCTGCCAACTTTGGAATTCAGGACAAGCCAGGAATAAGGAGTCATCGCCTTCCAGTGATGCCTCGCTCCATATATTGCAGCTCTCCACTCCCAACCCTACCAACATGCCATTTGAAACCACCCCATTTTGTGGTCCCAGCCCCATTTTCAGTTGTTATCTACTGGGGCTCCTGTTCACTTGTCTCTCGTATATTCTTCAATACTTGGACTCTGGTGTGTTTGGGAGTGGGACATGGGGATACCAAGCACCCCCTGTTCCCTTCAGAACTGGGAAGAGACTTATTGCTCCAGGGTATGGCAAGATCCTTCTCTGCTAATGCATAGCCATCTCACTGCATCACCCAGCCAGGTGGTCTTAGGGTTCACAAGGCTTATCCTCACTCATGCAGTTGCCCAACTGGCTACTGAAACATCCCACTAAATGCCCACATCAGAGAGGGACCCAAGCAACGTCCTGAGGAGCAGGGAAGTGGTGTCTGTGTGACCCCAGTTCCCTTTGATAAGGCCTTCATTAGAAATGCAGATGTTGACGCCAACATCACAGCCACCCCGAATCTCTTAACCTGTGAGAGCAAAGATGCTGCACCAGCTCTCTGTTGGTTTGAGTCCAAACGTAGCAGATTCAGGTTGCTGGCTGATTTGGGAGGAAGCAGCTGGGTCTGTGCCCATGGGTAAGGGCCGATGGGGATAAAATGCAGGTGGAGGTGAGAGCTTGTGTCAAAGACATCATCCTTCACTTCGTGAGCAAGGTTTCTTCCTTTTGCAGATGTCTTCTCTGGAGAACACCATCACCTTGAAAGGCGAGAAGGTAAGATCGCCTCCTTGCTGGAGACGTGTGTTGAAGCAGAATATGCAATTTATTTTGCACATGTTGTGTGTTTTGTAGCTTCATTACTTTTATAAGTCAAAGTCTGCAAACATAGCCCAAAATTCAGAATTTCCTTAAGCAAATTGTTGTTGTTCCCACCTCCAACATCAAAGGTTCTCCAAATGCAATGTATCATTGTTAGTTATGCCAAAGTGAGGTGAGCTTTAGTTGTCCTTCCAAGTCTTCATGTTTCCGCAGGGCAAACTAGAGTGAACATTTCAGCCCCAAAATTGGAGGGATCCATTCAGCTTCTGAAGTTCATTGAGAGCCTGACTGCTTTGCTGAAATGGAATAAGGTGGCTTGGATGCTGGAATAACTCCAGTAGTTTGCCCGGAACAACAAAGCTATGGCTGTTACAGAAGCTCCTGGTTATAGCAATAGATCTGATTGTGGGTAGGTTTGGAAGAGCTTTCATTTAGTGCCAGTACTTGGATCACTGTAGCATGGATCCAGCACAGATGGAAATTCCAGTGACAGGAAACAGCAGAGACAGATTCACTCCATCCTTTTTTCAGCCCTGTGAAAAAAATCACTGACAATATTACTGAGCCCCTCATGACTTCACGCCAATCTGCCTAAATCCTATCTGAGGGATGCCCAAGTAGTCATCAATATCAAAGCAGCTCCTTACGCCCCTCCCACCCCCCTTACTGTGGTCTGTTTAGCAAAGCAAATGGCAAAGAAATGCAGCTTTGGCCACATGCAAACCACAGTGCCACATGCAGCACCAGATCCCAGCCAGTGCAGGAACAGAGGTGGAGTCATGGAGTAATTTGAGTAATCAAAGAGCCCAATAAGATGAAAGATGTATTTAATTGCCTTCTCTCCCTCCTCCAGTTTAACAAGTTTTGTGAGTTGGCTGTTTATTTTTTGCATCTTGCAGCTGGGGACAGGGAAGGACACAAGGCAGACGTGGAGGAGGCGGACCAGCCACAGCATCAATTTCTACTACATTTTGCTGTGCTGGGAGGAAAGTCTCATTCAGAGAGGTGCAGAGTGTATATCTAGATGAGTCCTTTGCAGGTAAACCTGGGCTTGCCCTGCCAGTTTTCTGATTTACCTGCGGGACTCATGAGTGATGAGTCACAAGTCACAGGCAAAGCACATAATGGACTGTGGGAGAACAAGGGCTGCAAGGAATATCACCGTCGGTCTGCCACCTTCCCAAACCCCGCTTAAAGCATCCACACCCAGGCTTTACTAAAGAAACGGTGTTGCTTCATCAGCCAAACTGTGATGGCAGGGAAATAGAGGCAAAGTTCGGTTTGCAAGGAGAGGTCATAGCATTACTAGCCCAGGTCAGGTAGCAGGGGGAAAAGGAAAAAGCAGAAAAGCTCTCAGGAACAGGAGTCCTTCTTCAGGTCTGAAGCAGAAACAAGATGTGTCAAGTGAAGAGCAGGGTTGCTCCAAATTTAACTTAATTATGTGATTCAGTGAGATAGTTACAAGAAAAGGCTGGTTGTTCTATCTAGAAAAGTTGTTAGTCTGGGGCCAGCATGGGCCAGTGCACAAGAAATGCTGCAATGCATGATGAAACCATCATCTCCACTGGGAATTTTAGAGAGGACAAAGAACTAACATGTTCCTGCTGGCTTACAGGGGGATCGTGGGAAGGATGGCTTGAAAGGCGAAAGAGGTCCTCCAGGCCCAAAGGTATGTCCTGAATGTGTGGAGGCGTCTTTGTGTTGGTACCATTGTGTTGGACTGGCCAGAGGAGAAGAGCACAGATCTCTTCTGACCCCCTAGAAGGTTGGGTTTTCAAAGCAGAATTTCTGAGATGGGCCTGTAAACTTGCGGTCACAATGAAGCTGTAGTCCTACAACTCAATTAAGAAGATACAGAATATTTAATCAGGAAGAAGTGGTTCAGAAGTCAAATGGGATAAATTTCTAAAATGTTCAGGGATGTTTCCTTCCTTTCCTGTCCCCTGCAAGTTGAAGAGCACATCAGAAAGGGATGGAAGGAGAAATGGCTCCTGGTGCCACACACATTTAGAGATCTTTAGAGGTGGGACCAATTCCTTCACTTAATGGAGAAGAAAATGCTGCAGAAACCAGCATCACTGGGTACAGGTAGATCTCTTGATTGACACGAGATCCAAGTCTTCACAAAGGCAAGGACTTATCCAGGTGCCTCAGACATACCCAGTGCATCCCCGCATTGCAGATCCTTCACCCCGGCACACCTTGCCATGGAGATGCAGCACCATCAGGGCCTTCCTGGCGCCCTTCATTCCACCGGAATCTGTCAATGCAGAAACCAGATTTCAGTGAAATGAAGCCCGTCGGAGAGGCAGGTCAGCTCCCGCCTCAGCAGACGTTCCTCGCCCCAGCGCTCAACCTCCCAAGATGTTGGAGCTCATCTGTAGTTTCATCTGTGACAGTGGCCCAGGATCACGCACCATGGAGTGTCACCACGCAGGGCAAGGAGAGATGGACAGCCCGTCTATGCAACTTGCCATTGGGAGTCCAACCCATTGGAAATATGTGGCAGTAGGGTGGGCCACCAGCACCACAGCCACCTCCAGAAGGGACCACCAACCATGGGGGCACCTTGGCCAACCTCCTCCTTGCTGCTACCTGTTCAGAGCTGCCCCAGCAGTGACAGCATCGGTGGCACTGAGTGGCCTCAGAAACCTTTGCTTTTTACATGTTGTACATGGCCAAGAAATGGAGAAGGGGATGGTGCAAAGCCCTGGTCCAAACCTCACTTTGGTGACGCTCATGTCTGGCTCTGGTCCAGGCCTGCCCTACAAAATGCAGCCAGCAGCTGTGTTCAGTGGAGGAGCCCATTGAGCAGGGGTGGGATTTAAACCCCCTCTCTGAGCCTACAGGGATTTGTTTGGGGTCATGGCGTGAGCTGGTAGCAGAGTAATGGCCAGATATGTGACTCTTGCCCCTCCTTGGAGCTCCTCTTCTTGCTGCTCATTGGGATAATGACTTGATTAATGAGTTATTCTTGTTCATTTGAAGGGAGAACCTGGTCCACCAGGCAAAGGAGTGGAAATGAAGGTAAATAAATTAAAAATATAGAGCATATTAACTTTGGAAACACCTCCCTCTCTGTCTGGGGTTGGGATGGCAGAGGGGACCCAGTATGTGCCCCCAGGCTTAGCCATCAACCACCCGCAGGACCAGCTTCCTCAGCTGGAGGAGAGAGGAGGAGAAGTTCTGACCTGTCTTTCCTCTTGCAGGATCTGGAGAGGCTTTTTGAAGCAAATGGTATCAAGGTAGGTAACACTTCGACCGTGCTTCTGACAAGGTGATTTTAATTAATCTTTTCCATCTATTCCCTCTAGCCTTCTGGAGATGATGTGCTCCCCCAGGTCCAGCTATGGCACTTATGAGGAGGCAGGGTTAATACATTTCCTTTTACAGCTTACCATACATATTGAAATGTTTCTTGGACAGCTTTTCTGCTGCTATGTATAGGGTGGATAGTGGCTTTGAGGCCCACACGACATTGAGACTTGGCAAATACCCATTTAGAGCTTGGTGCTACGGCCTGGGTGGGCTTGTACTTCAGCACTGGGTCTGCACATCCAGCAAGAGGAGACCCACACAGCCCTTTGGGTGCTCTGGCCATGCTGTGTGTCCTGTTCAGTGCAAAGTCAAGTTTGGGTTGTTCCTTAGCTCGTAACACAAGTAATAGTAAATAATCACTGTGCAATACAGCAGTGCTAGACCAGTGGCCCCCCTCTCCGCTCTCGAGGTTGCCATCAAGCTCAGGAAGTGTGATAAGGCTCAGCTTCTAGTATCTACCAGGCAGGTACTTATAGCTGTGCTTGTTGCCTTCAGCTCTGGAGATGTGGCTGAGGGTGAGGGACTGACTGATCCGATCAAATGTAGGGGGTTTATTTAGGATGGAGAGACCCAGCATGTAAGCACCATCCATCAGCTCCTAGATGCCCAAACCGTAGACACCTGTATTTAATCACCCGTTGGCTGTCGGGGCACATCGCTTCACCAGGCGCCCTGTGAGCCCCACTGGAAATGCATCAGTCGTTTTTTTGGGATGGCTGCACTTCCACTGCCATGTGTCTGGAACAGGAGGGTGGCACTGGGCTACTGTCTTAATGGTCTCCACTGGTTGCAGCTGGCGTTGCTGAAGGACCTCTCCAATGCGCTCCTGTGGGATGGGCTGGATGGGCTGGTGCGGCAGCTGGGTGGCTCCAGGATAAGCAAGACCTCCAGGAGAAAGCAGGCAGCTCTGCATGCCACCGAGCACAGCGTGAGTATTGTCACCTGGCACCCTCAGGGGGCAGACAGACCTCGAAGGAAATGAGAGAGAGACAGAAATGAATCTTTGAAGGTTTCAGGGTCACCTCTGTCATCAAGCAGGTGACGGTGACTTACAGCCACTGTAAGAAACAGTTAAGCTGGAAGAAGGCTAATGGCTCGTACCATGACCTTGGATCTTGAGGTTAAACTGATGGGATTGCAAAGCATTCTTTTTTTGGTGGAAATAAAGGAATCGGTCAACCCTCGCTGTTGGTGGAGGTAGCTAGAAGCCATCCTCTAAAGCCATCAGCCTCCCTGTTCCCTTAGAGGGCTGGGGGTTGTTGGAGTGGTGGGTGTGTGAGGGGAGCAAAGCAGCACAAGAAGATAACACAAGGGTGGCCTCAAAAGCAAGAGGGATCCCAGGAAGGTAGGACTAGCTTGGAAGGAAGGCTTGGAGGTGGTCAGCAGGGAACTGCTGACTACTCACTCCATTCTGGTTCAGAAAGGCCACCAGGTAGGACAGAGCACACAGGAGGCATGGGGCAGTGGGCAGAAATAGTCCATCAGGATCCAGCTCATCACGTGTGGATCCTGGAAGCTCAGGTTTGTCATTGCTGCACCAACCCACTTTTTTTGATGTTGCAGGATTCGCTGGTGTTCGATACTTCTCAAGATGCCCTGGCCAGCACTGGGGTGACAGAAGAAGCACAGAGCCTGGAGGTGGAGGCTCGGTTTGGGGTGCCGGTGTCTGGAGGACTCCCTAAGGTGAAAATAAACAGCAGAGCAGATGAAGTGTAGTTATGTAGATCTGTGCTCTTGTCCATCTGGTCTGCTGCAGCAATAATACTAAGACATTGCACACCAAATGTTTACTGGCTGCCTCTGAGCTCCCAGTCCATGCTCCAGTGATGTCTCCTGCTGATTCTCATCCTCCCTTCCTTTCCAGCCAACCACAACTCCTTCTTGTCTTCTGAGCAAAAAAACAGCATGGATTGGGCTGGTTTCAAGCCATCCTTGTGCTGGTTGTCTGTTGAACTTGCCCTTACTTAGTGGCTGTAATCTAGGTGCATCTCTCCTGCCCTGGCAGGGATGGATCCAATCCGGCTGTCAGGCTGGATTGGGATTGCCCAAGAGAGGAGTCCCTGCCATCACTCCACAGCCCTCATTTGCTTGAGTAACCAGGCTAATTGCTAAAGATAGTCTAGTCACCCGCATCCTTTGCAATTGCAAGTAGCAGATAGTTTGTGTTTATGGCAATTAGGCATTTATTAGCAATGTTAAGGCTTAATCTCCACGCTGGACCCAAGTTCCAATGTGGTACAGCACACCTCCAGGACTATCAGATGGCTGTATACAGGTCACCTCTCATAGCTGCTGGAGGAGTCGTGGATCTTCATTTGCCTGTACTAGACAGTGCTGATAAGAGATAGTCCAGGAAATAGTGCCTGCAGCTGCGGTGGGGCTTTTCTTGGCCTCTTTTTATGACAGCCAAGAAGTGACTCACTCTGCATAAATGCTTGTAGGTCACTGGTAGGAAATGTTGTCTCTAACTGGAGCACAAGAGCTGTGGGGGTGTTTGGAGCCAGTTCCTGGTGATTTTATCTTGCTCTGTGGTTGGTTCAACAATGACCCAGTTGCTCAGGCACTTAGACAGGGTGAGACAGGCTCATCCCCTCTCAGCTCCAGGCTGCCGCTGTGATCTCAGGTGAGACGTTGCTTTTCCGGATCATTGCAACCCGGATGATAGCATTTTAGGGGCTTGAGAGGGAATGAAGTCCTCGCCAGTAGATGTGTTTGCGTCCAGACACAATTTGAGGTACAGAGACACCAAAGCTGTCTGTTGGGTTTTGGGAGCCCAACCCAATCTGGCGTAACGGGTTGGGGACCTCTCTGCTCCTCTGGGCCAACCTATCTAGGCTGGACTTCAACCAGAGAGCAAAGGGGGTCAAAGCAGCCCTCCGACCCACGGGGGATCCTTGCAGTCTGCCCCAGCCCATCCTTGTTGGCACTTCCCAAGAGAGGTCTTGGCACCTTGGCTCTCCAGCCTTGTCCTGCTGTCTCTGAGCATGCTGTTGGATAAATGGCAGTGTTGATAAAGCAATGTATTGTGGGTGATGTCTCGACTTAGAAAAAGCAGTAACTTTCTTTGGTCTCCGCAGGGTCCATCTGCTGATGGTTCTGAACCTGAGTACCAGTCCCTCAGAAACCCCCCTGAGTCCTTGGAGAAAACATCTGAGGAAAGAAGGAAGGAGAGAGACTCAAAAGGGACAAACACTTCTCTCGGCAGTGTATGTAAATGCCTGTTCAGTGACTTTTAATTACTTTTCCATTTGTGCCGATTTAATAGATGCAAAGGAGTTCCATTTCTCAGAGCTCAATTGGACAAATCCTTGCAGTTCTGTGAGTTTTGCCCCTATTTTACTGCAGTGAAAAGCTACGTTAGAGGAAGGATTAAGGATCTCTGCATGAATCAGTGTCAGAGCTTGGAAAAGGGTCTTGCTTTCCATCTTCTGCTGTGGTAATTAGTGAGACTGTGTTGTTCCTTATACATCACCCTCTGCAGAGCTTGGCTGTGCCCCCATCACAGCCAGAAGATGATCTGCAAGGAAACCAGTCCATGGAGCTTCTCGAGTCCTTGGAGGAGACGGTGGAAGGACAACCACAGCAGGACACCAGCCATGTATGTCTTCCCCAGCAGTTCTGGGCAGTAGACCAGTGTGTAGATAAGTGATAGACCAGAAGGGACTGGGTTGCACATCTCTGGCCCAGTGCTCTCAGTCCTGGAGCAGCTCCCCCCCCAATCTCCGGAGGACACCACTGCTCGGACATGGGACCTGGGCCGGAGGCTGATGGCCAACCTTGTCCTTTGCATACAGGCAGGGACGTGGGAACCCCCCAGAGCCCGTGGCCAATGCTTTGTTGGGTCATTACCCACGTGTGGGGCGGGGGGGGGGAAGGACAATCTCTTTGTAATCTGAATCCATCTGGCTACGGCATCCATCCTGTTATTTGGGCTTGCTTGACTGAATAGTTGATGATTCTCGGTACTCTCTAAAATCAGACTTATAATACTCCAGGGACGGTGCAGACCCCAGACAGTGATTTTTAAGACACGCCTCCCGACAAGATATTTCCTTTTCCTTCTTACTTTCCACAGATGTCTCAGAATAGTTCACAGACCCTCAGGTTTCCCTGCACAGTGTTAGTCTTTCAGACCGTGGTATGCACTTTCCTGAGCCCAGCTCTGGAGTGCAGAGTCTGACCCTTAAAGAAGAGGATTTTAGGGTCTAAGCAGGAATTGGGGACTTTCTCCTTTTTAAGAACTCACCAATAAGAGCAAATTTTAATTTAACAAGCCTTTGTGGATCAGCTGAGACAAGGTGACTGTCCCAGAGGAAACATAGTGCAGGGTGACTTACTTTACCTCTTCCTCCAAGGTCTGCAAGACATTTGCCTCTTAAAAAATTAAGTGGTTTGTTACTGCACCTCAGCTGAGGGACAGTAACAAAGAGAGAGATTTCCTCCATAGCCAGGAGCTAGAGCTGCTTTACAAGTGCATCTTTACGTACCCTTTAAGACACATTATATCATTTTCAGCAAAGTTGGAGGGTGCATCCAGCCTGGTAGCAGCAGTTATCACAGCTCAGCTGATGGGCAATAAGTTCTGGTGTTGCTGCAGTGTGCTTGTCTGAGCACTAACATCCCATGTCACTTTTTTTTTTCTGCCCTCTTGGACATGCATTTTCTTCTGAGAGCCCAAACCACACTCCACAGCCATATACCAAACCCAGAACGCTCCAGTTTCAACACCTTTGTAACCATAGGTGCACAGTCCAGCCCAGCTGGGAGACCCTACCCCAACACAATGCACTAAGTGACACAAGCCCCAGTGATGGAGAGAGGGAAAATGCATTCATCCAGTGCCGTTTTAACACCTTTGCATACTGACGTGTTCCTGTGTGATGGAGGGGATGCTCTTTTTGAAAATACTCAGACAGGATACCAAGAGCCTTAAAAGGGAAACCAAAAAAATCCCTCGGATGTTTGCTTGCAGCTACAGGTTGCTGCTAGGAACAGCATTAGCAAGGATATTTCTACAAATAGCAATGAGGGAGTAGCTGAAAGTGGGGAGACCCTCTTGGAGGAAATCTCGCTCTGTTCAGTTGTCTGCCCAACACTTGCTTCCCCTGCCGTTGCTTTAGCCGTCTCCTGGCTGGCAAATTAACACCACGCTGAATGACGAAGCTGGGACAAACGATGGTGCAGCAGCCACGAGAGGGCTCCCAGCACAAACACACGCTCACACGCGTGTATGTGTGCAAGCCGCAGCTCTGGAGACGGTGGCCCGTGCCGTGAGCATCCATCAAGTTTGTTTCCTCTCCTGGATGCAGCATTTGCTTTGGTTGACCCTGGTGAAAATGGAGAGAGACCTGGGAGCACAGAGGATGGAGCCCAAACCCCCTCATTTTCTTGGGGACTGGGCTGCAGGACCCTGGCTGAGGTGGGAGCTTGTTGGTGTCCTGCTCTCGAAAGCAGGTAGAGCTCGGTCCCTATGGACCTGCGCCTGGAGGCCATGAAATTGGGGGGTCCCAAATCCGTGGCTCCGTCTGAAACCGTGGACTCGAACCGTGCCGGATGCTCTTTGCGAGCAGATGCCTCGTGGCTTCACACGTGTGCCCCTGCGTGGAGTCATTAATAAATCAGGCCCACCACGGACACAACATCTTCCTCGACGGAACGGGAGCGACCCCGGTTTGTTCGGTGCCTGGGAGCTGAGCGCATCCGTGCGCCCACACACCGTGGCCATGGCACCGGGGAGGAAAAGGGATGATGTGGACATGTCAGATGTGACGTTTGGGCAGAAAGGAGTGCTGTCCTCAGTAATCAGGGAGGTGAAGAATTAATTTAATCCCTGCATCCCAGAGACCAAAACCAAACTTCTGTGTCCTGTTTGGGATGCCACTTTTTTTGGAAAAAATCCAATGGGAACTGCAGAGCAGATTCACAAAACTGATTTGCAGGTGGGTTGCAGGCTCCTTTATCACAACAGACCTAAGGCCAGACATTTTTTAGCCAAACTCAGGGTGCCTGAGATGACTTTGTTTCTGCATCGAACAGCTTTCGCAGGGAGGAGATACCAAATGTTAAAGGGCTCTTTAATTTTGCGGTGAAAGGCAGGAGAGCTGGAGGGAGGAAACTGAAGACTTATAATTCAAACGGGAAATTAGAGCTCAAGCTGATTAACCCCGGGAGCAGGCTGGAGGGAGATGGGACAAGGCAGCGATTCCCGGTCTGTCGCTGCCTGAGTTATCGGGAGTGGAGCACGGGGGGGCTGGGAGGGGAAAGTTTGCACTTTGGGTTTATAGTGATGATCTCCTGCCCCATTGGGGCTGGTGTTCAAGGGCCCTATAGATTAGCGCGTGCAATATCAGCGCCAACCGACAGCGATGCTGCAGCTAGGTGTTTGGCAATAGTTATTGGTGTAATCCTGCAACGTGGTATTGCCAGACGCCTTTTCCTGAATCCCAGCCCAGAGGATTCCCCATCAAATGAAGCTGTTTGAAAGATGGGCAAGATAGCAGCACCCTTCCTGCTCTCATGTCCGATGATCCCCATTTTGGTAGGGGCGTTTGTAAAAGTGGAACAGCTGCCACAAGTTTTTTAGGGCACTTCGAACCCCCCCAGGACGATGGGATCTGCACCCTAAGGGTGTTTTCCTCGGTTGCATTTGGTGTAAAATCCCTTTTATCCTCAGGAGGAGGAAAAAGTGTGGTCCAAAGGCAGGGAAACAGCAGCAGCCCCCCTCCCCCTGCGGCTCCCGCATCCTCTCGGCCCCAGTGGCTCCCACAGCAAAACTGAACTCAGTGGAGGGTGATGCAAAGGGAGCGAAATGGAGCCGGTTGTTTTCCTGTCAGCAGCAGCTGTAATCACGAATTTTACCTGTTAAAAGGTTCATGGGGCCCTAGAGAGAAGCAGCCTGTAATAGCCCAAGAGCTTCATCTCGGAGGTGCAATTTCTGGCTGGCAGGAGTTAATGGGGGAAGCAAATTAGCTGATATGAAGAGGCAGGATGAGCCCAGGTACACGTGCCCGTGGGAGAAGCGGTGGCTGGTTACTCTTTCCATGGATGAGCCACTTCTTCGGTGTTACGGGACTGTACCAGCCAATTCCTGCCTCCTCCATCTCCCAGCTGCCCTGCAGTTAAGCTTACTCATTTTCAAAGTTAATTCAGATAAATGCCCCTGGTTGTCTTCATGTGGATAAACCCATAGTCAATTAATTTTCTTACCTGATATCTTCTTGGCCTTTTCTATTTCTCTCTTTCCTGTACCTCTTTCTTTGCGGGAATATTTTTTTTTTTACTTCCCCTTTTATTTCCATTTTTCTCTTTCCTGTCCTAATTTTATCTGTTCCTTTCCTCCTTTTCTCCCTTCTCTCTTTTCCTTTCTTTTTTTTTACGCTGCCACCTGCCACCAGCAAATCATTCCTTTCGAAAGCAGCCGCCTCTCTACTTTTCTTCGAGGTGCCTTATTGCTGGCGTCTCGGAGCAGGAAACTGCTAAAATTGCGGAGGAATTGCAGAATGAAGGAGAGTTATTACCCCCTGCAATTTCCCACCACCCCGGTAAATGGCAGCTTTATGAGATGGCGCGCCTACGGGTCGCCTTCCGAACCTCGGCGAGGTCTTGGCAACCCGCGGGCTTGCCTCGCCGCTGCCTTGTGACGCCGCTCGCACGCCTGCGGGTGGAACACGGACCCACGCTAAAGAGCAGCAGGATTTTACAGCCAGTCGGCAGGCAGGCCAGCTGTGACCCAGCGCGGGGCGGACGGGAACGTCCACGTGGTCCCATCCGATGGTGCCGTCTGACCCACGTAGGTGAGCTCTGCCTAAGCCTGGGAGATGTTCCTCTAGCTTCTGCCGCAAAACTCGCCCTAGGTGGGCACTCCCCGGTCTGTGCCAGCACATCACTGAGCTGTCTTTTATTCTTCCTGCTGACATCCTTGCTATCTTTCCGTACAGAATTTCAATTTTAATTGGACCAAAATAATTTTTTTTTTTTTTTTTCCCTTTACGTATTTTGGTGAGTCAGAAACTTCCTGGGTTCATTAGCCACGAGGTGAAATCATCATCTGGCTAGTTAAAATCCGGCAAAACAGGACTATCATCCCTGCAAACCTGACAGCATAATGTCCAGCACTGGACTGACCAGCATCTCTTGGAAGTCCTTCATTTAGGATTTACTTTCCCTTAACACTAATCATCTAAAAGCCTTGATACATACTTCTAGGTGAAATGAATTGAGATGAATCCAGGTCTTTGTTTCTGCCACAAAAAAATGTGGGAATAGCGCTAAATAACTGCACCCCATCCTGATTTTTCCCTCTCCCTCATGTGCTCCTGGGAGGTCTCAGGGTTGGGGGTTGGGTGCAAGGAGGTGCCCAGCTTGCTTTCGTTATAAATAAATTCACTGCATTTTGCTTTCATATCAAAAATCTTCATCAAAGCTACACTGCAGTGCTTCCACTGTGTGGTTCAGGGAATAACTGCTGTACACTGAGATATCCAGCAGCTAGGAATACTATAATTTTTACTACAGCAAGTAGATAATATACCGTTGCTAATATGGAAGAGAACAATTTATGAGCCAGGGCAGTAACTATTTGTCCAAGCTTTACTGTGTGTGCCTTAAATATATATTGGCCAAACTCATGAGCACTGCAAACATCACCAAGTGGCAGTTTAACATGTAGACATCAATAGGCATTAATGGTTGTCTTATTCCAATCAGATATACTGGGTATATTAAATGCGTTGCAGGTGTGTTACTCGGGCATGGCTGGTGCAGGGAGGCTTTTAAAGTTCGAAGTTGCCAAGTTTTTTATTTCTTTGAAATTGCAGCAAATTAATTGCATAGTGCTGAATAATACATATTATTATATATGTAACATTAGGTGCTCAGCAGGATGCTGTTTCCCCTCCCACAGGAAAATGTGAATTCGGGCGATGGCTCTGCGCTCCCGCGGCGCGTTAGAGCCCGGAGATCTGCCGAGCACGAGAGACACCCGGTGCAGACCCCGTTCCACCGCGGCGGCTTCGGGCTGGCCCGTGCGCAAGAGCAGAGCCGTCGGTGCGATCCAGGAGGGAGCGGTGAGCCTTCCTCGTCGGCTCCATGGCAGGTTCATCTCCCCGGAGCCCCAGGAGCTTGGAAATTCCCATCCGGATCTGCGGTGAGTGAAGACCTCATGCAAGGGTGTCTTCAAACACGTGGACGCAAAGGAAACCCCAGTTGACCGCTTGCGCAAAGTCACGATGAGTGTAGAGGGAGGGTGAGAGGTTAGAGATAAATATTGATAAAGAAAGAAAGAAAAAGCTGCTGCTGAAGCCATCTTTCTTGGCAGAGCAGCTTGTTCTCCCTGTATCTGGCAAGGGAAACGCGATGCTCGGAAAACGGAAGTGGGGAAAATCAAACTTAATCGATGAGGGAACATAATAAACTGGTTCATGGGGAAAGCAGCATAACCGAAGGGTGTTTTGTGTCCTGAGAGTTTAGAAGATATTTGCACGTGTGTTTAAATGTGTAAATATACGTGTGTGTTTATAAACACATACATCTCTGACACACCTGCACGCTTACATTGTCGACTTTAACACAATATGCCATAAACAGAAAGTGAAGAGAATAGATCTTTACAAAATTTAAGAGAGAAAGGCCCATTTCCAGGAGTTAAGGATGAAAAATTCTGAACAACAGATCTCCCCTAAGTTTGAGTCAATGTCTTTGAAAGCGGTGAGTGACCCTCACCCTGCATTCCCAGGAGGAATGGCAGCACTGAGCTGAGCTCATCCACACGATGAGAAAACACATCTTCTCACAGCCCTCCATAAAGGGCCAGGGCTAAGGTGGGTCATCCGTGCCATTGCCAAAAGCCTGGTACTGGGGCATTTCTTGGTCCATGGACCCTGGCAGCCCACAGGCAACGAGCAGCACCAGCTCTCAGATGTCCTCTCCAGGCTGGAGCAGACCAGAAGGAGCCTGGAGGCCATTCCGTATCCAACCAGGAGCCCTTCGATGGGGTTCTCGTGATCCCTGGTAACACACAGCTTCCCTGTGAGATGCCTCCTGCCTCCCCACTTGCCGCATAACATCTCGCTGCTCGGAGATGTCTTTTTGATGCCTCGAAGCTAAAAAGTTTCTCCAACTGCTCTCACACTTCCCTCTTCTTTTTCGATTCAAGGCATACCCAGGCCCTCATCACCCGAGGAGAATTAAGGTACAGCATTCGTGTTGCACTCCTTTTATCGCAGCTGTGCACGGTGAGGATGCAGCTGGTCCTTTCTCCCACCACACCACATCCCAGCCCCATTCTGTATCTGCGTTTTTTTTCGTACAGAAGGAGGAAACTGGCCCAGCAGATCCACCCTCCCATGGCCAAAAGGTCAGCGCTTTCGTTTCACCTTTTAATGCAGATACCCAACAGCCCCTGAGGGGAGTCAGGATAGTGATCCCTCTCCCAGAGCAGTCTCATTTGGAGGCTGAGAAATCATGGGTGAAAATTGGCCAGGCCAATAGTTCAAGAGATAGTTATCAACAGGCTTGGCCTTCGGTAATGAGCAGAGATTCCAGGCTTGAACCTTTCACAGGTGATCCAAATATGGATTTTGTGTTTTGGGGATCCTCGATAGTTTTGTCCTCTGTGGACTTCTCCTGTCTCCCTCAAGCTCATGGTGTCCTTTAACATCTGCAGTACCCTGGGGCAGGGAGACGCTCAGCTTGCCACTTATATCTGGCCCTTGCTCTGCAATTTGTGTTTTCTCTCTCTGCGTTTCTACTGCACAGGATCGGAGGGATGGGGTCAGGGACATCCCCAATCTGTTCTGGGAATGCAAGTGGTGGAAATGAGGGGTTCCTCCACAGGTGTTTGCCAAAAGCTGATGCAGGAACAAGGGCAGCACCCACCTGGTCCAAAGAGGGAAGGAAAAAGTCCTCGTATTACTGCGTGTTTGCAATTGAAGGGGTTGCCTGTTGTTTTCCAGGGAGAAATGGGAGCTCCGGGAGTCCGTGGAGACAAAGGAGAAAAGGTGGCGATGATAGTGCTTTTCTGGCCTGAGCCTCTGAGACCGGGAGGGTCTCTGTGCTAAGAGGGTCTGGAAGGGGAGAGGCAGCTGGGGATGTGCTGATGGAGAAGACATTCAGGGTCTAGGAGAGACTGTGCTGATGTAAATTGGGATTGCCACAGTCCCACCTTTATCCCCGAACCTGGCTGCCTGTTTCTGTTCCCTCCCTGCCAGCAATGCTAACGTGCATCTGCCATGCGCTCGGGAGTAAATGCAAAAATTCAAGATAGACAAAAGCCAGCCCTGGCACAAGGACAGGGAGGGAAGAAAGGCCACACGAAACATCATTTCGTGAACACTTTTGGCAGCAAAGGCTTATAGGGACCAAACGGCAGATTCGGGGTGGTGGGACCCAGTTATTCAGGAGAAAGGCAAGCAAGGCAGGGCTGTTGGTAAAAGGCACAGCCAGATGGGGAAGGGGTCTTTTGCATGGGCTGCCGTTTAAAAACCTGTGTGGTGCAGCCTGCTGGGGACACAGGCGTGAGAAGGGAGGGAGGGAAGGAGGGGAGGTGGCTGGAAGATGGATGTATTTTGTCTTGCAGGGGCAGCCTGGGGAGATGGGGGAACCTGGAGAAAAGGTGAGCTGTGGAGTCGGTATCAGCAGCTGGAGCAGGACAGCGTTACCAGCTAAGTGGTCCCAGTCCAGCACTGGGGAGAAGAGGTGGAGGTCAGAGGGGCCAGTTGCTCCATGCTGCCGTAGGCCATGAGCACAGCAGGAAACCTTTGCTTTCGCTCAGGGTTGCTCTGAGTTGGTACTGCGTAGGACCTCTTTCACAGGCTTGGTAACTCTCTCTTTATTTCATAGGGCACCAAAGGAGACAGAGGTGAAAATGGTCAAAAGGTAAAGAACAATGCTGGTACCACAGTCAGGGGTGTCTCTTCTTACGCTGTGAGAGCTTGCCTCCCGCTCTCCCTCCTCCTTTTGCCTCGGGGGGAGGTGTCCAGGTAACCTCCTGAGATGTGGGCTCACTGTAGCCAGTCGCCCACTGGGGACCCAGCATCTCTCTGTCGACTAGGGAGGGACTCCAGATGGCTCACATACACAGGATGCACGGTAAATAAATAACATCCTATAAATGAGTAGTGTCAGAAGATGAGGGTCTCACCCAGAGTCCTCTGATACCATCTCCGGTAATAATCCTGCGACTCAGCTCCCTCTTTTCGAAAGCTTTTTAAATGCTCTCAGCAGCTTAGTCTCCCTGGGTCAGATAAGACTTCACATCATCTAGAGGAGATGTGATGGTCAGGGAGGGCTCTGTAGAGACCCTCAATGTAGGATCAGATCTGAGGGACTTCAGCTGGATGTCCAGGGAGCAGCATGAAGCAAATTCATTTTGATGGGCCCATGGTGGAATGAGTGATCTTGATTTTTCCTGACCTTCTTCTCTTCACAGGGTGAACCTGGAATTGGGTTCAGAGGTCCCGTTGGTCAGGCTGGGCCACCTGGATTTAAGGTAAGCCTGTTTTCTCTTCTAAATAGGATCTCACTTGTTTTTTTTCTGGGTCTTTCTCTTTGTAGTCCTTGCTTTCCACTGCTGGCTGTGGAGCACAAAACTGGCTGCGGCTACAAAAGATAAAGCTCCAAAGCCAGTCCCAGCCTGGGAAGGCAGGAACACCATCACACGGGTCTGGGTCAGAGGGAGTGCTCTGTGTCCTCCAAAGGGCCATTTCAAGGCAGGTGAGGTCCAGAGGATAAATATCATAAAATCATAGAATGGTTTGGGTTGGAAGGGACTTTTAAAGGTCATCTAGTCCAACCCCCCTGCAACGAGCAAGGACATCTTTGGCTAGATCAAGCTGTGAAATAGGGCTGTGAAAAAAATCAAGGGAATTGTGGTCTCAGCAGAGATGCATTTCCGTGATCCCTTGGGATGTTGCAGGTCTGCAGAGTTTGAATTCACTGGAGAGCTCTGAAGGTCTGCAGGTAAGGGGTCCCCACTTAGCAAACCACGGTACAGCCCTTTCTCCAGCCCTAGGACCTCTCTTACGGACCAGGGCTGGAAGGGCTGTGTCCAGTTCTGTGTAATGGTCACGTGAATTGAAGGAGACACCCCAGGCTTTCTCCAGGACCTTTAGGGGGGCCACTAATCCCACTTCAGATCCAAATTCCTTGTGATTCACTCAACAGGGTGAGCCAGGGGCCCCAGGACCTCCAGGAGCTCAGGGCATCCAGGGCATTCGTGGCAACGCCGGCACCCCCGGATCACAGGGGGACAGAGGGGCTCCAGGTCTGCCTGGGATGCCAGGACAGAAGGTGGGTGGTGTGTGTTGAAGGGACAGCATGTGTTGTGTTAGCCACCTCAAGGTGAGAACTAGGATAGCCCTACTGAGACTGTCTACGCCAGGTGTCCACTGTGGGTCAAGCCCCCAGCCATCCAAATCTCCAGAACCTAAGCCTATAAGTAGTCAGTGAAGGGAATCAGGAGCAAAGCCTGATTGCAAAAGGAGAGGTAACAGCATTTATTAGATCAACCGATGTTGTTAGGGAAAAAAACAGGCCGAAAGATTTGGTACAGGGGAATGTCCTTCAAGCTGAAAAACAAAAAAGCAGTGGAGATCCAAGCGAGGTAGGGACCTGTTCTTTTAAATTTAGTGGTGTGACTTGGTGAGACAACTGGGAAAAAAAAGGGGTGGCAATAGCACAGAGGATGTCAGCAAGGGGTTTGGGGGTCAGTAGCCCCTGGGAACAGAGGGACCAATGGGTAAGTCTCATTGCAGGGACACGGAGGCTCAGCTGGAGGTGGGATGGGGAACAGCAATGTGCCTAAACTCAGGGTCTTGGTGGAGCTGGAGTCCCCTCTCCTCAACAACAAGAGGTCCACACGAGGAGGTTATTCCTCCTGCCTGCTGCCAGTGCAGGGAACACCTGGGGGCACCAGCTCCTGCTTTCTGTCTGGATGGGGGAAAGCAGGACCTTTCCCATCAGGGGATTCTCCCCCTTAAAGGATTTTGTTTTCAAGGGGGAGCGTGGGAAGAGAGGCCGGAATGGATTTGCTGGGCCCGTAGGACCATCAGGATCCCCAGGAAAAGAGGTGACTTTTGTACATATCCCCTGTGTCTTTTGAGCAGCAGAGGGATGGCTACGGGAGAGGTTGAGGCCCTGGTACCTGGGCTGGGTGTGCTTTCACCCTCTTGGAGCACTGGGACAAGAGAGCATTGAGGACCTGCAAAGCAAAGTCCTCTCTTCTATTCTGTCTTCCTTGCCCTACAGGGGATTCCCGGGACACCTGGATCCAAAGGAAACAAGGTCAGTACCAAGTTGCCAGGCAGGTCACAAACAGCTGAGGTCCTGGAGTGGCAATGGGACAGACCACCACCCTTCCCTGGCTCCTTATCCCTGATCCCATCCAGCCACTTCATCCCTCCTTCACCCTCATGCCCTTCTTCCCCATGGTTGCTGGAGCATCCTCCAGAAAAAGCAGCAGAAAGTCAATGGAAGTGAGTCTCCTGACTCCTTCTGTGACTTTTAAATCATGGCCAAACTAATCAGCAGTCATTTGACGCGGTGTCTTTGCTCCGAGTAAGACCTCTGGGGTTCTCTGTTCTGCAGGGAGAAATTGGCATTGGAGCAGCTGGCCCAAGAGGTCCTCGCGGACTGCCTGGCCCTCGGGTAGGTCCCTCCATAAATGTTCCTGGCTTGGTTTCTTGCACCCTACCCTCTTTTGGAGCCCGTTTTATAGCATCATCTCCCACCCACCCATCATAGAAGATGCCTAAAGGGTTGATTTCAGAACCCTCTTTAATTTTTCACCAGCCAGATTTGGAGGGGATGGACACCGCCATGCCCAGCTGGAGCTGACACTGACCAGAATCTGTCCACAGGTTGCAATTAGCATCTCTTCCATAATTAGACACCCTTAAGCATTGCAAGTCACACTGGCTAACTGCATGGCCAAGTGAATTGCGCCCCACTGACTGCGTCGGCTGTGCTCTCACTGGCTAGATGGGAGTGTTGGAGGCAACATCTGCACCCCTACATCTGCGTGTTTTAATCCTAGCAGCTCGGTGAGGAGCCACCTCAGTTTTGTGTGCTTTGGGGGTGCTACCCAAAGGGTAGCTCGTTCCTTCAGAAATCTGCCTCCAGCTTTTTTATCCTCACTCTCCTCTTCCCTCCTGTTGTCCTGGCAGAGGGAAACCAGCTCCCATCATCCTTGTGGCAGCAACATTCACTTTTCCTCAGGCTGCTGAGAAGTTTTGGTCTCTTTCTGGCAAAGACCCTAGGGAGACCCTCTTGAGTCGTAATCGGAGGCCATGTTTCAATTTGCTGCTTCTGTGGCTGTTTCACAAATAAACTGATTTTATGCTGCAATCCATGTAGACAAACTCCCCATCTGCCAGCAGAACTGTTCAATGAGGCCCCTGAGACAAAACACTTAATGAGAATGTCAACAGCTGTGAAAGGTCTGGGGTAAACCTCACTCAAGCTTCATTATCTGAAGGAAATTATGAAATAATGTTTCTGCTCTTCTGACTCCAGCATAAATCTAAAGTGAACCACAGAATCTTAAATTACATTGGCTTTATGTGAGAGATCTAAATTTGGCCTCACAGGATGACACCTGTGTCTAGGCATCTTAAAGACGCCTAAGTCTTGTAGGACCTAGCTAGGGAGGTCATAAAAGGACTTCATAGATCCACCAGCACAGCTATCCCCCCTAGCAAGGTTTATAAGGAGCCAATAGCACACTTAGAGGGAGGCTCAGAGCAAGGTCTGCAACATCTGGAAACCACAGCTGGGCATGAAGATAAGCCTCACATTGGCCTTCAGAGGCACAAGCTACTGTTGAGCAGTTGACTGGTGGCCTCTTCCTTCTGAAACTCAATAGTATGAGTTCCAGGTGAATTCCTGGCTGTCTTCCTTATTGTGGTGAGTCCTGCTGAAATCATGTTCAGCAATGAGTTGTGAATGTGCAGAAAAGCTACTGAGCCTTCTAATCAGGGGGAAGAAATCTCTCTGTCCCAGGAACCTCTCAGACCTCTGTCCCTTGTTGCACGTGCCTTTGTCGGATGTAAGCATATCTTGAGGAGGGACACAGAAGGTCATCCAGCCTCAGATGGCTGCTTCTGAGCTAGTCCTACCAGGGCCTCTCTATACCAACAGAGAGGAAGAGACACCTTTTTGGAGTGATTTATATCATGCTAAAACAGGTGCAGATCATCTCACAAATGCCTGTTTCTCTCAGGGACTGAGGAGAAGCTGAAGGTTGAAGCTTCAATCCGACCGAAGCATTATTCTCTAAACACTGCAGTGTCTACCTGCAGTGACGTGTGGATGATCTCAAGCCCTTTAGGTTCTTTGATCCAGATCCATAAAAGCATTAATCCCGATCGAGGTATAAGTGAAGAGGTTGGACAACTCCTTTGAGGATCTGGGCTTCTGCATGTTTAATTCCTGTTGTTCCCAGTGGGATGGTTTGCAGAGTTGGGACTGTGCGTGTTGCATTTCTCTTTGCTGATGGCCATCACTACCCCTGTCCATCCTAACAGGGTGATGAGGGCATCGTGGGAGTCCGGGGCCCCACTGGCACAATGGTGAGTGTTAAAATAGCACAGAGGGCTGATTTTACGGCACAGACAGCAGTGGACCCAGGGCTGGCAAAATCCCCACGAGCAATGAAAGAAATAAAATGGGTTGATGCTTTCAGTGGGAAAGAGACTTTGAGAACCTGAATTCCGATGTTGTGTTGGGATGAGTGAATGTAAATCCTGTAGGCAGCTGTCAGACATAAGGTGTCATGCAGAGCGCAATTGCTTTATGCTCTTGTCCATTTGGCTGACTCATCTACACACTGCTTTTGAAGTCCTCCTGAAATATCACTCCCTCTCTGTTCTTTTTTTGGTCAGGCCTGCTCACCTGCATGAATTTCAGGGTCTTGTTCTGTTGTAAATTCGCTTTTCACTGATAGGGGACTGAGTCAGGGGAGACGCAAGATCACGGCTGGTATTTTGACAAACACCTTTTTATTTATTAGGCTGTTATCTCTAATGGAATGAATCCGTTATTATGAACAGGATGGGCCTTTATTAAGTTCCTCAGAAGGCCAAGGGTGGTTGCTGTACCAAGTTTCACCCTGGGATCTCATCCCTGAAGGGCTGATTCTCAGCAAGACTGGCCCTTACACCACAAGGGCTTGCAAGATGATGTGTCCCAGTGGTCAGAGCAGCAGCCCAGGGCACAGGGCGATGGCAAAGCCCAGGTTTTGTGCCCTTTGGGAAATGTCTGCACTCTGTCTCCTCCTCCTCCATCCTGTCCATGCCCATCCCTGTGATGAGCTGCCAGTTCTGCAGGTGGAAGGTGCCACCTCTCTGCATATTCATGGCAGGTCGCCGGTCCCCAGTTCTGCAAACACGTTACACCTGGGGTGACCACGGAGGCTTTTCAGCTCTCCAGGTGTGGTTTCCATCCTGGCTCTGTCTGCAGGGGCTCTGACCTGCCCTGGGGGACATCTGGGGATCCCCATCACCTCCACCTAGGAGGAGTCCTCTGAGAGCAGCCCTTCCCCTCCACTCTCTGCCTCTCGTTAATGTTAAGAGTACGAAAATCACAGTACATGGCTTGCAAATTGGGGGAAGTTGGCTAAATTTGTACATCTGCCAAGAGATCCCAAGTCATGCCCAAGACACAATGGTGGGCAGAAGCTTAAGACTAAATTTTCTCTTTGCACCAGCGTGATTTACTTCTCCTCTAATTGCTCCTGGGGGGAAGGAAAGGAGAGTAGATGCTCCTATGCTGGTCCTACCAGCAGCTTCTCCGTGGCAGAGCCCATCCTTGGAGGCAGCTCTGCCTTTGAGCGGAGGCTGCTCTTTCCTAACACCTTCCCACTGCTAGTATTTATCTTCACATATTGTTTTATGTTCTTGCAGGGTTTAAAAGGCTTCCCCGGTGTGAAAGGCGAAAGAGTAAGCAACAGTCATCTTATCTACACAGTGCCTTGGAGGAAGGCACCGTTGTGGAGAGCCTTTCTCGGCAGCAACCCACACTGCTGATGCCCCTGTTAAAACAGTGGGGATAATCCCAGTATCTTCTGGGGGGGCAGGCTGGGAGGGGACCTCAGTCGGTGCGTGGAAGTGGCATTAACAGCCCCCTGTAATGGCTGGGTTGAGATGAGGGTGCACGCTGTCTTTATGCATGCCTAGGTCTTTTTGGAAGGAAATTTGGGAGTTTGGACAGAAAGGGACCCCTGGTGTGCTCTGGTTGATCCCCAAATGTGCAGGATTGGGGGAAGAGGGGCTAGGGAGCAGATGTCCTGCAGCATCGGCGGGATGATGACTGCCCACCAGGCAACACGTACTCTTTCATCTGCATCAGTGAGCAGGATTCCCCTCCTGTGCAATGGGACACCGGGGAAGATATCTGCATAAAGCTCTGCTATTCAGAAGTTCAAGCGCAGTTTTAAAGCCTGTCTCCGCTCTCCTGTCCCCACCTGGTCCTTGCAGCCCCCCCCTTCTCCTGCTGTCCCCACACCAGTCTTGAGCACTGGAGAAGTTTGTGAGATGCCATCAGGAATGAGTCCTACCCTTCAGCCTCATGTACCATGCCCACTATAAAAAACTTCCAGGAACAGCTACTATTTCATACATTCTCAGTAAAGTATGCCAGATTTGAGTTTGAAATTTGGGAAATCCTGTATTATATAGGATGCCATCCCACCATAGATGTAGTGTAGGCACATCCCTGCAGCATGGAGATGCTACATCCCATTGGGAGGCTGAAATCCAGCAATAGCTCCACATCATGCCGAGCATGGAGTCAGGCAAACCGCTTCAGTCCTCTGGGTCTTTATTTTTTGTCAATGCAATAAATTCTAGTTGTACACAGTCTTTTGTGGTAAGCTAATCATTTTGCAGAGTGCCCAGAGGAACTGGCTTCCAGCTGCGATAAATCTTAGTGGCTTGGAGTGTGAATCAGTCAACTGAGCAACACGAGAAGAGTAAAAAGGGAATCATTCACCATCTTTTTTTCTTTCCTGTGTTCAGGGTGATCGGGGACTTCTGGGACCCAAGGGAGAAAGAGTAAGGACATTCCAGATTGTGACTTTCTGGGGCAGATGGGGTGAAAGGTTTTCAGGATTTTATAGTTACCAGTGAGCAGATGGACAAATATTTAAATGAGTCAGTAATCTTACAAGGCAGAGGCATACATGGTAAAAAATATTTATATGTGTTTTCAAATATCTGGGGTCTTAGTGGTTTTATAGGATTCATATCGTTACATGTGGGTGAGTGTAGCCCACCCAACGTGGAGAGCTGAGCAAGGTTCCCAGATGATGGGGTGCAAATGCCTTTCATTGAAGAGGACTTTAAATCCTACTTTAGATCCGTGGTGGTGTGTGCAGCGTCATCCACCTGCCTGGATCAAGATCCCATTGCCAATGAAATCTTCAGGATCTAAGTCTCAGGGCCTCATGTGCTCTTCTCTGTGTCCCTGCTCAGGCATCTGGCCACCCCCAGGGTGAAGATGTTTTTCCTTCTGTCTAATAAGCGTTTCCCTTGTTGCAACTTGTCTTTTCACTGTGTGCCTCCAAACAGCCTGGATCCATCCTCTCAACATCGTGCACCTATGTAGGTAGTGGAAGACAACACATAGATGCCCCTTTCCTTCTCAGGGGTCTCCACCAGTTTCAATCCACTTTGTCAATGCCATCCATGCACTGGCGCACCACTCTGGGTTGAGCTTGTGTGATAGTTTTGATGGGATCCTACAAAACAACAAAAAAAGTCATTTTGGCAACTATTTGCTGGGGCACAAAAATGCCTCCTGTGAATTAAGGGAGGAAGAAAATTTCCAGTGATTTTAGTATAACCAGCTCACCCCAAAGCATACTGCAATCTTAAAAAGCCTGAGCTGGTTCATAGCAGGTAATGCAAAAATAACTCCCCAAGCACTTCTGGAAAATGCACAGAAAATGCTGAACTTCTGCCCAGTGTTTTGTTAACTTCCTTCCTGGCTGAAATGGCTTGTTAGAAAATGAGTTTTAGAAAACCTACATGATGATTCTGCCATTGAGTCATGCAGTACTAAATGATTAAGGCCGATTTGTCTCTGAGGAAGCTACTTTCAAAGGGGACTTGCTCCAGAGAGGAATCAATTCTTAATCTGCTTCATGAAGAAGCCCCAAAACACTATCCAAGCTGAAGGAATGTGTAATGCATTTTTCCAAAGCATACCTTAATAAAATATAAGGTGGAGTGTGACATAGAACAGGAGAGCGTGGGGGCTAATTAGCTTAGGTTTGTTCCATATGGTTGCAGCTTAACTTTCTTTCTAATTCTCCCATGATCAATACAGGAGGAACTGCGTGAATCCCAGGGCCTGTGCTATGTATTGGATTAAATTACTGGATCTTTATTCTCCCTTTTGTTCCCAAAATTGATTAAGCTCCATCCTGTCTCCACTAGATACCCTCCAGAGCAGGGAAGCAGGAGTCTATATTAAGCCTTGAATGTCCAATGGTGATGGTTGGATAAACTGCAAAAGATTGACAAAATTTGGGGAATATTGATTGATGCATGGTCGTGAAGACTCTAGCAGCAAGGCACATTCACCCCGAACAGGGATGTTTGCAACACTGGAGAGAGCTGGTGTAAAGGGAGTCCTTTTCAAATGGGCTACAACTGCCAATTAGAAAGTGGTTTCAGCCCTCCTCCCTCCAAACTGTGGACGGCATCACCACTTTGGAGACACAACCATCGCTTTGCCAGAGCAGAGCCATTTCTTGCATGCAAATAGCCTTGTCACAGCTTCTCTGCTCTCTGAGGAGCAAAATGTCCCTCCTCAGCTGCTGAGCTGATAAATAGACTTACATGGATGTGTCCATGGGGTTACTGCATGCCCGTAGCTACTGGCTCTCTTACGATGACAGTTTGGGGGCCTGAACCTCCAAAAACTACCTCTGAGGGGTGCCCTAAGTGCCACTCCCCTTCCTTAGCTCCAACTCTGTGTCCGTAAATCAGGACACCATGAGTAGACCTGTTCACCATCCTGCCCATGGCCAGCTCCCACACCTGGGAAGAGATGCAAATCTCGACATCCTGAGTGACATGCAGTGATGAAGGAGCCAAGCCACCATGTCAGATATGAACATGTCCCAGCACTGGCAGCCTGGGATCGGGACTTGAACCTCAGGGTCATGCTGTACACAGCTCCATTTCAAGCCATGATATCTAGACTGGGGTAATGCCAGTGGGCCCTAACATTTTTTGGAGCAAGAAGTCACTGTCAAACCTCACGACTTCTTGTAGTTTTCTGTGCCTGTTCATCATCCAGCTTTTAGTTAAGGATGACCAACTTTAACAATTGTGTTGTGCTGTGGAGCATACGTGCCTTCCCCGGCATATGGACCACAGTTTGGGAAATGTTTGCCTTCATTGCAGATGTGTGAATTACCATTTTGCCCATCAAAGCAAGGGTGGTTCCATCCAGTGGGACCCATGAGTTCATGTATCACCAGATGTCTACAACTCTCCGTGTCTCCTTTCTCTAGGGTGAGCCCATGACTATTTTTGGACCCCAGGGCTATAAAGGCAGTAAAGGAGATCCCGTAAGTTTGACTCGTAGTGACTTTTTAAGCTGTCCCTTCCCCGCTGCTGGTGGCATCAGCACCGAGCACAGCTTGGGATAAGCACTGAGAACCAGCACTTTGGTCCAGAGCCAGTGGCTGAGAGCTGGGTCCTTCCAGCAGAGAGGCACAATCCACTGATTTCTGTCCTACCTTTCAGGGTGAACGGGGCCTGCCAGGTTTCGACGGAGACAAAGGCGAGAAGGGAGAGGATGGGCCAGTAGGAGAAAAGGTATGAACCTCCCAGTGTGACTGAGAGAGACAGCAAGAGTTCACTGGTTGTGTGAGGAAGGGACCAACTTCTCTATATCCTCCTTTCCCACGTGCCTGCTGGAAAACACGGTGCAAGGACACGCTCGCCCGGCTCTTACCACGGAAAGGGAGAGGAGGATGCTGGGCTGGGGCTTGGGAACGTGATACAAATCCAGTTTACCAGATGTCAAGTCTGTAGTTTTGGGACCATGTCTGCAGGACAGGATCACTCCGGGAAAAGTGACCATTCAATTACTGCAGCACTGTAAGAGTCCTGCATCTCCCTCTCTCTCCAAGAGCGAGCCGTGCTACTTCAAACCCTGCAGCTCTTGTGACATTCTTGTTAAGGCTTGGTTGGTTCCTCCATTCCTGTTCTTCACACAGGTCTGTCCCCTGGGTAGTGGCAGAGCGAGTCGCCTGCTCCTCCGTCTGCCTTTTCTTTGAGAGCACCCTGTGGAGGTCTCAGGTCTCACCCCACCACCACTCCGCTGGGAGGAATCACGTAACTCTCCCACTCTCTGAGTCACAGATTAAATCTCCGCGTACTAATCATACCTATTTTCATTTTACGTTAATGCTTTTTGCTCCTGAAATCCGACCCAGGACGGGGACACTGCTGAATAAATATAAGTATCTACAACAGCAGCATCCCTGTCTGAGCTACACGTCCAGCTCCTGTTATTTCCCACGGGCACCTGTGTAATCAGAGTAGTGCAGGGTGGGAATTGGCTGACCCAGTGTGGGCATCTTCCTTGTGAAGAGGCAGGTCGTGTCCTCGCCACGACTGATTGCACTGATTAGGTCCCCAGTGACTGTAAAGGAAACCCATGGAGTTGCTCCCATGGATGGTACCTGTTTTTTTTAAGTCAGACAAATCTCATACATACTTGTCAGATTGCTTTCTAATAAGAAAATAATACGTAAACATCTCCTAAAGCAAGAACACCTCTTGGCTGAATATCTGAGTGACTTTGCATGGAGCCCCAGAGTAGTATCTCCACCACCAGTAAGTCCAGCAGGGTCTTGTACTTGAGTGTTTGCAAGGAGGCAGCTCATCCAGAGGCTTCGAGACCCTTTTCTACTTGTTTTTAGTTCAATCCCCATCACTGGGCACCACATCTTTTACGAGACAGTTCATGGAGGTTTCTGCCAAGCCATTCTGCAGCTGGTGGCTTTCTTGCCTAGCACTGGCTACCATACAGACCTTTGGGCTCCCTGGGGCTGAAGTCTGCTATAGAAATGGTGCTTTTCGTCATCCTCTCTGCCATCTCCATGGGTTCTTCTACTGGCCTCACTCGGGGTGGGGAGGAGTGTCACTTTGAGAGTAGTAGGTACTCAAAACGTATTTGACAGGGATTTTAAAATTTTAGGGAGTCAAAGGTGAAGCTGGCTCCAAGGGAGCGATGGGGCTTTTTGGAACAAGAGGACCAGTGGGTCAGAAGGTGAGTACAGTGAGCACCTCTGTTAAGGCATCCCCTGCAAGAACTGATGTGTAAAATCACGCAAAAACTGATGTGTAATACCCTATCACAGTTTTCACACAGAATATAATTCTGCGTTCCCTCTCCAAAATTGCTGATTGAAATGTTATGAGGCTACCAGAGAGCAGAAGTAGCCATGCTTTTCCAGGAGACCCCCAAAGATTTCTCCCATTCAATAAAGCAGCAGAGCTCTCCGGCATCTTTCCTGGGCTAAAATGGTCAATAATGACTCGCTGAAATGTCAATATTCAGGCGTGAGCTGTGAACTGCTGTCTAAGCTCCAGTCATAGTCAACGGAGATGTAGAGCTCCAGTCAGTCACCCAGCTAAGAAGTTTGGGGTATCCTACCTGCTGCTGCAGAGGGGTCCCCAAAGGTCCCCTTGTCTCTTTTTCCACAGCTGCAGGCATCTCCTACAGCAATCCCCACTTCCAGAGGACACGCAGCTCTTCCCCATGGTAACTCATCACTGCTTTCCTTGCAGGGGGAGCCGGGAGAACCAGGCTTGCTGGGCTCTGCCGTAAGTTGGAGCGCGTTTCTCTGCCTTCGCAAGTCTTGGGCGCGGAGCTGGCGCACTGCTGGTCCTCTCCCCACAGCCACGTGTGGGTCGCGGGGTGGGATGAGGTGATGCTGGCTCGGTGCTGCTCCACAAAGCCCACCTTCAAAGAGGCCTTGCTGGAAAAGCAGCCGTGGGTATGGGGGACCACAGCCAGAGTTACGTTTTAATAGGATGTTGCATTTTGCGTTAAGGGACACATGAAATACACATTTATTTGTTATTTTTAATGCCTTTAGTGTATTAGGGGGCATTGCCAGACATAAACAGGTATGTTTCACGTACAAATGGCTTAAGAATTGTGACTATAGGTTGTATATCGCATGAGAAATGTATATAACATTAAAAGTCTGGACGGCAAGGGGCTATTCTCAGTGCTCAGTGGGTGCACGTTGCTGGCCAGAGCAAAAACAGTTATGCTGGACAGCCTGGGTAATCTCCGAGTTCACCTTGCAATTCCTGACAAATTGCAATTGGGAGGGAAAAAAAAGAAAAGCAATTTTGGTTTGCTAAAGTGTTTACATGCCTTTGAACTTCACCGTTTCACCTGGAAGAATCCCCCAGTGAAAAAATGGTCTCCAGGGTTGTCCAAACTGAAAAAAGTCCCCACTGATTTCTTTTCATCTGGGAAAGGAAGGAATAGATGGGAAGGAAACACCGAAAGGTGACTGTGACTTTTTTCTCAGGTCATGGAAATACAAGCGTGTTCAGTTGTTTTACTGCAATAAGAAATATCAGTATTTCCTTAATCTGTTCCCCAATTATACCTCTTTGTGTGCGAGTGGGCAATTCTCAGCAACTATCTGTTGCTGGGAAGGCTCCACAGCTGTTCAGCGCTGCTCACTGATTACTGGTCACAGCTGTGTAACTATTTACAAGCTCGTAATCCACACTGGTAATTGCTCACTAAGAAAAAGGCCCTCGTTCAGTTAAGTATTTAAATCCCTGCCCAACTGTAAACAACCTTCTGAGCATTTTGCCAAAGCAATGAGGCTGTAATGTGCTGTAAGACCTCATCATCTGGGTTCACCACACGTAGGCATTGGATCGAGTGTGTTTTTGAAATTGTTTGTAGGGAACACCTGAATCCATAGGTGACAACCAGTAGTAGAGCCGGAGTAGAGCAAAGGTGTCCGTTGAGGCTGCTGAGTGCAAAAGAAGCACAGCTGGATTCCACCATCCGGGCCAGCAACCACCCAGTCATGGTTGGACTATGTGCTGTTTTCCACTAGCACCCACAGGGTTCGGCACATAATGCAGTTAACTACCAGAAAGTGGTATCTTGTCAGTCAATATTTAAGAAAAGCTAAGTAATCTTTCCTTTGGAAATATTTAGGGATTCTGCAGGTGCAGGTTAATGCTATCTATGCTGTGCTTGGAGCTAGACTGAGATAATAAAGCTTAGCTTCGGTCCTTCATTAAATTTCTAAAATTGCATAAGTCAGATCGGAGCTGGGGCATTGTTGGAAGAGTCATGTTATACGACATCCTGCATGAAATTCATCTGACCTCAGGTTGGATGTCTGCCGTGTTCACTTTCCACATCCGAGCGAGCTATGCCCCGGCTTGTTTTATTGGCAGCTTTAGGTTACCCTTCGAGCATGAGTCACATCATCTCTTTCAGACACCTGTGTTAGGATGCAACATCCTGATGTGACTTGTTCTTCACAAACCCACGTCTCACTTTATCTCTGAAGTGCTCACAGATACTTGGATTATTTTGTTCCCCAAGTGATTCTGGAGAGGTAGGCTAGGCTGCCTCATGTATCATTCCCCAAGTCCCCTTCTCCCTTTTTCTTGAAGACAGACACTACTTGATCCAGTCTACCTGTACTCAATCTGTCCTATGCAAAGTCTTAAAGGTAATGGCTAGCAGTTCTCATTTTTCTTCAGCTCCCTCTAATTCCATCTTTCATATCCACAAATTGCCACCAACTCATTGCAAACATTTGCTGATCCCTTTCTGTCCTGCTGAATTCACTCTGAGTAATTTAACCAGCTTCTAAAAAGTCTCATCCATTTACCCTTTTGATTTGGTGATCTATAGGAATTCTGAACCAAGTTGATAGCATTTGTGTCTTCTCCCTGTAACCATTGCCCAGAGAATGTCAATGGATCTAGTTGACTTTACAACTGGACCTCAAGGCAAATGAGTGAATTCTTGATATTCAAGACAACTCCTCCTCCTTTTTCCTCTTTTAGAAAAGCACTGTGCTCTTTTGCATTGATATTCCTGCCATGCTTCATCCTTTTATATTAATATTACAGTCTGCGTTATGCCTGTTAAGTCATCATCTGGATAATGTATTAAGGCTTCCAGCTCCTCTTCTTTATTTCCCATGCTTTGTGCATTAATATACTGCCACATTAACCTATTATTCTCCCTACAGCTCCATTATGAACAACCCTCTCCCCATCTCTTGCCATTACTCCCTATTTGGGGATTCCAAGGTCTACAGTTACCAGTGTTCCTTGTCCCTCTCCATCCTGATTTGCAGTCCTCCTCACTAAGTGTACAAGTTGGAGCTCACAGATGTTCTTCGCCTCCTCCTGTGAGCTGGGCTCTGTATTTGGCCAGCAGCCTGTGGATCCTCACCCTATAGCTGAGGAAGCTGGGGTCTGTGAAGTAACACCATCCACACAGCCGTGTGCTTATTCCCAGGGTGTCCTGCTTCAACTTGCCTGGAGGGCGGGAGACCCACCAGCTGCCTGGACCTTCTGCTTTTGCCCTCAGAACCATTTCTGATGTGTTTCGTTCTTCAGTGCTTGCCAGAACACATCTGCCAAAGCCTGTCTTGGGGCAGAGTCACCAGCATGTGTCTGGGGGGAAGGATGGGAGAAGCCCGGGATTTTTCAGTCCGCGTTGATCATTGAGAGCGACGGAGTTCGCACGATGTGAAAACAAAGCCGTACGTCAGAAGACGAAGAAGAAGTGAGAGCAAGTCAGAGGATTCTGATTAACACCGGGACAATCAGATGCTCAATATGGCCAGGCCAGGAGGGCTAATGGAAGGCTAGGAGACACTCTTTTACCACCATTACACAGCACAGTGCTACAGTCAAAACCAGAGAGCACTCTGCAGGGTCTGAAACCTAAGTGATAATCAAGGCCCTATAACCCGGAGCATGGTAGGTGTGGGAATGGTTATAAGCAGGAATTTGACTTTACCATAGACATTAAGAACATAAGAGCTCTTGATGCAGATAAGAGTGGCCCGTAGACGTCTCTGAAGAGGTACTGACAAGAAAGTCCTACCTCCCTCCACCAGCTGCGTGGGGACTTAGGTGAACCCATACAGCATCCCAGTTCTCCTGCCCGCTGAGCAGTGGGCCATTTCAGGCCAGAGGAGAGGAAAGGTGGGATGTGGGGGTCTGCCCTGGGCTTGACAAGAGATGCCTCTGGCCACTCAGAGTAGAAAAAAGCCATCTCCTAAGAAGTTCTTGCCCTGGGAGAGTCCTGAGCACTTCTGGTGAGTCCAGGACAGTTAAAGGGAAGTTAGTCAGCCAGATCTTCTGGCCACAGGTGGAAGTATCTGCCCAGGACACCTTGGAGTCTTTGCAGCAGGTTATCAGGCTGACCCATCTCTGAGGTGCGGTGCCTGAGAACGAATGCTCATTAGGGCTGTGAGGACCAGTGGCAGCTCCCACGCCAAGAAAGGATTTTTGGGGGAGGATGCTCAGGACTGCAGCAAATAATTGTGGGCAGGACAGTGCCGACAAAAGACACAGCAGGGAAGGGATAAAGACACAGATGAAACTCTGAGGTTGAATCATCCCATCAAATATTGAGCACTGAAGCCCAGGAGGTGGGAAACCTTTTAGCAGAGGTTGCAGCCTACATCATGGTTTGCAAATGCATTAACCCTTTGATGTGTGTCTTCAAGCAGATTGATCCTTTTGGGGCGCACCGCTGGGGCAATGTTTCTGCTGATGGGTTTCACACTTTCCCAGGGTGACCCAGCTAATTCCCCAGCTCATTCATCTGAGTGGAAACGACGAGCCTGGAGACAAGGCAGGCTCCTCCCTGGCTCCAGCCCAAAGCTTCGCGGGAATTTGTGCCTGGAAGCAGAGATCCTCGCCTGCTCAAAGACGTCTTTGCGTCACAGCCAGCGCTCAGGACTTATGATTAAGCCTCTGTGTTGACGTGCCTTCATGGTACCTGGTGTCTTTGCAGTTAAATGAAGCCTGTTCCAGCAACACTTTAATAACCGAACCAAATAACGAGAGCCATTTCCAGTACTCCACTAGTAATTGCCTTTAAACTGCCATTTTACTAGCTTTTATTGCCCAGCCTTTATTTGTCTGGCAGAACACAGAAAGTAAATCTGAGGAAACAAATTTCCTTTCAGCTTCCTTCCCTTGCCTAGTGCTCAAACGTTTTCCTCTTCCTCCTTTTTTTTTTTTTTTTTTTCTCCTAGTCAATCTTTATCTTGTCCTGGGTGCAGAGGGCCTTGAAAATCATCGCTTCTCCCCACAGCTGAAGCAGGGAAAGACCTGCTGTCATGTCCAAGCCTTATTATAAACCTTCTAGTCCGTATGACAAAGTCTCTTCAGCCCACGATGAGTAGGAGTCCACCTATGGTGAGATAAGAGCCAGGTCAAAAACTTGCTTATGTTTACTGGACCGAGGAGGCATGGCTTAGACCCAGCTACCTTTCAGCCTACCAGCACATATTGTGAGCTTAACTCTTCCTAAAGCCATTTGGGGTCCTCTCAGGTCAAGAGCAGGCAAGAAGCATTTCGTAATCTAAGGCAGACAGAAGAGATGAGAGTTGGACACGGGCAGGTGGGGAAGCACAGAAAAACAAGGAAAGGTCTCTCCTTGAGATAGGAGGCACTAGAGGAAACCAAGAGAAATATTAAAGCTAATTGGAAAATCTCTAACTAGTGTCAGGTTCCTTCAGGATCAGACGATGCTCAAGAATAAGATTTTTAGCCCATCCCCTTGGATACAGGTGTGTAAATCCCCAGCCAGAAGGATCTGTACCCAGTTCAAAGCTATCTCAAAACCACCAGGCACTTGAAGGTATCCTGGGCTTGTGAGATTTAGCCATCAAACCAAAAGGTTTATTGCCCTCCAAGTAAACAATCTGTCCTAGCAAACAGAGAAACTCTAGTTAGCTGGGGGTTTTATGGTCCATTTACTTCCTCAGATGGAACTTTATATTGATCGTGTCAATAGTTACTAGTAAATAAAGAGCTTGCATGAGATGTTTGTACTTGATAGTGTAGGCAGAGCTTGAGGAACGTGGACTTTACCTGATCCAGACATGACCAGCAGAGCCATGGAGGAGAACCTGGTTGGCTCTCAAACACTCCTCTTACTCTGAAATGTAAAATGTGCCAAGGCCTGGGGAGGGGTTTGAAGAAGCAACATGTTCCGCAGAGGAGGAGCTGAATTTTTATATCTGGGAATGAAAAGGTAATGGGTCTGTCCTTGCAGTCTGACCCACTGTCAGGAACAGCAGCGTCCCACCTGTGTGTCTCTGGGATGTTTGCTTGTCACCGTGATCATGTTTGAAGTGTCCTTTCGTCACTGAGAGGAGGAGTAATTGGAGAGGTGATGAGTCTGCTTGGCTTACAAATCTGGTGGTTGATTTTTTTTCTTTTTTTTGATAAATGTGTTTCCTTTCAACAACCCACTGCAAATTAATTCCAAGTAGAGAATGCCACTTGTTCGTCTCCTGATCTGCTTAAATAGCCAATTCATTCTCCTCTGAGTGAGCTGAGCCCTGTGCAATCAGTGTCTCAAGTGGGGATAAATCCAATTTCATCTCACATCCAGGTTCTGAAAATTGCCATCAAAATTGGCCAGAATGGATGAGTAGAGTGTGGCAACCTTGGGGGGTGGGGGGTCCATTTCCATTTCCAGTAGCTTTTAGTTTGCTACTGAAGCAGTGGGAGACCCCATCCAAAGAGACCCCAATGCTGGAGGTGGCTCCGATGTCCCACGCTGAGCTGAGCTGCAAAGTGGCTTCACAAGCTGAGAACCTCCAAAACGTGGCAAAAAGGGGTCTTCCTGGGGGAGCACCTCTGTCCAGTGTTGCCCACAAGTCTGGGCTGGATGAGGAACTCTTTTGGCTCTCAACTCTCCGGATGGGAGACCTTCTCTGAACTGCACCTGTGAGCAATCCTGTGCCTGGATCCGCTCATTCACTAAACCAAATTTCACCACCCAGCGCTTGCTTTCCTCAGCTGACTGGGTCTGAAGCTGCAGACCCAGTGCCCAAGATGGTGTGGATCCCTCTAAGCCACTCGCAGCGTGATGCTGCATGCTTAATGCCCTTGCTCCTATTTTCAACCACAGCCATCACCATCTAAATTTTCTTGGCCCGGGACTGCTCTTTAGCTGCCACCTGCCTCTCTTTCCTGAGCTGTAGTTATAAATACATTTGCTAGTGGCTCACAAGCCCATGAAGAATGGGTGCTAAATCCCAGCCTCAGCTCTTGGTGCTAGTACTAGTGTAGCTTCTGACCTCTGACTGCGGGAACACGCAACCCAGGCTCTTACTATTGAGTTTCCATCCTCATGACTGTCCTCAGCCACCTTCCTAGCAAGAGCTGATACAGAAATTAATTTTTCTCATCTTTCTGGCAGGGTGCAGCAGGTCTTGATGGGAAGAACGGAAACAAGGGAGCCAAAGGCGACAGAGGTCTTCAGGGGCAGAAGGGGAAGCCGGTGAGTTGCAAGAAAGGACGTGGTTCATTTGGCAGGTGGAAAGAGGTTCTGTGCCTTTCTTGGCCCAAGTTCATTTCTCCTCCCACACCTTATCTGCCTCATTACTGGAGTCAGGTCTTGCTCAGGGTGAATCTTTCCAAAAGAGAGATGAAATCGCTCCCTAAACCTCCTGGAGAAGTCTCTAATGCACATCCTGGCCTGATTTTTAGGAGGAGCCATTCTCTGGATGCCAGCAAAGAATCTGTCCGTGTCTCTAGCGATAGACTTCTAAGTTTTCCCATGTTTTTCAACATAAGCTTTCCTTTGTTACTTGCCAAGGCCCAAGTTTCAAGTTCCGTCATGTACCAAGTCCAGTTCTCCTCGATGCTGACCTGCCTGATGGAGAGCGCAGGGAACAAAGCAATCATTTGTTAAAGCCTTTATGGACCTCGCTTTCCCGGGAGGAGCTGGTTCTCTGTCACGACAGGATGCCTCCCTTGCCCTCAGATAAGTTCCTGCATATGGATGCAACTTTGATTCCTTATTACTGAAAAAGGCATCTCCAAAGTGATGCTCGGGAGGAACATGTCCTCACTTTACTCTCTGGAAACAAGCTGAGATCTGCTTGTGGTTTTTCTCTTTTGTTTTCCCATAAGAGAAAAAAAAATACTAGGAGATTTTTGGGAGGGTGCAGGAAAGGAAGACCTCATTGAAATTAATGAACACTCTCTAGATCATTCAGGTAGTGCCTGAAGGATCCAGACTTTGAATGACAGACTCAATTTTCAGGGGCAGTGACCAACAAAATCACTGAGGGAAACCATCTAACATCTCCACAGTGCAGGTCGTCGTGATTGTTGCCACTCGATTAGCTCCCAAACCTCAGTAACAGTCACTCCAACATGCAGGTCCTCAAGGGTCATTTTCCAAAGGTTGCCCAGCATAAGCTACAGACCCTGTGGTGACCCATCACAGCACTTTGTCCCCCTTCGCTAGCAGCTCTGTCGCAGCCACCCATCTTCTGCAAGGTCGTTCCCTGTCCCACCCCAGAGCTGGCTGCATTTCTAGCAACAAGGTGACCATGATCTGCAAATTTTCAAGAAGCCTCTGGTGGTTAAAAGCACAATATAAGTGCAAGGCGATGCTATCACCAGGGCTATATTATTCACCTTTCAGGCTGTGCGTATGTTTGTCTTTTTTTTTATGTAGGGAGGGAAAGGTGACCCCGGGACCACTGGTGACGTCGGGCAGAAAGGAACAAAGGTAGGAGATGGATGAGATCCTGTGAAATCTCCGTCCTTGGAGATACTCAAAAGCTGTCTGAACACGGTCCTGGTCAACCAGCTTTAGAGGGTCCTCCCCTCCCTCCCGAGCAGGGGAGTTGGACAAGATTCTGTGAAATAAAGGTGGGGACAAGCAGAGAAGAGAGCTCAGGCTCCAGGCTGCAGTGGGGCTTATGGGGAAGGATGCTGAGCAAGGGAAGAGTTTGCAGCACTGCCTCGGCCGGGGTTAGCCCTGTGCACATGCAGAGTTCCTCCCTCCTGCCCTCGCCTTGATTTGAAATCACCGCCTGTGATCTGCTTTATCCTCAGGGCTTACGAGGGCTTCCAGGACACATCGGCACTCCTGGAGCCAAGGGCATCAAGGTGAGCTAAGCCCAGGTTTCTGTCCTGCTGTAGCTGCCCCATTTTCAGCATCGCTTCTGTTGTGGTTTAACCCCAGCCAGCAACTAAGCACCACGCAGCTGCTCTATCACTCCCCCCACACACACCCAGTGGGATGGGGGAGTGAATCAGGGAAAAAAAAAGTAAAACTCCTAGGTTGAGATAAGAACAGTTTAACAGGACGGAAAGGGGGAAAAGAATAATGATAATAACAACCGTAATAAAATGGCAATAATAATAAAAGGATTGGAATATACAAAATGAGTGATGCACAATGCAATTGCTCACCACTCACCAACTGATGCCCAGTTAGTTCCTGAGCAGTGATCCCTCCCTGCCCAGCTCCCCCCAGTTTATATACTGGGCATGATGTCACATGGTATGGAATACCCCTTTGCCCAGTTTGGGCCAGCTGTCCTGGCTGTGTCCCCTCCCAACTCCTTGTGCCCCTCCAGCCTTCTTGCTGG
>JAVJGG010000005.1:1923381-1940353 GCA_035590195.1 Aviceda cuculoides | reverse complement strand
AAAATCCTTGACTTAGTCTAAACACCACTCAGCAACAACTGAAAACATCAGTGTGTTATCCACATTATTCTCATACTGAGCCCAAAGCACAGCACTATACCAGCTGCTAGGAAGAAAATTAACTCTCTCGCAGCCAAAACGAGGACAGTTTCCCACTCATCCCCAGGACAGCATCATGCATGAAGAAGCCACCCTAACTCCGGCAGGAGAAGTCCCTCTTGGTAGCATGGAGCTGCAGGCTGCAGCACAGAGAGACATGGCCATGCAGAGCAGGGAGCCACGGATGGGGAGTTTTTCAGGCTTGCAGGGAACTTTTTGATAATCCAGGGTAAAAAAAAAAAAACAGACCCTGCCCAAATCCCTGTCTGGTCTGTGGCTTAGCAACTACCTGGAACTTAATTTGCAATTACTGCTGGGCACATCACTCTGATTGTCAGCACCATTCGCCCTTCCTCTATAAACAGGGATAATGACCCTTAATGGGCTTTTTATGAAGGGTTTTGAAAAGCTTGATAAGAAGTAAGGGAGCTATCGATAGCTGAGCCAATGGGATATGTTGTTGTTGTTGTTGTTGTTGTTATTAATATCTTCCTTTATCAGCCTTGGCCTATTGGGTAAATGAAGTACTGTTCAGTGAATTTCCCACCTACTTTCATGTAAGTGGGCTTGGAGTCAGGACAGTCTAAAATTTATACTGAAGTAAGACTTTGCCTATACTTAGGCTTTCTGTTACCAGGAGTGTCGTCATCATGTTCCCCCCTCAAGTACTGCTCACCTTGCCTTTTCGGAGCCAGCTTTCCCAATGTTTTAGGGCTTGTTTGTGCTTACAGCCCATCCACTGCTTTTTCATCCACAGGGAGAAATTGGCAGTCCTGGAAAACCAGGGATCCCAGGATCAAATGGACTACATGGACCAAAGGTATCTAAATTATGCATCTGCCTACAAGTAAGAGGTTTCCAAAAAGCTTTGCAGATGCTGCAAATCCACCTCTGCAACGTGCTTATTTCTTTCAAAGGGCACAAATGAGTTTTTTCTGAATCTGTTCCTATAAACCAGCATAGATCTGGGTGAAGACGGTTGGACACTGGGGTGGGGGCCCCTTCACTCACCGCTGCAAGACTCAACAGGGTTCATCCACCCCAGCCCTGATGCTCCTATTGCACATGTCAAGTAATGGAGATTTGAATGAGATTTCTTTCCATCTCCTTGAGTACTGCACAAATGCGTGGGCTGAGAGACCCTGCTGGGTCACACTCAGTAAATAATATTGTAATCTGAAGAATAGCTGGTTCATTCAGCAAACTGCAACTTTGCCAAGTCTGCACTGGCCATGATTTTATCTTGGCTCCTTCCAGGGTGAAAAAGGAGCATCAGGGGACAATGGTGCCTCAGGGATTCCTGGGGAGAAAGGAGAAAAGGTTAGTACTCGCCAGACTGCATCGAGCTGCCATTTATAAAAGAATAAATCCCACATCCATCAGGTCGGGTTAACAAAATTATACACTTTCTACATCATAGGTACCCTTTCCAGTGGGCAAATGTCAACTGTCTGGAGCATTAAGCCTGGAACTGCAGTTGGAAAGGGCAGGAGAGGGAGGTCTCCTTAAATTCACCCTCTGCTGATGTATGAAACCCCAGGAGGGTGCCTGCTTAGTATGAGGAAAAGCCATCCAAACCCTTGAAATGGGATTAATTGTGAGAGTTTATTCAACACCACCATGCCCAGGGTAATGGGTACCTGGGATGCTGTGGGACAGAAGTGGTGGATAACGCTGTTGCCTCCTGGGCATGCTGGACATGGGAATGATCTCCAAGGTGACCTGCTCCCAGGCTCTGCTCTCAGCTCCCTGAGGAGTCCCCACCTTGATCACTCCCCACTGATCTTCCTTCTCTTCATTGCTTAATTTTCCATTTTCTTCCCTAAATGAACAAATGTAAAATTTGTACCTTTCCATAGAGGGAAAAAATGGGGTTTCAGTAAAAACAGTAATTGTTTTGAAAGAAAAAGAAAACACACAATAGTCCCAGCAGCCTCCATCAAGTCTTCCGGCATTTTCCAGCCCCTCAGGCCTTTCCCTCATTCAACTCCATCATCTGGTCTCCAGCTGATCTGGGATCTTAAAGAATTTGTTGCTTTTATTGATAACAACTCTTCTGGTCCTCATCCCCTGATGGTCATCTGTGTCAAACACTAAGGGTCAAGCAACACCTCTGGCTCACTAAGGCTCTGAAGTGCGTATGGTTGGAGGCTGGGAGATTATTTCTGGGGAAATATCACTCCTTTCCTCTCCCGTTCTTCTCCTCTCCCACAAATATCTGCATTCAGCCACTGCTGAAGGCTGGCTGTGGGGCTGACTGGAGGTCTTTTCTGCTGCTGTATTTAATGGGAGCCTTTTCTGTTCACAGAAGCTCCAGGAGAAAGCTCGATGGTGCAGATGAGTAGGAAATTTATAGTCCAGCTCTTGGTAACTTCCTTTCTCCTCCTCAGGAGACATAGTTTTTTTCCAGGGTTACAGACTAAAGGACTCCGCTTACTTATGCAGGAAAAGCTGGGCATTAGAAATTACTGGGCATCATCCCAGGGAGGGGGTGTCCATGTCACCAAGCAGTGAGGTGCCTTCTCGACAAGTAAATGTGGAGAGCAAAGCTGAAGTATCTCTACCAGCCTACTGCTCTGTGAATAGCCCAACAGCAGGCAGAGGAGAATGTAAATGGTCTCCCCTTATTGCCAATGCTATGAAAGTATTGGAGTAATGTTTGACTGGCCCATCTCGAAAACCACCTGTGCTTGAACTGCTCTGTCGGTCATTCTCAGGGGGCCAAGGGAGTTCCTGGCTTGGGGGGCTTCAAAGGACAAATGGGATGGCCTGGGAAGACTGGAGTCGCTGGACCCGATGGACCTCAAGGGCCACAGGGTGAACCAGGGCCACAGGTGAGCAGCAAGGGGTCTGTAGCATGCCCTGAACCCTGGTGAGATCCGCGCCTCACACCCTCATGTGACATAGCACCCCAGACGTGGTCCCTGCATGTCACCATGTACACATACACCTTCCCCCCACCCCTTACAAGCTGGCACCTGAGCTCTCCCACATTGAGATGGCTGCAAAGTCTGCTGTCTTTCTGCGGGATCTTGGTCAACTTACTTCATCTCTAGGCGCATTTATCAGCAGAGATTTTTTTTTTTTTTCCCTCTCCTCTCTTCTTTTCCCAGCTGCAGTGTAAGATGCGATCTCTCAGTGAAGAAAGGGAGGCTGATAATTTCAAGTTAGCAGGGCATCAAGTGCACCCCTCCTGTTGCTAATTATCTGGGGAGCCGGATGCCAAGGTTTCGGAAGGAGCTGGTGGCTTTCAGACCCCATTTGTTGGCCATACTTAATAAGTGTTTTTGCATGCAAGACATGCTGGGCACCTTTTGAAATGTAACAAAAAGACTTGGAAATGAGACATGCTAATACTGTTTATGAGCAGAAACATGCTGCCTCCAGATTCTATGGTAATGAAGAATGTCTTGCTGCTGCCAACACAATGCAGAGCGATGATGCTAGAGATTAATGCTAATCACCTGCCCTTAGACAGCCTCCATTAAGTAACAAAGAACTTTTCAATTCAAAGAGGGCTGGAAATGAAAATACACTTCTCAGTTGTGCTGGTGGGACTGGCTGAGTTTCAGGCTGGGACAAGAGAATAGATAAATTAACATGAAAGAACCGAGAACAAAAGAAAAGCTGGAGTTGGGTAATTACCTCAAAGACCAACTGTTATAGAATCATAGAATCACAGAATGGTTTGGGTTGGAAGGGACCTTTAAAGGCCACCTAGTCCAACCCCTCTGCAGTGCTCAGGGATGTCTTCAACTAGACCAGGCTGCTCAGAGCCCCGTCCAACCTGAGCTTGGAAGTTTCCTTGAACGTGTCCATAATGCCAGACTGTGAGCCTGGCAGGTATTTGGTGTGCCACGTTTCACCCTTGAGTGGTGTATCCCTATATAAGTGTGTGTAAGGATTTAATCCTCGTGTATGTGTATACGTACATATATACGTATGTATGTAGAGACTGCATGTACACACACACGTATGGTTTGTAAAATACTTGAGTTTTCTGCTAAATGGGAATTAGATTGTGCTGCTGCTTTGAAAACAAGGAAAGGAGGTAGAGACTCTGGCAGGATTTTCTTCTTTAATCTGTTACGGCCTGCTGAATTATTTCAGCCAAATAATCCAAACTCCAGTCACCAGTGATAACCCTTCACCAAGTGAGAAGCACATTCAATAGCGTGGAGAATTTAGCTGATGTGTATCTGCATCTGACAGTTCAGGACTGTCCTGGTAAAGATACACCGGTGAAATTGCTTTGGCTTTTAAGGGTAGAAGTTGGGACAATTCAGACCCAATTTTGTGTGAAAGTCTGAATGAGTCTGGACCTCATTAGAAAAAGCTCTCCTGGGTCTCAAAGGTCTCCCTGTCCTAGAGCCCCTTGCAGGACTTCTGACTTGGGTGGTATAAATGTGTCTATGTAGGCTTCATAGATTTTTAACCTGGTTTTCCCCCATACAGAGAAGAGCATCACATGTTGGGAAAGCCTATACCCTGCTCTTTGGAGTCACAAAAAAGACCCAACGCTGGGTTTTAAGTCTTAGGGAAGAAGTGATTAAGGAAGGGAAAATGCAGGTTGTGCTGCAAGGTCCATGTTGCACTGATGGTCAAACTGAACATCTGTATTGTGTCCTGAGACTCCATTAAATAAAGGCTTGACCTAGAGCAATCTGTTCTGTAGTGCAAGGGCACAGAGGATGTTCTGGGCCTCCAGCACCATTCAGCAGCCTGTAGCTACAGCTGAATCCCACCCAGTGCTTCACCACTGACAGGGTGATTATAGGAAGGACTGTCCCCGAGCCATCGCCTAAAGGGGTGCAAGTGTAGAAAGATCCTTCCAGAACAATAAAAAATGGACTAGATCCAGCTTCAGACCATAGCAGCAACTTTATTCTTCTTTCCCTTGCTCCTCAAGCTGTGCCTTGCAGTGAAAAATGTATCAAAAGAATCACAGAAGGGAGGAAGGAGCCGAAAGTACAAGATCCCCTCATGCATGTTTAAAAATGCTGGAAGTTTTTATATTAGCAGGTACAAGCACTGCATGCTCAGAAAGCCACGTATGAGATAACGAATGGCTTTCGTTTGGACACTGATTAAAGAGAGACTGTGAGATGCCACTTTCTACACCCACACTGCTACTTCTGTTTTCACTAAATTAAAAGAGAAAGTCCCTGGGTCTGAACTGCAGCAGCAAGGCCACCCTCATTTCTAATGTGGGAGGGTATTATCTCTATCTGCAAGTCCTTCTCCTCCTGCTGAGACTCCGTTTCTTAAATTAGCACCAGGACAGACAGAGTGTCAGAGGGAGAAAACTGCCTTCTGCCCCTGCAGCATCCATCCTTTCTGCAGGGAGGGACCATAGGAAACGCCTCATGATTGCCCAGGATAGAGGGGGCAAAGCCCAGGCTCTGCCCCATCACATCTGGTTTGTTTGGGGAGCACCTGAGATCCAGAAGGCTCTGAGTACCTTCTCCTACTGGTGCCCAGGCTGGACTTTAGGGGGAAAACGCTAACCGGCAGTGTGGGATATTTCTGGAGGGTGCCCGGGCACTGCTAACTGAGCTCTCCTCTTCCTCTCTAGGGTCCACGAGGGAAAAGAGGGAGACCTCAGCTCTGCCTCAGGGGACCCCCCGGCATGGACGGGCAAAAAGGAGAAATGGTCAGTATGGGGATGAGCCAGCCTCGCCTCCCAGCGAGGTTCCTCACCTCCCTGCAGCCGTGCAGAGCTCTGTGTTGGGGCTGGATGAACCCTGGCTGTTCTAGGTTGCATTTCTTGGCTCTCCAAATTTTGCAACGACGAAAGCACGGAGAGCATTTTACTCCCGAGCACCAGGCATTGGCCACAGGCAACGCTGCCTATACTTCTGCCTGAAAGTGTCTCCAGCTGGGACAACCGCTCCGAGCCCTGTGGGCTGCCGGTTGTTTTATATAAGACTTCTTTGGGAAAACATCGTATTTTGGGCCAGCACATCTTCAACTGTGCTTGCCGTGGCAGACCAGGAGTAAAACAATGCTTGGTGCAGTACTTCAGTACAGAGGGGCAATGCTCAGCCTTCTAATGCACATCAGAGAATAGAAACAAGAGATTAATCTCAAGATCCCAACCTGCAACCCATGTTCCAGGTCAGTCCCTACACACTGCAGGTCCTGCCAACATTGACTCAAGGGCTTTTCGCATCAGGAGGTGGCATTGCATTAGCTCCATGTGTTGGTGGAGGGTAATGTGATTTCTCCTCGCGCTCCAGCCCCTGTAAGTGAGCATGGATTGAGAAAAATGACCATTGCAGCTTTAATTTAGGTCATTCTTCCTGTGCTCCTTTTCCTTTAATATTTTTTCAGCATTTTTAATGAACAAATCCAGTTTTCACCAGTTCTCAGTGGAAAATTTTTCAAGGCATTTTCTCCTAGGAGGCAGAGAGCCCCGTTGGCAAACCTCAGCATTTCCCTGTGTTTCATCTTTTCAGCACTGGGATTGCAATCCCAGTTGCAATCTTCTGCCTGGTCTAGTTCCCAGACATTCTCTGGAGGCCAGAGCCTCTCCACACCTCCACCTCAGCCTTTGTGGTCCCTTACAAATGGCAAAGAAACCTGACTCAAACTGTAGCTGCCAACATCCTTACTATTTGGATAGAGTTGAGCTCCCAAAAACTCTGGGAGCCTGAACCCAGCTCTCTGATACACACTTTCTTGCTTCCTTGCACGTGGATGAGCCCATTCCTTTCTGCTCACTGAGCTACTCACAGATATCCCTAAAATTTATAGGAAAACATGTGAGCCTTTTTCCCAATCTCCCTTCCTAGCATATCCTTTCCTCTCTAAGGTGCACTTATTCTTGGAGCATTTAATGGTCAATCTACTGAGCTTTTGTAATGACTTAAGTGTTTTTAACAGGGTGAAAATGGTCCAGCTGGCCAGAAAGGAGAAAAGGGAGATCCTGGTCTTTCTGTGAGTACTTTAGCCTAAGATCACATCCTATTACACAGACCTGAATAGAGAAAATAGGGCAAACTGCCCCTAAGAGGTACAGGGGAGGAGGGAAATGCTGAGAAACAGATTCATTCAGAGAATATCTGGGAAATGAGAGTGTTGGCCATTACCCAGAGACGTCAGACGCGCACAGGCCGGATTGGGAGCAGTGCTGGGCTGTGCAATTCCAAGCCCAAACAACCACCCAGAGCCCGAGGTACATTTCCCCTCTCCCACCCTCCCCAGGATGCTTCGAAGTCGTGCTTGGCAGATAGGATCAGTGCCAATGCCTCAGGGCTGATCAAAGACAAAGAAAGAGCAGGAGAGAGAAATGTGCCCCATTTTCAAAGCGATTAGGGAGCTGGCATTACTGCAAAAACTGCTGCTCTGGGTTTATAAATCCTGAGGAAGGAGTGGTTGACCCCCATGCGTCAGGGTAAAATCCCTGTTGCGGCTCCCCTAACGTTAGGGTCTCCATGCTGTCACCTAAGCAAATGTGTTTTGTGCCACTTGACGGGTACAACGCAGTACTTTCATCTTTCCAGGGTGCGGAGGCCAGGCAGGATTAGTTTTAGCACAGGTGTTATGGGCAAGGGTGCCCTATGTGTGGGCTGCTGAAAAGCCCAGCTCCCTGTGTAGAAAGTGTCCCAAAATTTGTCATCCCTACAAAGGATAAGAGGTGGTGACCACGTGAAGTGCAGTAGGACACGAACCATCACGCATGGAAGATGCTCAACCGAAACAGTTGGCTGGCCCAAGGGTGAAGGACAGATTCAAAATCCATGAGACCAGATGTCTTGTTCTGTGGGGAACAGCGTTAGGTGGTAAAGAGGCAGGGACAAACAAAACGAGGTGCAGCTACGTCTCACCTAATCCTAGTGCTACAGTCCATTTCCATGGGTCAAGCCTGCAGTACAATTTGAGTAGCCCCTTTGCAGGGATGCGAGTAGCTTGACGAAGCTTCTCAGAGGTAAGGGACATCTGAGAGACCATGGCTTCAGGGACAATGCCAAAAGGGTGGAGACACTCATTGGAAAGCCAGCCTGGACTTGAGATGTGCCATGGTCCTCACGTTGGGCTGGGAATCCCAGCTCCTCATGGCAAGAGGAGCTGGCTACAGGACGGCCATGAATTTGCAAAGGGAATCATTTCCCTAATGAGCCACAAGTCTTGAACCAAGGTCCCCGTGACACCAAATGTACATCTCTGGTCTTGGCCATACCCAAGCTGAGGTGGTTTCACCAGAGGCCACCTCCAGTGGGGCAAGCAGAGTTGGGTTGGGGCACAGAGTGGATGGAGACGGTGCCGGGGTAGAAAATCACTGCTAACCTCTGCTTTCCCCCTGTGGCACAGGAGGAAGACGTGAAGGAGGTGGTCAGGAGCGAAATGAGAGGCAGATGTGGTAAGTCGGCCAGCGAGCCGTGCTTGGGGCCACCGCGCTGACACCTGCCAGCAACTAAATTGGAGCAATTTGAGTGCTGGCACATGCTGGCTCATCAGAGCAAATATCACCCCATTAGCAGCAAGTGGAGAAGTGTCGCCTCTCCACGCTCAGAGACGAGTGCGGGCTTCTGGGTTGCGAGGTCTCTGCCATAGTCCTGACCTCCTACTCAGACTCTTAATTTTTTCCCTTTAAACCCTCTCTCTTCCCATTTCTTCCCACATGGTTTTGTCAGCGAAGCTTTCCTCCCTGGTCAACTCCATTTCCCCGCTGATTGGTGAAAGGCGCTGGGGTCGCTGGGGAAAGTTTGGAGCTGCATTTTGCCTAACAACAACCTTTTAATTCCTGTCTACTTTGTGGCGCTTCTTGACACACAGACCTCTCCTCTCCAGCAGTGAATAACTGCCAACCAGCACCACAACAGTAACAAAAAACACAGCATTGGGGTTGTTTTTACCCCAGAATCGCAACACCACAAGGGTGTCAGGCTTTTGGGATCTTGCTTTCCTTGCCCTGCAGAGGTCCAGCTACCTGATGGCCAGCAGAGAGCTGCCCCACTCCCTGGGGTCTGCCCATGGCCAAGGAGGGTTTGGATTCGCCACCACTTGCCAAGATGCTCCAACCACTAAGCTGGAGTCGCGCTCATTTCTGCCTAGAGGTGGCAGGGGGCATGTGAATGCTTTGAAGAGGGGAAAAAAAGGATGAAAAATAGTCCCTGAAAGCTGCCTGTAAAAATAATGATTTTGTTGAAAAACCTTATTTACATAGGGGAAAAAAGAAGTAGCAAACAAACTATGCCCTGTCTGTCTTACATTTGCAGATTGTGGAGGTGAACTGGGAAGGATGCTCATTGAAAGGGGTAAGTCTGCTAATATCTACATAGAAATGCATGTGAATTCATGCAGCAGAGTAAAGGATGTTCTCCTTGCCCCAAAACAGCCTGAAACTGCAAGTGAAAAGATGTTGTTAAGAATAAGCGCTTTTTTCTGTGATTCAGTGTAGAAAATGACCCTGGGTCACTGACTGCTTTTAGACCCTGGTTCTGGGGGGTCTTGAGAGGAATCTGAGAAAATAGGGTTGACAGGGACACCAAGGCACCTCCTGCTTCCACCCTTGGTCCGGAGGACCAATCTGCCAACACCGAGGTAGACCCTCACGTTCAATCAGGGACTCATCCTCTGTGCTTCAGGGAGGATTTGGTTCCTCCAAGTCTTTGCCTACACGTGTGCAAGTGACTCAGGGTCTAGTTTTTTCTGTGAGAGATATCAAACCAGGTTCTGGATCTCAGCTGGCCATAGTAGGTTTTGAAGATGCTCAGCTCACATGAAGGCACCTAAAGGAAAGTTTCCGACTCTGGATCTCATCCTCATCCCTGGGTGTTGATCTAGTTGCCCACATATAAGCCAGTTTATGTATTCTGCTGGATCCTCTCTGTGGGCACAGGTGTCTCGTAGGTCTGTGTCATATCTGTTAACCCAATTTTGATGCCTTGGTTGCCCTGGGACATCTCTTCTAACCTGAATTTTTCCTACTACATTTCAAGGCCATCATTAGACCTGGAAAGTGTCCCTCACCACAGCTTGTTTTTAATGTTTTAAACAGGAATAACAAAGGAGGAACTTCAGAGCACCAATTTTACTCTAAATTGCAGTGAATTCATGTTCTCCAGGAATGGATTTGCTTTAATTTTTCCTGCATAACTGTTAGATTATTTTATTTTTTTTAGCCTTTATAACACATTGTTTCATAGTGTATGAAAGTAGAGCATTTTACAAAGCAAGGACTTTCTAAACAGAGAGATGTGTCAAGAAGCAGCATCCTTGCTCTGGATGTAAGAAGCCAGTACAGTCATAGGTGCCTGGAGTAGCTGGGAACTCTGTTGGTGTGGGATATTCCCAATTATGCTAGACATGAGATAGTCTTTTCTGGGCTCTGTTTCCCCTCCTGCTCTGTGTTTAGAAAGCAAATCTGTCAGAGTAGAGATCATCTCGCCCTGATGTCTATCCACGGTCCCATACCCGGGATCCTGCCCTTACCCCAGCCTCCATTTGCTTCTGTAATGTAAATAAATCAGAGCAAATGAATCCTGCACAGTGAATGCCCTTGGACACAGTAGCCTCCATGCTCCTGCAAAGGACAACCCTCGCTGAAGTGTTTTGCCTTCACGACTCAGGTGTTACCCAAGGGCCCTGCCTGTTATCTGGCTGGTCGATCCTTTAGCCAGGAGCAGGTGGTCCTCTCCATCCCTCATGCTCAGAGCATCATTTAGATAAAACAGTAAGTCAGCAAAGGAGAGCAAAGACAGATCAAAACCACAGTGGACCACACCACAGAGCATTAATCTGGGATGGATTCAGTCTGCTGGTCCACATTGCTTCAAAAGGGGTTTCTGGGTTAACTTCGCACAGCCAGACTCCACTAGATGTACTGTCCTCCACCATAAAACCAGAACTCCTAAAATGGCTCATCTGCTAATGTGCCTGCCAGCCTGGTCCAGATCATGCTTGTCCCTCAAGACACTGGGCATCAGACATGCCCAGTATGAAGGATGATGGACCCACAGCCTCACACGCATCCAGACATACAGCTGGACATGCATAACTTAGCTAACTCCTTTTGTGGATTCCCAGCCTTTTAGTAAACAAGTCTTACCTGAGAAGATTGGTAGTGCTCAGCACTTCAGGGGACCTATCTCATGGAGATGCTGATCCAGCAGCATTTAATTATCCATGTAGTTTTGATTACAACTCCATCCCAAGTGACAATGTGAACATGTCCATGCAGTCATGGAGGTCCCAAGGAAGCCCAGCACACTTCTTGGGAACCACTTCCTCAAAAACAGCTTTTATTCTGAGTAAGTTTAGTGTATCCTCTACTCCCTTCCTGGAGAAGACAGTAAACTGTACAATATCTCTTTAATTGGTTGCCCTTCTCTAGAGTATATGTCATTTGGAAATAAGTTGCCTACCTTGACCACATACCCCAGTGGTCTGTAGGCTTTGGCCAATGAAACATTGTGTTGCAACTTGTCTCCTACACTGTGTTGTGCAGTGGCAGTAATTTTGTTGAGTAACAACCTGCTTATCAAAGCATGGTGGCTTTCAAACTGTGGCACCAGATTTCATCCTCACTGACCCAGCAATTAAATCCACAGGTCTGGAGGCAGCTGAAATCAACAGGCAGCTCCAAGGGTATTTTCAGCCTCGGGAACACACCAGAAAGGATGGTGAAAGGCAGGAAGAAATGCTTAACAAAACTCAGAGCATGACCACGCTGGTGACGTCGGCGAAGCCCTTCATGGAGCCACCTTCACTTATTGCAGGTAAGCGCAGCTGCATGGCTGCACGCCTTCCATCCTTCCAACTGTGGCAGCCGCTATCTTCTGGAGCACTCCATGAACCCAGTGCTAAATCCTCTTCCTTGGGACTGGGCAGAAATGAGGCAGTGATGGCACTGCCAGCGAGGGCTCCCACGCTGCGATGCCCCTGTGCTGAAAAGGGCTGGTCTGTGGCTTGGAGACAAGGTGAACTGATGCCCCTGGCAGGGGCGGTGGGTGAGGAAGAAGCCAAATATGCGTGGTCCCAGTGATGATTCACCACCTTCAAAAGAATGTATTTTTAAAGGCTGGAAGGAGGCAGCCGTTTTCAGGCTGATTTTGTCCCCCTATCCCCCACCATGTCCTTTGCAACTTCTAGTAAAGCTTCCTACGAGCCAGAAATTACATCTCTGAGACCAAACACTCGAGCTATTATAGACTATTTCTGCCCAGGGCCTCATGAACCATTTAATGAGTAAAACTACTGATTACAGCTAATGGGAAAAGAACCGGCTCTATTTCTGTCCCTTTGTGTTGCCCAAGAGAGAGGGGGAAAGAGCAGAGCCAAGGTCCTGCCCTGGAGACACATGCAGTACAGACTTGCCTGTACACCAACACCAGTGAGTTTGTGGCATCTCCTCACACTGCATCTACTTCTACACCGGGCAACTGGACAGGGAAAAAGCGTGATCTAAGACTGGCCACGCTTTTAGGTATTATTAGGATCTTGAGCAGCACCAGGCAGACGAGGTGCAACCGTCATTTTGGGGGATGAAGGCTGCTCAGCCACAGGGAGGTGAACTATGTCCTGCTCCTTGCCCATGGGTTCATGGCCCACTCTGTAGGCACAGCCAATGGGGTGGTTCCCTAGGAGGCTCCAGGATCACCTTGGGATGTGTTGGGACACAGTGTCCTGATGGAAAAGACCAGGAGATGAGCTTGATGGATACAGGGAAATCCATTAATGCCTGGCTGAGAATGGTCGTCTTTCCAGGGAGAGGACAGGATGGGGCAGTTTCAGCTGCGTTTCAGATCATCTACCTTTTCTTCTGACTGTGAATCACTGCAGTGAACACTACCATGAGGGAATGCTTGGCCCAGCTTCATGCAGACCTGATGGTCGATATAGTCCCCTTGGCACAGAAGAGCTACCAGTAAGATATCCTCATCCTGTCCACAGGGGATAATGGCTCATGGGTGGCTTTTCCGATTCCTATGGGCCTGACCATCCCCTGAAATGCTGATGGAGGCATCAAGCAGCCTTTGACATGACTGGCTTGAGGGGTTTCTGGGTAGCGCTGACCTAAATTTTAGCAGCAACCTGGAAATGACCTTTCCCCAGAAGTACCCATATAATCTGTGCTCCTCCAGGTCCATCACATCCCCAAATCCATGCCACTGCCACCCATGGACCCTCTGACCTCCTCATCAGGGCTTGGCTTTGAATTGTAGAATCATGGAATCGTAGAATGGTTTGGGTTAGAAGGGACCTTAAAGATCATCTAGTTCCAACCCCCCTGCCATGGGCAGGGACACCTTTCACTAGAAGAATCTTGATTTATAGGTGGCATAGAGTGAAAGCACGATGCAGAAGGGCTGGGGGGACATGGAATAAGGATTATGGTCTTGCTTGTGGAAGGCTTTCTGCACTTGGTGCTCAAAGTCCAAACACACTGCAAGACAGGGCAGGACTCAGAGAAGGAGGGAGAGTTCAGACTCATTTCTTGCAATTCAGCAAGTTGGAAATTAAGATGTGGCTGCTCAGATTTTGTCACCTGGAGGAGGAGGGTTGGGTAGCATGGGTGGAGCTGCCACTGACACAGGCAGGGGGACAGCATCAGTGGTTCGGCTTAGAGAAAAAGGCATTCACAGGGCCAGATGCATCTCAGCAGAAGGGAGGCATCTAAAATGCAACATCCCGTGCTGGTACAATGGTCCCCCACAAACTCTGACCCCCCAGGATCTATGGGGCAAAGCTTTCTGCAGACTGGCCATGCAGTAGCTGAGTGGCCAGTCAACACAAAAGCTGGCCAGTCAGCTTACCGGTTGGCCAATCAGCACATGGGTTGGCCAAATAGTCCTTCTACTCTTGAAATAATTAAAAAACCAAATTTTATATGTGTTGACCTTTATTACCCATGATGGCCCTTTCCCAGAGCTTTGGGAAGAGTTTTAATCAAACCTGTTGATGGTAACCTCCATTTTTCCCCTGTGTAATCTGCTAAGGACAGAACGAATCCCCCAAATCCAGCTAAGCCTAAAACCAGACCCCAGCCACCACTGCCTTCCTCCAGCCCACCCCCAAGCACTCTCCTGTTGAAGAGTCCTGTACGTTGAAGACATCATCCATCTGGGTTTAAACTCACTTCATATCAAGGCAGCATTTGGGATCTGGGCCGTTTCAGATCGATGGGGCGTACCACAAGTTATTGAATCACAGCTGCAGCCGTCGCCAGCCGACAATCCCATTAAAGCCCGGGTCTGAGGCAGGAGGGCTCATAAATCGCTCTGCTAAGTGATGAGTGCGGATAGGCGCTCTAAATGTTAACAGGATTCTGCAATCGGAGGGTTATTACTGCCAGATTAGAATCGCTCCTGGCTTTTCAAAGCTCGCAGATTTACAAAACTCCGGCCTGACATTTATCTCCTGCAAATAACCACAAATACTTCCATTTTCTCTGACTAACACCCAACCTTTCTGACTGAGTTGTTTAACACCATTAAGAATTTTATTGCCGCCAGTTTCTCCCTCCCCTCCCCAATTGCTCTGTGACATTTATTAGGAGAACTTGTTAGCCAGAGGAAAGCCATGTAAGGCTCCAATGATATATATTTAAATGGTAGCTAATTTGTTTGCGTGCCCTCATTACACGTGATTTCCATTTGCTTCCGCAGCGGCTCCCCGGGCACAGCAGATAACGGGTCCCTCTCAGCACAAGCGCCGAGAAGCCCACAGTCAATTACCAGGTGAAATGCACTGAATTAAGTGACATTTAAGGAAGTCACTTTCCCGGGTGGGAAGTGCTTTTTGGCACTGGGATCAAGGGGACGTGGCGCTGAAAGAGTTACACATGCCGGCAAACAGAGGCTCAAAACTCAGTTTTGGACTTGGCTTAAAGCAGCTGCTTTTGCCCCAGGGCGTTGAGCTGGTGGTGAAAAAAATGGGAGGTGTTTTCACCCAGTCCAGTGTGATCCAGTCCCACCAGCAAAATACGGTGAGAGTCCCCCAGGGAACACCCCGAAGGCCACCACCCTTGCAAAGCCCCCCCCTCCCAGGACCCAGAGGTTAATCACCCCCTTGCAAAGGTCGGAGAACACCATGATGGGCACCACAGGGGCAGAGAGTGCCATGGAGCAACAGGGAGCCTTGCGCTCGTCCCAGTATAGAAATCCACTGCTGGATGCCCCCCCCCTTGGTCCTTGCTGCCCCCTTTGCTCTGACAGCCCCATTGCTTCGGGGCGAGGTCCTGACCGTGGGGCAGTGGGATTCCCTGGGCCAGCCCCACGCATTTGCCCAGGGTGGGAATCGGGGTGGCAGAGCGTGGCCTTTTCCCACCTGGGTCTGACACACGAGTTGGGGGGGGGGGGGATGTTTCCCTGCAGCCCCCTGCCTGCAGCCCATGGATGAGGGCTCCTGCCAGCACTACGCCCTGCTCTGGTATTACCACCCAGAGGCAAACGCCTGCCGGCCCTTCATCTTCGGGGGATGCCGAGGGAACAGCAACCGCTTCGAAACCAAGTGGAAATGCGAGCAACGGTGCAAAAGCTCAGCAGGTAAGGCAGCCCCTGAGCCCTCCAACGCTCCTCTTACTCCAACCAGGAGTGAGGTCAAAGCAGGAAAAGCCGTCCATGATCCACTCACTTCCATTGCCTTATGGTGCCCCTCCAGGACCAAGCAAGGACTTGGAGGGATGCCTCTAGTTTGCAAGGTCTCGTTCCCCTCCCGCTCCCAGCTCCTCCTAGGAGCTCCTGGACATCTCCTTCCTTGGGCCATGTCTGCTTATGGGATGCAGGTGGACCTGTGGGTGATGAGGAGGACCCCTGTGGGCACCAGTACTGGGTCCTGGTAGTTTGCACGCCTGGAGCTCGGTCACCTCATGCACTCTGAAGGCTGAGGTTTGGAGGAATTTGGGGGCTGGTGCCCTCTGAACCCTGAACTGGTCCATCCAAGCACCTCTCTGGGTTCTCCAGCCACCGAGGACTCCAGGCAGAACCTGAAGCTGGTAAAGCTGCCCTGATCTAGACCATGAGCAGTCCCAAACACCTCTGCATTGGGGTTACACCTCATCCAGGGTTTCAATGGGCAAAACTCACTCCTGGAAGCCCCTCTGGGCTCCTGTTGCCTGATCTAGGGTTTGTGGGGTCAACTTGCATGGTTCTTCCTCCTCTCCAGGCATGTGGTAGCTCACCACAGGGGAAATGGTCTCCTGCTGGCCCTGACAGTAATGCAAACGCTACTGCTGCCGAGCAGTGCACAAGCTGTGGCTGAAACCAGCCTTCCTAGAAAGATACTCTGCTCTCAGCCTTTCCTCTGCATGGAGACAACCCCTCCGGGCATCAGGAGAAATGCATTAGTTCTCAACAATACATTAAAAAAAACCCTAGTGAGATTCATCCGCTCTGTCTTCAAAGGCATTTTTACAAAGAGAAAGAAATTAAAGGCAGGGATCTATGAATTTAGCTTCATTTCAGAGTTTTCAGGTGGTCTGTATTTTGTTGGTTGCATTTTAGGCTGGCACGTGTTATGCATAAAATCAAGACCATCATACAGTCTTTTGTAATCCGCTTGAATCCTTCTGATATGCAATGGACTTTGCACAGCCTGGGCTTCCTATTCTGCAAGGAAGAAGGGAGTGCAAATATTCATTGCTCTAAGCCCAGTTTAGGACAGGCAAGGACATCTTGTAGAGCTGAAGTGCTCTTTGGGGAGAAGGACCATGTATTGACTGGCCAGGAAGGAAGGAGAGATTTGCTGCCCCAGTGTTGCCCAGGGCTCAGTAGTGGGGCCAGTTCTGTTTAATATCTTTATCAATGATCCGGAGAAGGGGATCGAGTGCACCCTCAGTAAGTTTGCAGGCAACACCAAGCTGGGCGGGAGTGTTGATCTGCTGGAGGGCAGGGAGGCTCTGCAGAGGGATCTGGACAGGCTGGATCCA
>JAVJGG010000005.1:1902004-1922914 GCA_035590195.1 Aviceda cuculoides | reverse complement strand
GAGGTTGTAGCCAGGTGGGGGTCGGTCTCTTCTCCCAAGTAACAAGCGACAGGAGGAGAGGAAACGGCCTCAAGTTGCGCCAGGGGAGGTTTAGATTGGATATTAGGAAAAATGTCTTCACCAAAAGGATTATTGAGCACTGGAACAGGCTGCCCAGGGAAGTAGTTGAGTCACCATCCCTGGAGGTATTTAAAAGACGTGTAGATGTGGCACTTAAGGACATGGTTTAGTGGGACTTGGCAGTATTAGGTTTACAGTTGGACTTGATGATCTTAAAGGTCTTTTCCAACCTGAATGATTCTGTGATTCTATGGCCTGGCATAGACAATCCCGTGGTGTCAGGGACTTCCTGAGCCTCTGTGAGCATAGGAGGTCCAAGACGAAGCCCAAGCTGCAGCCAAGCTCCAATGTCCCTTTTGTTTTTCTCTTTCCTTGCTTTCAAAAACCAGTCAGAAGGAGGTGATCAGCTGCAATTGCCTTGTTTAAAGCAAAGAGGAACGGAGCTGCAAGAAGTGTCTCCAGGACACCTCAGAGACTGGATATGCAAGACAAACCGTTTAACTTGAAGAGGCAAGGGATGTTTGAAAAAAGATATTGGAAAACTGTAATTACGAGCAGGAAATAAAGTGGTATGAGGAGAGGGAAACATCTGGTTGCTCAGGAAAGCGGAGATGTCCAGAGGCTCACGACTGCACCACTTGCCCTGTGGGACTACTGTGCAAAACCAGGTGACACATACCCCTGAGTTTATTTTTGTAAAATAAAAGTGTGTTAATGCTGCCATGTTTAATTCTCATTCATAATTCACCTGGAAGCAGTAACCCTTTGAGAAAGGCAGAGAGAAAGGTGGGAATTTCCATTTCCCCATGTCGGACTGGGTGGGCAGGCTGAGCCCCATCCCATGGCCTTTCAGCTTGACCCTAAGCTCCCCATGGCCCCTAGCGAGTCCAACCTTCTCCTTCACTTGACCATTCCCCAGACAGGTGAGGACAAGCCATCCTAACCTGTAGAGTAAGAAGAAAACAGTGTTCAAAACCAGACTTCTTCTTGCAAAATGCCACCCCCAGATCCTCAAGGCTTTTGGAGCTGGTGCTTGGAGAACTGTGGAAATCCAACAACTGGGAGGCTAAGCCTCTGGGGTTTGGTGGCCACATGGACCCAGCAGAGAGAGGTCCTATCCCATAGCATCTCCTCCGAGCACACATCGTGGGACAGCATGCCAGCCCCTGGGAAGGGTCACAGCAGCTCCGATGGCACGGAAGTCTCTCCTGGCTTTTGAAATATTTTCAATTTGCCAAAGAAATGGCAAAAGCATTGCTGTTGTGTTGCAACCAGGTAGGAAGCACGGTGTCTAGAAATGACACCTCTCAGCTGTGGTGTGGCTCAGTTGGCCATGTCATTGCTGCCCATGCTACTGGCTTGGCAGGGCTCTCCCCACCAATTTAGTGCTGGCATTTTGGTCTCCCAGTCCTTTGCCTGGGGAGCCCTGCTGTGCACTGGTAATGTAAGCATCCACGGGTGCAAGCTGCGATTCCTCTCACCATAACAGTTCCCCAATAGACATGCCTAAGACGTCTGTAAACACTCTTCTGCTCCATATAGAAAAAGAATATTTTCATTAAAGAATGTGCATTGCATTGCACCTTCAAGGATTGCACTGGGAATCGCCTTTCCTCCTCCAAATGCCCTTGGTGGGAACATAATGGCTAAATGAGGATTCATGGTGGTGCGGGATTGTAGAGGAGCTGGCTTGGAAATGAGTGGGTTTTATTTAAAGTTTTCTGCATAATTTGGTAAGGTCGAGCTCAGATCTCCCTGGTTTCAGGGTTGCCTCATTGCTACTGGTAGAATAAGTAGAAAAACAATTCCCCTTATGTCCCAGGCACCGAGGAGGGACCAGCAGAACTTTGGGGGCTTATTATTCCCCCCACAGCTAAAATCATTTTTACTCAAAAAAAAAAAAAAGAATTTGGTGAATGTTGGCAAAGAGGCAAGTGCCATTTTCAGACTGACATTTCCAGCCTCTCCTCTTGAAATGATGTTCTGTATCAAAACGTACTTTGGCAAGAAAAACATTCAGGTACTGTATCACGGCAAGAAAAATATCCCCTTGGAAAAAAAAAAAAAAAACAAAATGTTCCCAGCTGAGCAAAACAGCAGGCACAGCGTCACCCAAAGGAAAGCATTTATCTATTTCCAGGTCAAGCCACAGCATCAAGAAACGGGTTTTTTTCGGAGAAACGCCCCACGTTTTCACGCTTCCCTGGCATCACAGCGATGGGGGCCACTTTGCGAGGAAGGCTGCAGGACGTCGATGGCTGGAGAGCCCCGGCCAGGCTGCGGAGCTCGCGGGGTACCCGCCGGTGCAGATGTTGCAACCTCTGGCCCTCAGCAGCCCAGGAGACACGGAGTGATTTGAACTCCAGCTCCTGCATCAGCCCAGGAGAGTTGAGACCATCCAGGGGTGCACAGCGTTAGCAGCCATCAGGAAAAACCTTCATTCCTAAATTGCATTGATAAAAATAATCACCGCGCACAAGAAAACAGAGGCTTAATGGAGCGCGTGACCCACAAGTTCATTTGTCACCCTGGTATGAAAATTTTTATTTAGGTGGGACCTTGCCAAGGGGCACAAGCTGTTGAATTCCCGCAGTTGTGCAGAGCAAACGGCATTTCAGAGCCTTAAAAGAGGGAGGGGGAAGGAATGTACTTATATAAAGGGCTGGGGATGCACTTCCAGAAAGGTTCTCTCACGTCGATTTGATTTGGGACATCTCTGCTTGCAAAGCCCTGTGCCCCAAATGATCCTTCCTGATGCAAACCAGCCCACAGCTGGACTGGAGCAAAAATATTTGTATGGGCAAAAGGGGACACACTGTAAACAGAGTGCTAAGAAATGACCAATAGCCCAATTAACACTTTTAACAGTGTCATAGTTCTCACTATTTAACTAATACAGAAAAAGCTTATTATTGTATTTATTATATAAATATTTATTATTATAAGAATATTTATTATTATAAGAATATTTATTATTATAAAAAAGAAAACCCTCCTAGCATCTCCCTTTTCTCTGGTGTGGTGCTCACCCTGCCAGCGTCCCTGCAGTGAAGGCACAAGTGGCCTCCAGCAGAAATATGGGGTTGTCATACTCAAGTGGCACCCTGACCCAGGGCGTCAGGTCAGTTCAAAACCTGTGGTTGTTTACTAGCAATGGCAAAAAACCCCATATATATATATATACTTATGGGGCTGTAGTAACTTTGCACCAGCTCTGTTCTGAGCCAGTTCTGGATGTCCCCACAAAGCAGCCTCCCTGTCCTTGGCTCCTCTTGGGATGTCACCCAAGGTCTAGCACCGGGGCTCTGGGGTTCGGCCCAGCAAGGTAGGGAGGTTTTTCCCAAGGAGAGGGATTTAAGAAGAAAGGCTTCAGGCTGGCCATCAGACTGCTCGTTACTGCCCCGTCCTACCGAGCCTACTGTTCTACACCACCTCTGGTGTTAGGGTAGTGCGTGGGGAATATCTCCACCCTACAGCCCTGCCGCCCGCGCGGATTTGGCGCGCAAATCACCTGAAGTCCCCAGGACGTGGCTCGGGGTCACCGGGTGGCCTGTCCCCATCCCACCGGGGTGCCCTGCAGGGTGCACGCTCCCCTTGCCTCCCCAAACCCCCCCAGGACATCTCCTCTTGGGCATCTGCCCCCAAACCCTGTCTCTGCCCTCCCCGTGTGCTGCAGCGTTGAGTTTCCACCAGGACAATGGAAACGCTCCCAGGAGCTTTTTTTCCAAATCAGGGTGCAACAGCATACCCCCCTGGGGACCATTGCCACCAGCCAGCTCATTAATAACTCAAAGTGGCACTCGTTTACCAAAACCAAGAAGAGAAAGCCTTCCTCCATCCTGTGGTTGCTCCCCCAGGAAGCCCAGCCCCACATTTCGTTGACCCACTCCAGCTATCAGCCGCACCAGGGCATTAGAGAAGAGGAGGGTGCATCGCTGGGGGCCGGTTAATCCCTTGGCAGGCATGTTAAGTTGACATCGAGTCATCTGAGGAGACAAGAAGCAATAGTAATTGCATGAAGAGCGTTTTTATAGCTGTGAACCAGCAGCACAGCAAGGGTCTGGAGGCAGCTGTAGGTGAGCAAATGGACCTGGGGGACCTGAGACCTGTCTGAGAACATGAGGAATTTCTCTTTCTACCTCGTTATTCCCAGACACCAAACAAATGGGACAACACCTTCATTTTTCCTTTTAAGACCAGTGACATCACTTAAAATAGGACTTCACTTCCCTACGTGCAGAATTTCTTGACAGCTTTTGGCTCCAAGGTTGGTGAGGAGTGCATGTATCCCAAAGCTAAGTCTGGGGGAAAAATTTGGCCGCTTGGTTTCATGGTCGAGGTGTAGCCAATGGAGAGGGGCAGAGTCTCTCAGCGGGGGTGATTTGGCTCAAGACCCTTCACCATAAACCATGCTTATGGCACAGGCCAAAGCTGCAGCTTACCAGGGAGCCAGGTGACTTAATTCATATTTGCAAAGCGGCTGGAAGACTTGAGAAGTGAAAACCAATATTGTGGGCAAGTATATAAGATCAAGCTGTTCAGTCCTCTACTAGGTGTATTAAATGCAGCTTGAATTTCCCATCAGCGCTCTGGGAGCTGAGGCATAATGGGAAATTGATAACTTGATTTTTTTTTTAATACATCTAGCCTTAAATGTTTACTATTGATTTGCCATCTGAACCGCTTTGGCAGGGCCAAAATATTACCGGAATGCGTCCGCGGTGTTTCCTTGGAAATGTCATGTCACTCTAATTGAGTTTCTTGAAATTATTTGATTGCAGGGTGGGGGAGACTTTTAGGGCTAAATGATTTGCTGGCGAGCCGGCTGCTTTCCAGGTGCAGGGAGCTGGGGCTGCTCCAAACAGGGTGAAGCCAGAAGATTCCTGAACACGCGCTGGAGAAAGGCCTTAGAAAGCAAAGAACATCACCGCAAGCTCTCAGCCCCGAGCGCGCGGAGAGCTGAGGCTTTAACGCACATAAAACCAGCTTGGCAAATCCTCGTGGAGTTTTTGCAAAGTGGAGGGCGATTTTGGAGCGCGAGCGACCCCACCGCTTGTTTCGTGCAGATCAGGCGGTTCCAGAGCGGAGCCCACGGGTCTGTATCTGTGAATATACGTGCACCTATAGCTCGAGCACGCTCAGCCCCTTTGCAGGAGGGGGGTGTCTTGTGCATCCAGCCAGCGAAGTCTTGCGAGGAGTTGCGGAGAGGAGAAACTCGCCTCATCGCGGCATCTGATGTCCGCGGGCAGTTCCTTAGCAACCCTGACAAAAGAAAATGGATCGCAAGAGATTAAGAGGCTGGGCCAGCGTAATTTGGTAATTCGATAATGATACAGTCCCTGAAATGGCCGCCAGTGCTGACAGCTGGGCCACGAGCATCATCCAGCATCCTCTGGCTGCGCCCAGGAGATTGGAGCGGACAGGCTGTTTGGGAGGGAGCTGACAAAAGCCTCTGTCTTTGCTCCTGCCGGAGTTGAAAGCAACAAAAAAGTTCATCGCCGTGTCACCAGCCTGAATTGCACTCAGCCAGGTTAATTAATTGTGCGTATTTTTAGAGCAGGAGTAATTTAGGCTCTGGAGATGCTGCGGAGGCAAATGGCCATGAGTTAATGCAGGGCTGGACCCCAGCATCAGCAAGTCCATCTTGCAAAAGCCTCCACCACATCCTCTGTGCTCGGGCTCTGTGGGATGTGGCGGAGGTTTGTGTGCTGTCTGCAGTCCTTTTGGGTGATATCCATCGCTTTTTGGAGCAATAGTAATCACTACATCACTGTGTTGGTACATACAGCCTCTCGCCAGCATCGCTGGGAGGCTGCTGGTGAGCACTAGCCCCTGCCCACTGCAGGGGTGGAATTGCAACCCAACAGCCGCAACGCCCTTGAGAAGGAGGGAAAATGTTGAAAAAGCCTGAAAACCCTTCTGTGCCAGAAAAGCGGCTCTGCTCATCTGAGCTGGGACAAGCAGGAGCAAAAATGGGGATGGATTTGCCCCTGACATCATTGCTGTGTGGGTTAGGAGGAAAAGCAAGGAGCAACTCTCCACATCTGGGAGCTGGTGCTCCTGTGGGAGCTGCCTCAGGCTGTCCATCTTGCCCCATTTTGCACCCTAAACTTCCCCAGTAAATCCCCTTAGATCCCTCAGGCTTTCTCTGGACGGCTCCTTGGCCATCCCTTAGCCCAGCACCCTGAGCCCCCCCAGTGGGCCCTGCATCCCCCCAGATGTGTCTCACCCTGCCCCTGAAACCACCCTAAGCACCTCCTCATGGATCATGAAGCCAAGGGGCCAACCCACAGCCATGATCCCAGTGGCAAAGAAATGCCGGAGGAGCGATATAACTCATCCGTAGAGAAGGAACCATTGCATTTCTTGAGCAACGTATCTCCCACCCACCTCGTCCAGCTGCTGTAGCCTTACCAGTGGGAACGATCCCTGCTTATCAAGGCAGGAAAAAGGAGAAGCAGCTCTTTTTATACTTCACTCCATGGGGTATAAATACATTTTATGTGTTGACCTGCTGTCAGGATAAACGCCCCGAGGCCAGCGCCGCTCCTGCATGTAGATCCAGGCTCCTACTGCCTTCCTTTCCATTTTTTCTTGATTTTAGATGTTTCCTTCCGACCAGAGATGTGATGCCCACATAGCTGCAGGCACATAACATGTGTACAGGTAGGTGCAAATACCTCTTTGGAGAAGGGGTAGGAGGTGCAACAGAGAGATGGTAGATAAAAACATCGCAGCAAACACTTGTGGAAGACAATTTGGAGGATTTAAGATTATTTTTTCTTCTCCATTGTTTTTTTCTTTTCTTCATTTGGAGGGAAAACATCAAGAACCAAGCTTTATTTCACGCCTGAAGGCTGTCAGTGGTGAAGCTGGTCTTTGGGTTTGGCCCAAGTGATTCTTGGAGAAGAGTATGTAGTAATCTGCAAATTAGCCCCAGCACATTTTATCCCAAAGAGGTTTTCTGATATTACATTTGCATCAAAAGCTCCAAGCAGAGCTAATTAATTGCCAGGAACATGAAACACTGAAGGTGGGGTGGGTAACTGCTCGTTACAGGCAGCCAAGTGCTTTGCGTACGACCAGGGCTGTAAATCCCCTGTGACCCTGCAGCAGCAGCAAGAGTCTCGGGGCCCAAAAAGGTGAAAAAAAGGCGAGAAAGGCAAAATAACTCAACCTCTGCAAAACTAACAAATTCCATGTCCCCAGCTCCTCTTCTCCCTCTGCTGAGGTCCCAGCTCAAAGTGACAGGGCTTGCCAACCCCCCAGTGCCTCCTATACGGCCACCCTGCAGAGACATGCAGGGTCTTGCTGTGGCTGAGCTGTTGGAAGGAGTGAAAATCACCCCCAAAATGGGGTTATGGGGAAGAGAAACCCACCAAAAATCAGCTTCATGGGAGAGGAAGGGCCGTTCGCTGCAGGGTTACGGAGAGATGGGAGATGGGCAATCTCATATCACAGCGAGGTCCACTTGCCTCCGCAGCCTTGAAAATGCAAATTGAGTCTTAGAGATTATTAAAGAAGGGGCAAAGCAAACCAAAAAACTCCCTTATGCCTCTCTATGGACCTACAACGCGTCTGTGACCAACTCCTCTACGCAAGTCTGGTGCTGGAAGCAGTAAACACGACCTCGCATCACATTGCGAGGCCAGGCAAAACTCCTGTGCTGGTATTTGGGGCGTGCTTTTTGCTTTCAAGGCTTCTGGTGTGATATGACCACAAGTCGCTGTGTCTTATTTTTCCCAGTAGTGGAATGGTTGTAGTGATGAAACTTTAATAAGATCCTCTTCAGCTGCCCACATTTGGGCTTTAAATGATGATTCACAGAAGGAAATTGAGCTCGGCAAGAGCGAGAGAGGCTGTGGAGAGGTGAGAAGGTGCCCTGCTCCTGAAAAGACAGATGCATGAGGGAGACGTGCGAGGATGCTCGTGACAAAGCCTGCATTTTTCATAAGTTTGGTAATTTGGGGAGAAACTTTGGGGAGTTTGAGTCCCCTCTGCCACCACCCAGCTCCCATGGGTGCCCCAGGATGTTTGTAGCACGGCTCCCTCCTTCGCCAGGGTCAGCTGGGGTAATTTTCATGCCTCGACATTTTCATTTTTGCAGCAAAATCTCCTCTCCGATCCTCTGCGAAAGCAAAGACCGAAGCAGGGATCTGCAAGCTGCAGTAGGCAGCCAGCTAAAACAGTCCAGTTTGCTTTTAAAGCAGACCAATAGGGATGAATCGGGCAGTTTGACTTCTTTCATCTTTCTTTCTAAGGCGCTGCCTTCCCTTTCCTATTTTCCCCTAATAAAATCACAGTGAAGACTCCATGTCTGGCGTGCAGATTTGCCTCCTACGAGAACATTGTCCTGCACCGACCCTTCCCAACAGCAAAGCATTTTATGGGTAAATAAAACAGAAATACACCCTAGTATCTGCTCAGGAGATGGAGAGGGGTTTCACCACCTGGCTCCAGTGGTGACCTGCTGAATGATGGGAAACACGTTCACCTCCATGCTCCAGCTTCTCTCTCAGGTAGTTTTTGTCATCTGCAGGAAAAAAAACAAATAGATTCAAATTTACATGCATCATTCTGGCAGCAGGATTGACTTTTGAGGAGGACTCATGTGTATACACCATTCCTTCAGATGTAGTGTGTCTTTAGGGTTCTTTTGATTGCTTTTCGCCTTTGCAGCCACTGGGATAATCTGTCTCAAGCGTGGCTGCCCAGGAAAGCAGCTTGTCAAGCACCGAGTGCCTCCCTGTCTTTCCAGCTGCCCTTGTGCCCTGGTCCTAAGACCCTTAAGCTCCACTGCCACCCAATTCAGTCAAGTGGGGTGAGGTTTAACCCCAACCATGTGAAGACAGACCCATGCCAGCGGTGCGTAGCTGTATTTGTCACCCTCCCATGCAAGGATGCAGCAGTAGCTGCAGACACCGAAGAGCCCGAGTGGGAGTTGCCACTGACAAACACCTCCTCAAAGTCCTACAGGACCTCCTAGTAGGTGGGTCAGCCCTTTCCCAGTGTCCCCAAGTCACGTCATCGCAGCCACCAACCAGGAAGGGCTGAATCCCTCCATCACACACACTCTCCTCTCAACCCCAGGAAAGCTTCAGCGAGAGAGGACCACCGCAAGGGATGGGATGGTTGTAAAGGTGGAGCAGCCGCCCCTTGTGTAGATGCAGCTAAATAGACCTTACCCCGTCCCAACCTATAGTCTTCATACGGTTTAATTCACTTTGGAGATGCACTGAAATAAGTTAAAGACCCCGTCACCTGTGGGAGAAAGTGGGCTTTAGGAAGGCTTCATTAATCTACACTGACATCACATTTTTCCCTAACCTATATTCCCTTTGCCAGGTACCTGAATCACAGGTGCCCAGTGATTCTGGCAATAGCAGAGCTTTACTTGTGGCCTGACGACCTGAAACTCCTGGAGGTGATCAGGGACCCCAGGTCCTTGCGTCAGAGGGGTGCAGTAGGCCTTAATTTCTGGGGTACCAGTTTTGGCTTGCCTTTGGGTCCAGGGCATGCTAGACCCACGCCCCATGCCAGAAGCAATAACCTTTCCACAGCTTTTATATTCCTTGGCCGATCTCTTGGCTGAGCAGGTGACAACTGAGTCCAAAATGCCACCGGAGATATTTTCAGTGGTTCTCCTGGCCCTTTTAAATTGCTCCTCTACCCCAATGGGATGTGATGCCAGGGCATGGGATGGAGACATCCCCCTCTGGTAGGCAGAGGAGGACCCACTTTCTGAGTGCCCACACATCTTTCATGAAATACCCTTTAGCCAGGTTAGCACCCAGAGCTCCCATCCCACATGTATTTAGGTGCTCAACCCACTTCTATCCCCAGACCAACAAAATCGGGGTAGGTGAATCCCTAACCAGCTCTGAAGCACGCAGAGCTGTCAGTGGTCTGACCTAAACAGAGTCCAAGGGTCTCCTGAGCGTTCTGCAAGGATCACAGCAAGTATCTGCAGCCCTCAGGGAGCAAGAGGATACAAAACACGTCTCTCCAAGGAGGCACGATAGGAGAGAAATGCTGGCGAAGCCCTCGCTGGCCACCCCAGGCACAAAGCCTTCTTCCATGGGTAGTCAAGCCTGGGTTGAGTCAAACCTGGATGGAACTTAGCACCACCCAAAGAATTGCGTATATGTTAAAAAGCTGGTTAAATAACTCCTGCTAAGCTTGAGGCCTTGCCCTGCAATGTCCCCTGGTCCACCACACTAATTAAGCTCCCACATAACGGTGCTGACTCAAGCCCTCCTTACCCTGTGGAGGTTGAGGAAAGGCAGGACACAAGCCAAGAAGAGGGAAGACGAAGGTTGCTGAGAATCAGCGCTCGCACATCTGCAACGAGCACAAGGGGAAATCATTTTTAATGGACCTCCACCGCAGGGGATGGATTGGAAATAGCTCTCATCTATCACTGCTTCTTCACGGCAGAGCATGAGCTGAAGGGTTTCATCAGCTCCAGGGACCATGCAGCCCTTAGAGAAAGCTCGTCCCACTGCAATAAATGAGCCCACGAGCATTTGCCAGAGGGAGAGGAGTGAGGACTGCGGGCCAGACGGTGATTTCCCTCATTCTTGATGGGAAGAAGTCCATTTAACGGAGTTTCCCACCGAGCTCTTTGCATTGAAGTCTGTGAGTGGGTTCGCTTGCCCAAAAATATGACCACAGGCTCCAAAGATTTGGATAATCAAACTGCCTTCCAGGTCTCAGTGAAGGAGGGGAAAAGAAAACCTCAGTCCAGGAGATGAAAGCTTCAAATGAAAATGAAAGAGGAGTGAATTGCTGGAGCGGTGGATCCTGATGTGTCTCAGCCAACAGCTGGAGGCAATTAAGGAGAAAACACTCTACCCAGGACCGAAGCCAAAGGGGACCTCTCAGCGTTACCGGTCGCTGCTTCTCAGACAACGGCCAGCATCTTCAGGAGCTGGGTGAGAAGCTCAAAGATGCTCATCCAAGAATACCCACAGTCATGGCTCCTTTTCTCCAAAGGAGCTGCTGTGACCGTCGCTGGTGTGTGGCCCAAGAGCGAACATCTCCCCATCCCAACTTGGAGCCCATCCAGGGTCACCATTGGCTGCTGTTACCTGTTGTGGGGTTGCTCAGAGGATTTTCTCCACTTTCGGTAGGATTTGTCCCTTCCCAGGGATAACTGCACACCACCAGCCCTTTGCTAGAAGAAGGTGACGACGGCATTTCAAAGCAGGTTTCAGAGAGGAGCTCTGACAACCAGGCAGGGCTGAGTAGGGTCCCGGGGCCCCCAGGAGCCCCCAGCCCAGTCGCAAATCTGCAGGCGCTGCTGGAAGGACCCCCCACCAGAGACCTGACTTCTTTGTGTGTCTCAGCCCCAGGTGACATGGAGCAACCCCCGTTCCCAGCAGGGAAATCTCCGTCCCCATCCTCTTCAGAGCACAAAGCACTTCTGCTTGCAAACCAGTGCCATGAGGTATTGCAGGAGATCTCCCTCTGACCGCACCAGGGTCAGAGTCATACTGGGACCCCAGACTGGGGGGTTTCCTGCCTTGCTGCTCTCTTGGTGGAATCTGAGTTAATTCTGCTGCACCGATCTCCGTGGGTTTGGGGAGCTTGAGGGTTTTTTTTCGAGGCGCACGTTATCCCTACCTCCATGCTGCACCTGGGACTGTGCTACCGCATCCTGGAAGAAGTTTCACAAAATTTCAATCTTCCACAGCTTTCGCTGCCTGCGTGGGAGGACAAAAACCCCCAGAGATGGGAAACCAGGCAGAGGGCAGAGCAGTGCGAGTGGGACAGGTCTGTCCTTGCTGTGGATGGGGGTTATGAGCACTGGCCCCGGGGCAAAACCCTGCCAAGGTGCTGCGCCAGCCCCACTCTTCGAACAGAAACACATTAATTGGGATAACACTGTTAATCAACACCGAAAACCCCAACAGGCATCCGCAGGGGGCATAAAAATCTTGGCATTTAAAATATCTTTGCACCAAGTGCCTGGCTACCTGGAGGAGCAGGGGAAAAGTGTGTCTGCGTGATCCTGCAAGGTCCCGGCGTTGGCGACAGCCCCATTTTTGGGTGACTCTCACCAGGCTGTCGGGTTCAGCTGTTTTTTTTCTGGGGGGGGGGGGGGGGGGGGGGGGCCCCCCCCCCCCCCCCCCCTTTTTGCCTTCTGAATGGGGAGAGGCACCGCAGCCCCGTGACGTTGCCAGCTCCCTCTGATTTCATTTTAATGAAATCATGCCCAAATGAAGGCTCTACGTCTGGAGTTACGACTCAAACCCCGTGATCGCTCATTTTTATATATACACGAGGGAGGGGGAAAGCGTTTCCATAGAGAGAAAAAATATCACAGCCCTCTTAATAACAATAAAAGAAAAGCGAGGGTGTAGAAGTTCAGGGGAACGCGCCTGATGCCTCTGTACTTGGAGTGAGACCGCAGCAACCCCTTCCCATCCCGACCAACGAGGACTACCAGGTGAGTACCTGGATTTCATTTATTAACGAGCAGCCGGCTTTATTTGCACAAATGTTAAGTATTTCAGTGCTTTCCTTGGGGGATCAGGTCCCACATTTCTCTGCAAGAAAAAAAAAAAAGGCAGGATAGGGAAAAGCAGTTCAAGATACTGTGTTAAGAGTCTCCCCCCACCCTCCCTCCTAACTCCTATCCAAATATCTTTTTTATTATTATAACAATTTTTGGAGGCAGATCGGGCTGGGAAGCATGGGTAGGGTTTGGAAATCTTGGGAAATCGAAATGTGGGGCTACAAATCACTGTGGTTAAAGGGATGGGGAGGAGAGGAGGGCACAGCCCCATCCCCACAGGCTTAGCTTGAATTTTGGAGCCCTGGGAATCAGCATCATCAGGAGAGATTCATTAGGAAAGCGGAGGCGGCATCAGACAGAAAGAGTTTTCAAAGTCTACAGGTCTCATCCACAGTATTATTTTATTCCAGACTTACTTTTTGCTGGGGAAAAAATGAACTTAATCCCATGCCTCTGCTGCCGAGGAGCCCGTGATAAGCAGCAAATAGCTTTGTCCCAGTTTGCAGAGCTGCCTTGCCGGAGCGATTGACTTTTCTCTTTTAAAGCTGAGGCAGATCTTCAGCCGATACAAATGGTCCTGCCGTGGCTGTCGGCACCAGCTCAATATAATGCCTGTAAATTGCTCACGGGCATCCAGGCAATTTCCACCCACAGGGAATGGCACCCGCAGGTCACCCTCCGGCAGCGGCAGATTTAAGTCCGACTTCCTCAGATCTGCTGCAGGTGGTTTTCTTCTTTTCCTGTTTTTGGGGGGAGGGCAGGGAGGGGAGAAAAACCCAATTCCAGCTTGCTTTCGGGTCCAAAAAAACCTTTCTGGCATGCCTGGCCACAAAACAACCATGAAAAAAAAAAAAATAATCAGCTTTTGCTCTCTGGCCAGCACAACCGGACGCTGCTTTTTTTTTTTTTTTTTTTTTTTTTTTTTTTCTGCTTTGCCTTGATTTTTGCTCTTTTTGTCAGGATATCCACCCCACAGCCGAGGACCAGGAAACCAGGCGCTGGGTGCGGATGCTTTTCAGCCACGTTTGCCCTTTGCTCTGCCTTTCCTCTCGCTCGGCTGAAGTCCATAAAGAGTTTCACTAAGCGGAAAAAGCCTGAGCTGGCTGCGGGACCAAGCCACCTGGTCCGGCCAGGGGTGAAATAGCTGTTGGGGAGAAGCGAGGGGGAGATGCTGCTCCGCAGCTCAACGGCAGCTCCAACCTGCCCAGTTCTCTCCCAGCAGCCGTGCTGGCTCCGCAAGGGCTGTCGGTGATGTTCCCATTCTCCATCCAGCGGCTCGGGGCCAAAGAGTGTCCCCAGGAAAGCAGGGGCTGCAGGCAGGGGCGAGAAATTAAGCAATTTCTAAATTCACACCCCAAGCCCCCCGTCCTGCTAGCAGGGGCTGCGGGGAGTTTGCTGGGGTGGGGGGAGAGCTGCTTGGTCTGGGGCTGAAATGCAGCTGCAAAGGGGGAGGTTTTTGGGGTGGGAGAAAGATCTTCATTCCGTTAAGCTTTTGCAAGCAAAAATCTAAGTCCCAGGATTGAAATGTCTGATTTGGGGCTGAAGGAAGGAGAGTTTTGGACCCCTGAATTGCCCTCGCATGGGACTTATGTGTCTGGGAAGGGTTTTCCTCCCCCATCCTACAACAACGGCTTTGCTGGTGCTGCCTGGGTCACGCCACGGCTGCTGCGCGCCGTCCGGACGCAGGGCAGAGTTAAGGGGACGGTTGTTGCCCGGGGAAGCTCTGTGGGGTTTTATGCAGGGGCAAGTGAAGCAAAAAAGTGGCGATCGAGTGGCTCCCTCAAATCCTGCCTGTACGACCTGCCCCAAGCTCCCCCCCCCCGCCACGGGACAGCGAAGGGCAGAGTTAAGGGGATAAACCTGCCCTGGTCTTCCCCGCCACGGGACAGCGAAGGGCAGAGTTAAGGGGATAAACCTGCCCTGGTCTTCCCCGCTGCAGGACAGCGAAGGGCAGAGTTAAGGGGATAAACCTGCCCTGGTCTTCCCCGCCGCGGGACAGCGAAGGGCAGAGTTAAGGTGACAGCAGTTTCAGGGACTGTGGCTCAGTGGCAGAAGAGCAGGTCCAGGGTGACAGCTCCTGGGGAGAAGTGATTTGATTTGATTTTTGGATCAGTGTGAGGACATCTCCCCCACCCCGCAGCCCCTCCTGCAGCGAGGCACAGCCTCCACTCCCAGCGCTAGCCCCAAGTCACAGACGTCCGTGGAGACTTGCAGGAGCCATCCTGCTCCCCAAGAGCTTCCCAAGGGCTTCCCCCACCTTCCTTGGCCCCTCCACACTCCCATTCCCATGGGAAATAATAACTTAGCAGCTCACAGCCCCCAACCAGCAGTGAAACCTCAGCCCCAGGCAGGGTCCCGCACCCTCGGGGACTGTCCCCAGGCCAGATCTTGCCGTGAGATGTGGTTGCCACAAGATGGGGCCCAAGGATTGGGAATGCCAGCGTGCCTCCAGGCACTTGGAGGGCCCTTGTGCCCTCGGGGCTGGCCCCAAGGACACTTGTCTGACCTTGACACGGGCAAAGACCCCCACCAAGAGAACTCTTGTGGCCTCTTCTGTGGCCTTTTTGGGTAGTTGGGTGGGTATGCAGGGAGACGGGTTGCTTCCCCAAGAGACAGGGAGGTTTTGCAGAGCGGGAGGGTTATCCTGAGGTTTTCAGCCCCTGCAAGACCCCAAAATGACTGTATTTCAAGCAGGGAGTGATGATGCTGCGCTGTGATTCTGGAGGTGCCCCCAGGTCCCCCGGCAGGGCTGTCCCCAGGGGGAACTGTGCCCCAGATGTGCCATCAGATGGGGCAGCCTGTCCTGCATCCAGGGTGGAGCGGGGTCCTGGGGATGGAGCCATGGAGTAACAGGCAACCCCGGAGCAATCCAGGGCTGGAGAGGGGACATGGGGCCATCACACTGGACAGGTGGCACATCACCCCCCCAGCACTGGTGCTGACTGTCCCCCACACTCCATGCCCTTTTCAGACAGAGTTGTGTGAGCAGGTGGATGGACAATTTCTGGCTTCAGAGAGCACAGAAACATGGTGGTTTCAGGCTGACCGGAGAGGAGCTGAAAGGAAAACCCACCTTTACAGCAGCTGGTGGTACCCGTGGTTACTCCATGGAGATGTTAGCAAGGTGGAGAGTGAGACTGGCCCAGTAGTAGGAAGTACCCACAGTAGAAACCAGCTCTCCTGCACCAGGCACTTGCGTTTCAGCAAAGGGATGACCAAATCCTCTCCTCCTTGGAGGCTGCAGCCTTGCAAAGCACCTTGGACATCCCACCTCCCACCCAGCACCCCAAAAACAAGGGCCGAGGTGTTGCGGCTCAGAGGAGGAGGCCCCAAGGCAACTCATTCCCACCTGCTCTAACCATTAGATGGGACCTGGGGGGAACATGGGAGGTGAACCCAGCTCCACGGGATGTGGGAGGATGGCGGGACGACGGTGCTCTGCCCTGGGCCCCACGGGAAGCTCATGCCCATCTCTGCCCTCCCCTCGCTGTTTCCACTGGGCAGGCCACCGCAATGCCCCACACCAGGCTGCTGCTCCTCCTCGCCCTCCTCTGTGCCGCCGAGACCGGCCGGGCTCTCCGCCTCTACAACGCCGCCTCCATCTTCAGCTGCCTCAACGCGGCCCTCGCCGAAGCCCAGAAGAGCCACCCAGAAGAAAATGCCATCTTGGACAAGCGCAGCTTCGACTCCCCATTGCCAGTGGAGGCATCTGAGGAGGAGGAAGAGGAGGAGGAGGACGCGGCGGATGAAGAGATGGGGAAAAGGACGTTCCCGGGGGAAGGCCATTACAAATATGTCTCCCAGGCGCAGGTGAAGGGGAAGACGTACCAAAACCGAGCCAAGAGCGACCGTCGCACCAAGGTCACCCTCTCCCTCGACGTCCCCACTAACATCATGAACATCCTCTTCAACATCGCCAAAGCCAAAAACTTGCGGGCAAAGGCCGCTGCCAATGCACACCTCATGGCCCAAATAGGGCGGCGGAAGTGACCCCCCCATGGGGCGGGGGGGACTCGGAGCAGGGCTGGCTGCGTGGGGCCGCCGCCCAGCCCCAGCCTGCCGGCCAGAGGGGACTGATGGCCATGTATGATATCAGTGTTGTATATTTTTGACCCATAGAGCTACCTAACTTTCATATCTCTTCTTCCTCCTTCTCTCCTTCCTGATCTCCTCCGTCCCTCCTCCTTGACATTTCCACACGTGGGGAAGAGGCTCGTGTCCACGGGAGGGCAAGGGGACGTGTCACCTCGGGAAGGTCCCGAATTAAAGCTACGATCTCTTGAGTTTCCCATGCTTTGTTCTCCCTTCGCCTCCACCGGGTGCTCGGTCGGGTCTGTCTGGGCCCATAGCCTTTCCAAAACATCCCTCCAGCTCAACCTCACAGTCCCGTTCCCACCAGGGTCCAGACTCCGCTCCTTCCCAAGTCCCCGTACACAAGCTGTCCCTATGCACAATCATCACTGCATTGGGAAGGGAAAAGCAAGACTGGTCAGGACTTCAAGAGGGATTTCCCAGTTTCTCCTCCTGGGGATTCTCTAGGTTTTAAGGTTGTCTTGCAACCACCCCTTTCCCCACCAGCACCTTCAGCAGTCGCAGCTGGGACAGTATCAACCTCCCCGTCCACATGGCCCTTCATGAGTGTCCCCAGGCCACCAGTTGGCCCTGGCCAGGGCCACCTCATGGCCTCAGGTGAGTTTGGACCCCAAGAGTTGCAGGCGCCTCCCTGGTTGCTCCTGACACACCACATGGGGTCTGTCCATGTTACCCTGTCTAACCTTGCACACTTTTCCACCGCTCTCCCTTTCCTGGTAGACCTCTGTACCAGTTTTTCAGCTGCTACAGCTTCAGCTCCCCATACGCAGACTGTCCCCGTTCACCCTCCTCTTTTCCACCCTCCACTGAGCCTCAGCTCACCAAGCTCCCACCCCTTCACCTTGGAGTATTTATCCCTTCCACCAAATCTCCCTTTCTCTTCACCTCCCAGCCCCGCTCCAGGATGAACCTGCACCTCTTGACCTCCATTCCTTCATGTAGCAGACATGGGAGGTGGAGAGATATTTGGCCCTCCCTCCCCAGGAGACGTCTGGCAAGAGCGGGAAAGCAGCTCCCACCAGCCCCATCCAGGGCATGGCCATGGGGAGCACTCCAGGTGGGACATTATGAGGGGACAGGTCTCCAGTTGAAGGGTTGGCAGATGGACCCATCAGCCATCTGCAGAGACGTAGCTGGAGGCCTTCCCTCGCCGCCCCACTGGGCACCCAGGGGAGGCAACACAGCCAAATTCAGCCCCAGTGAGCCCATGCTCACGTGGCCAAGGCTCCTAGCTGACCCACAGCCCCGTGACTCAGCACCCAAATTCCACCGAAGACCAAAAAGCAAAAACAAAATAATAGGCCAGGCCCTTCAGCATCTTCCCCTCACAGCACACACCACACCAAGAGGCCCACAGCGTCTCTGTGCAACGACCTCCTCCTGCCTCAGCTCCAAGCGTGCACAGGTGAGGTCTTTCCTTGCTGCAGTCTGCTATAGCCTTGGACTATATGACCCTTCACGTACACTCTATATAGCTGCCTGCATTTTTGTAGCCCAACACCCTACACATCCATCCCCCGTCGGTATACTGAGCTCTCGTTCAGCACGATATAGGCATTGTCCCCATTTTACACCCAGGGAAACTGAGGCACACATACCCGCTCACAGCTGGTCAGGCAAAGCAGGGAAGGGCAAGGTCAGACCTGGCCAGGCACCCAGGATGCACCCTCGTCCCTTTGTGGGTTTGGCCAGAGGTGCCCCAAGATTGTCCAGGCTCAGCCCTTCGGATGCACAGGGCTGTCTAGAGGAGCCTTGGCATAGCGAGGAGCGACAGAGGGATTTGCTCACAGCTGAGGGAGAAATTACTGCTTCGAGCAGAGAGTTGAAGAGGCTTTTTTTTCCCCTGTGCTCCCCAGTGAGCTCCAGTAAAGCATTGACCAAAGCTGGGAATAAGTTTTTCCCTACCACCAACTGCCAGGGGGGATTCTGCACCAGTCCTGGTTGGGATCCTTTTCCAGCACCAGGTTAGAACAAGGGGAACACCTCAGCCCTGTTCTAGTGCCTGGAAATCAAAACCTCACATCCCTGGGGCTCACACTGGGTCTTTCCTCTGCTCCCCTTTAATGAAGGCAATTAACATTGAAGCGACACCATGGGAACAGATGAGGCAAGGTTTTTGCTGGCAACAGGCTGCGGTTGCACGTGCAAAGCCGAGATGGAAACAGCAGATGCCAGCTGATAGCAAGTGATGGGGAAAGCAGAGCTCCTCCCTCCCCAGCTGCTTCCCTGTGGTCTCACCCACACCCAAACCCTTCCAAAATTAATCCTCCTTCTCAACCTCTGCCAAGCAAGACCAAGGATTGCTTGGAGGGGCTGAGATACAGGCAGAAGTCAGAGAAGCCAGATTTCCTGAGGAAGCTGGATGGAAATTGGAGCACTGAAATCTCCATCAGCACCCACCTGGGTCTGGGAGCACGCGGAGCCAAGGCTGCCGTGCTTGGGAAGGACGGTGTTGTTGTTTGGGGTGATACGTTCAGTTTTGTAAAAGCCAGGTGAGGATTTGGTCTTTCCTGCCATTTCATGCAGGAACTCTCGGTATTGCACTCAAAACGAGTGGTTTGCCTAGTCATGGATGCACAGCCACTGCACCCTCACTCTGGCCAACATATCCTTCTGCTTCCACTGCCTGGTCCCTTCCAGTTTCTTCATAATTCTTCCCCCAGGCAGCCAACTCTTCCCTGGCCTCCAGGAACCTCCTCACCCTCCTACTCCTCCAAGGCCTCCTTCACCCACGTCAGAGCAAACCTGAGATGCTGCAGTGGCATGAGAAATGCTGAGGAAGGGGTTCAGGCAATGTAACTCAATGGGCATTGAGCATCTGGCCAAAAATGCACTCCCACTGCGCAAGGAGGTACCCAAGTTCACATCCATGGGGTCTTGGCTAGAAAAATAAAGCCAATTTCCAGCAGTGACCACGGGCAGAGTTAGCCCATGCCCCGCGGGACAGAGAGCACAGGAACACGGTGGCCTTGCAGAGCGTTACATTAGGAGCTGAGACCCAAGCAGGGGGGGTGAGATGCACCTCAGGCTGCAGATACACCTATAGGGAACCATCCCTGGTGGCATGAGACCCTCTTCCTGAGATGTCCTTTGCTGCTTCTGGGATGTCCTGTTCCACTCTTGGAATGTCCTGTCCCACTCCTGGGATGTCCTGTCCTGCTCTAAGCTGGGCCAGGTGGGGCCATGACCAGCTCTCCCAGAAACAAAGCCACCCCGGAGCTCTGTGTGGATCCCCCTCAACACAACTTGTGACATGGACGGGAGCACATTAAGATGCAAAAGCCAACCCCATTCTTCAGAGGAGGGTGAGAAACTGCCCCCACTCTCAGCCCCAACCCCGTTGGCTGCTGGATGGGTGATTTGCTCTGCTCCACGTCCCTTTCACGTGCTTTTGCTTTGACTCTTGAACTGTTGCCTTCCTGACCGTTTTCTGTGGGTTGAACCCTGGGAGAGTCCCATTTTCTGCTTTACTTCTCAGAAGTCCCCAACCCTCCCACTGAACCCAAGAAGGGCAGTGGGACAGAGGGGAACCCATGTCCAGTGCACTAGACAGTGAGGTTTAATAGTTCTCATAGAGGCAGTACCCATGTCTTAAGTCTAGATCAGATTTTAAAACTCGTTTCTGGCCTCTGGGACATCCCGTGTCAGTGAGTTTCTTGCTTTTGTGTGTGCTGCATGGAAAATAAAACCATTGTCTATTTGCAATGTGATGGGCTCATTGGTACCTCTCAGTTCTGGCCTTATGCCATATACTGTCACCTCTCTCCACAGCTGTCCCAGGTCCTCCAGGGCATCCATCAACCCCACATCGCGTAACGGCCTCAGCATTTCTGATGAATTTTTGCCACGTAACAGCGGTTATCCCTATTTTACAGAAGAGACATGGAGGAACAGAGAAGTCCCCTCTCCCACCAGTGTGCCAGAGGCACCCAGGTCCTGCGCTCCTCTCAGGTGGTGGGACCCAGCTCCGTGGGGCAGGCTGGGGAGAGCTCTGCTCTCTGCCCTGACAGCCTGGGGCCAGGGAGGGGGATGCTGCACATGGGTCGGGGCAACCCCAAGCACAAACACAGGCTGGGCGATGGGTGGATTGGGAGCAGCCCTGCGGAGAAGGACTTGGGGGTGTTGGTTGACGAGAAGCTCAACATGCCCCAGCAGTGTGCGCTCCCAGCCCAGAAAGCCACCCGTCCCCTGGGCTGCATCAAAGCAGCGCGACCAGCAGGTGGAGGGAGGGGATTCTG
>JAVJGG010000005.1:1882036-1896854 GCA_035590195.1 Aviceda cuculoides | reverse complement strand
AGGGAGGACCTGGCTGCCCTGGAGAAGGATTATGAGGAGGTTGGAAGGGACTCGGCAGATGGAGAAGAGTATGATGACGAATAATATTTTTACCTGTGGGAAGGCAGCTCGGATGGAGCCATTTGTACGCTAGCCTTGCAATTACTTCCAGAGAAAGGGAGTCATGGGCTAGGTCTGAGGAAATGTGACTTGGAAACCCTGCTGCTTGGCCAAAAGTGTCCTGGTCAAGATTTGTATATGCACAGTTTTGGCTGAATAAATGGCAACCAGCGAAACGTCTCCTCCTGTCTTGATGTGCCATGGGGGTCCTTGGTATGGGGTGGGGGTGCGTGGTGGCTGCCGGGTGGTTTCCATGTTGCCTTGGTCACTGCAGTCCTACCTGTAGGGTTTTCCTACTTCTAGATGCAGGGGTGAGCCCTGTCAACTGGGGTGGGTGACAGCACGATGCGAGTCATCTGCCCTGGGGTGGAACTGCTGTGTTAAAACAAACATCGGGGTGACAATCCTGCTCGGGCACTGGCTGCCCGTGGTCTGTCCATTTTCTGGAACAGCTGGCAGTGGGGTTTCTGTGCTGTTCTCTGCTCCAGTGAGTTGCAGGGAGTGGGGTCAGGTTTCTCTGGTGTCCTGCTGCAGTACGGAGCCCTGCTAAAGCAATCCATGTCCCAGGGCCAGGCATGCCTGGAAGTTCAACTAGAGTTGAGAATTCAAATACCTTGGCTGTCTATCAGTCTCCTATAAAAGCACCCAAACCCTGTACTAGCTCTAAGTTCTAAAGCAAGGAGCTGTCTCTGCAATTAGACTTCATCCCTCCTGTGCCGGGTAATGGCTGTTCCCAGACATGATTGATGCAAGAATCCCTACAAACAGCTAATGAACTGAAAAAGGGGGTTTAATTTGATCTCTGCAGCTCCCCTGGACTGCAGCAGGTAATTTCATCATGGGAGACTCTCATCCCAATAGGCTAAGCAAGAAAAGGAGCTGGCTGGGATGTGGTAGGGAAGCTGGATCTGCAGTCAGGCTGTAATTGAAGGGCTGACCATGCTGGCTCTGGGTTGCACTGGAGGAAGATTTAAACAACCTGAGGCAAGGGTGGTGGGGGGTGGCTATTATTAAAGCCTGTCTCCAGTTGCTGGGCTCCTGGAGCTGGCAGTGTCCCAAGGTCAACAAGGTGGGAGCTCCTGGGGGCTGTCTCACCCCCAGCTTCTCTCTGCCTGGGAGAGCAACACTGGTGGGACTGGCAATGTGATGACTGCAGAAGAGGGAATGAGCTCTCCTGTGCCTCCTTTGAACCTCCTGGCCCCACCAGATGCAGTTTTATGTGCTGGGAAAAGCGTCTCTGTGGAGGGCTGCTGCAGCCCCCAGGGTGATGCCCAAACCTCCCTCCAGCAAAGAAGGAGGGGACAGAGCAGAAAAAGTAGCTCGGGCAGGTGCAATGCCAGCTCTGCCTTCCCTTTCCTGGGTGCTTGGCCAGGAGCTGAGTGAGGGTTGCTTGACTTTTTTTTTTTTTTTGGTGGCAGGAGCTTTTCTTCTGCTCAGCAGAGATGTTCTGGGATAGGGGTCCTGTTTTGGGGTTCACGGTCTGCCCTCCTTGTGGCCCAGCAGCAAAGCAGATCATCTCACTGCCCATAGGCTGGGTGCTGAGGAGGGAGGCACGGCAGCCAGAGTGGCTGTACCAAGTCTGGTGGCCTGAGGTTGCATCTAGACCATCTCATTTTATTATACTGGGAAGGCTTAATTTCTGTGGACCTGTTGAACACTCTGCATTCTTGGACGGTCAACCTCCTGCTAGCAAAAAGTACTTTTTTAGTTTTTTTCTTCTTGTTTTAAATCTTCTGGTGTGCCCAATAGCTCTTGAAGGCAGAGCTGTATGGTGGGAGCTGGTACAGAGTTTACCCATGCTGGGAGCGGAGGGAAGGTCTGACTGTTGGCCCATTCGGGCCATGTGCATCTCTACAGCCACAGCATGGTCCTGCCCGCTGCCCTGACAGCCTTGCAGCTCCATCAGGGTGTTTTGGTGAGTGCTCATGGGCTTCAGGCTCATCAGCTTGCAATGGCAGCAGGATCCTTTCTACCACACCTGTGTGTGATGGCCCTAAGCTGGCCTCAGAAGTGATGATGGAGTGAGACAGTTTGTCCCCTAGCCAGATGAAGACCATGGCCCCCTGTAGTGAAGACTAACCCCCTTAAGCAGCCTCGTTGCCATTGGCCTCGGGAGGACCATGCTCTGCTTCTCCAGACGCAGCTTTTGGCTTGGATTGGGGCTGTGGGATGGAAGCAAGAGGCAGCAGGTGCTGCTGGATACACCCAGGAAGAAGAAATTTGGCCAAGACCTTGTGATGGCACCTTGAGCCTCCTCCCTGCAGGACAATGATGAACAAATCTGCCCTGACCCCTGTGACCTACCCTTATTGCAGTAATGAAGTACTGAATGAATGGTGGTGAATGGGCTGGAACGATGTGCTGGCAACACAGATCCTGCAGGCCGCTCCATGCGTTGCTGTTTAGTGGACCCTTTTTTTATGACCAGCTTTGCTATTCCAGCATGTGGGTAGGAAAAATAAAGCTGAAACTGTGCAGTGAAGTGTGTGCTGTTCTTGGGTGTGAGTCCGTATGATCCACCGCTCATGGAAAAGACAAAGCGTTGCCTATGGTGATTGAGCTGGAGATGCCAACTCCCCAGAAGCCACTGGATCATGCTCCCTCCAAGGAAAATGCTTTCCTTCCCTTTCTCTCTGTGTTTGTGGGAGGGTAGGAGCAGGTCTGTGCTGACAGATGTACTGGAGTAATTGATTTCAGTAATAAACAACTGCTCCAATTACATGAATCCTGGTGCTGTGCTGATTGCTTTCCAAGCTGCAGGAGCATGTGGCTGCACTCCTGCCCTTGCTCAGCCACACTGGGTTGGCTTGTGGCTTCAAGTGGGAGTGATGGTTGCTCTCTGTCTACCCCAGGGTGCTGGCACTCACATTTTGGGGGATTTAACCAGTGTTTTCCAGGCCCAGATGGCTGTGGGGAATGGAGCCACCAGGGAAAGGTGGCAGCCCTCAAGACCGTGCTTGGAAAGTTCCCAGCACATTTACCTGTGGGTGCAGAGACAGAAGTCATCTTTGCTCTTTTAAAAAGCATCTTTAAGCCCTGAACAGTCTCGTTTCTGGCAAAGGGAGCAGTTACTGTTCCCCTGTGAAGGGTTATTTTCAGTGCTAGGGGCACGGTGTGGGGAAAACCAACTGGAAACCCAGGAGTGGTGTTGGCCCTCTCTCCAGGAATCAGGGGGTGGAAAGTGGCCATCTAGGGTGGAGAGGAAACCCACTTAACCCCAAAGTCTTTGGGCTGGTCATCTTTGGGGCATCTCAATGGGCTCCATCACTCTAGCAGAGCTGAAGATGAAGGAGAGGCCCCATCAGATGAGGCAAAAGCTGGTTACCATCCTCAGAAGGACCAGCCTCAGAGGGTAGTCTGACACTCAGCCTCCCCAAGAGCAATGGGCCATGCCTAACACTTTAGGTCAGGCATTCTCACAGCGGTGAGTTGAGCACAGAGGAGGTTTCAGCCCAACAGGGATCTTCCTAGGGGTCCATCTACTGCCCGTTCATGCTGTCAATACCCCAGATTTTCAGGCTATCTGCAGCCAGCAATGAGCTCTGGTCTCCTTCCACCTCCATCTCCCAAGTATAGGACACAGCAACACTCCCCCCATCCCTCTAACCAGCCCTGGCTGTACCTCCCCATACATCACTTTGGGAACATCTCCAGAGTCATACCCCCATCAGGGGAGGAGGGCTGGGGGGAAAGACTGACTCCACTTTGAGACAGAGCCCAACACTGAAATAAAGGGTGGATGTGAGGCTATGGTACACAACGAAGCATAATGCAACGGCCATGAGCAGGGCACCTAGAGGCTCAATTCAGCACGGAGCCAGCCGTTCTCCATTCCCACTGGCTTATGAACACTCCCCCTCCATATCTTATCCGGGGCATTTCCTTGCCCTTCCTCCTGAGTCACCCCATCACATGGGCCTGGTTCACCTCCTCGGGGCAAACTCCAACCCCAGGCACATGGGGCTGGTTTCACACCCACACCAACTCCTGAGCAAGAGCCCCAACCCAGAGCTATAGCACTACCCCAACCACCAGAACTGGCTCAGGCAGCAAACAAGCTTTTCCAAAGATGGTGAGGAGGCAAAAACCCGTGAGAAAGGTGCTCTTTACCCAGGCACCAATCCCCATTACAGCACTGGTCAAACTGGGGATTCCCTGCCTGCTCCCAGACATGCATCCCCTGGGCTGTTCTTGGAGGTGAGAAGAACAGCACCCAGCTCCAAACAGACAAGACCCTGCAGGATATAGGACACTTCCCTTACAGCAATAATTATGGTTGGTGATCCTCACAGGTGGCCTACCCAGAGCACATCCTTATTGGCACTTGCTGTTCTCCCCAGGACAACATCCATGCAGTAAGGACCTCACCACGCAAACACCCTGGTTAAATCCAAAGAACTTGGAGAAAAAAAAAAAAAAGTCTTTATTCAAATACAAAAAGACAGTTGCATAGAAGTGTACAGGTGCATTTCTAATTAAAAGGTGCTTTTACAGTAAAAGCCACAGCAAGAGTTTGCTATTTCAGCCAAAGCAGGCAGCTTGCAACTTTCCCCTCGACTAAAAACCACGATTCTCTGCCTAGGCAGGATGCATCCCCAACACTGAGTCAGGCACTTGTTCAGCTTCACTCATCAATAAAGAGCAGTGTGATAAAGCTTGAGACACCCATGCTATAGAAGTGCACTATGAGCACGTAGACTATGCAAGCAGAAAAGGTATAACATGTCAAACAGTAGCGTTGAGGTTCAGGACAGTCCTTTGGCATCTCCAGGCACTCAGGACCAGTTTAGCCTGATGATAGAAGGTTTTTATTTCATCTGAGGGTTGACTTCACTAAGAAAAGACTGCAGTTTGTTAATACTCATCCTCATCAGCCTCATCTTCGTCTCCATCTGCCGAGTCCCTTCCAACCTCCTCATAATCCTTCTCCAGGGCAGCCAGGTCCTCCCTGGCCTCCGAAAACTCCCCCTCCTCCATGCCCTCCCCCACGTACCAGTGCACAAAGGCTCGCTTGGCGTACATCAGGTCAAACTTGTGGTCCAGGCGAGCCCAGGCCTCCGCAATGGCCGTGGTGTTGCTCAGCATGCAGACGGCCCGCTGCACCTTGGCCAGGTCTCCCCCAGGCACCACCGTGGGAGGCTGGTAGTTGATACCCACCTTGAAGCCTGTGGGGCACCAGTCCACAAACTGGATCGACCGGCGCGTTTTAATGGCTGCAATGGCCGCGTTCACATCCTTGGGCACCACGTCACCCCGGTACAGCAGGCAGCACGCCATGTACTTGCCACGGCGTGGGTCACATTTCACCATCTGGTTGGAGAACTCAAAGCAAGCATTGGTGATCTCCGGCACCGACAGCTGCTCGTGGTAAGCTTTCTCTGCCGAGATGATGGGTGCGTAGGTGGTGAGTGGGAAGTGTATCCGTGGGTAGGGCACCAAGTTGGTCTGGAATTCAATCAGGTCAACATTCAGAGCACCATTAAATCTCAAAGAGGCGGTGACCGACGAGACTATCTGCCCAATCAGCCTGTTGAGGTTGGTGTAGGTAGGACGCTCGATGTCCAGGTTGCGGTTGCAGATGTCATAGATGGCTTCGTTGTCCACCATGAAGGAGCAGTCCGAGTGCTCCAGGGTGGTGTGGGTGGTGAGGATGGAGTTGTAGGGCTCCACCACTGCTGTGGAGACCTGTGGGGCTGGGTACACCGAGAACTCCAGCTTGGACTTCTTGCTGTACTCCACGGAGAGCCGTTCCATGAGGAGGGAGGTGAACCCGGAGCCTGTGCCTCCCCCAAAGCTGTGGAACACCAGGAACCCTTGGAGGCCACTGCACTGGTCAGCCTGCAGCAGAATAATGTATATTTACCTCTTTCTGTTAAGGACTGGAATAACTATCCCAAATAATGCAGCAATAAATTCTGCTTAGAGCACTTACCGGCCAGAGCACACCCAACCCCTAGAGTGGATTCACTCAGTGTATCACCCTACTGAGCATCCTAAGTATACATGTGTTAATCAATTGCAGCATTTCCATGGAGCTACCATAGCTACCTCTGTATGGTCGGACAGAAACTCCTGGCAAATTGCTCCATTATCAGCTCAGCGCATACCTCAGCACCCGAGAGGTAGCATGTGGGTCCTAGGAGACATCTCAAAAACATTTCACTGACAGGCATCCAAGTACATCATTACAATCCTGCTTCACTCCTATCAAATGTGGAGTTTGGTCTTCCCAGCCTGGCTACTGCAATTGCACAACCAGGGTGTGGCTTCCCTGTGGTCAAAAGTCCTTCTCTTCTGTCTCTTAGGTTTAGCGTTGTGTCAGTGCATACATGTATGATATGCAATAATAGTTTCTTTTAGGGCAGGCATATAGGTTCAGATGGCCCCTTGCTTTACTGAGACCTAAACCTAATCACAGCAGCAGCAGCCCTTGGAGCTCACATAAACGGGTTTTCTTTTTCAGACTTTTATGCCAAACCCAAAGTTTGTGTTGTCCATGATGTCTTATTTTAAGGGAAAGACTGTCTTTTCTCTTACCATTTTACGAATTCTGCTGAGGACAGTGTCTATAATCTCTTTTCCGATGGTGTAGTGGCCACGGGCATAGTTGTTGGCAGCATCTTCCTTGCCGCTGATGAGCTGCTCTGGGTGGAAAAGCGCATGGTAGGTCCCAGTCCTGATCTCATCTACAGAAGGAGGAGCAGTCATGAAGAGCAGCACACAGTTACAGGTTCTGGGCATTAGCGTGACAGAGTAAAACACATATCAAATGTACCAGGAGCCCACATGAGATTTCATCATGACATGGTTAGTTCAGGCTGGAAATAGTGGAAGGGGTAAGAATAACCCTGTCCAGGCTAATTTAGCAAGGTCCTACTGTACCTCCTCCATATTTACCCAGCAACTACCTTGAGATTCTAATGTAATTTGGCTTAAAGAGTTAGGACACTGCCTACTTTTCCAACATTATTGTAGAATTATAGTTACCACATACAATTTGTTCCTATACTTGTTGCAAAGCATCCTGAGATGGCTGGAAGCACTACCTCCATCCTCTACTCTACAGCATACGGAAGAGGAGACAGGGTGCCTCCAGTGTTGACATTTTTCCTAGATGTATCTGACCCAGCTTCAGGCACCTTATGAAGACAGGCATTAGGAGCAGTTTCTCTAGGCTCCATGCAGTCAACAAATTTGGAGGTACCTCCAGAGGGTATTTAAACCCACTCAGTCTCAATATTGGATACATTTCATGTTCTACCGGCTCACTCACTGGGTTCCCTATTTAATGCCTTAATAAGGTGCCTAAAAATTAAATGGAACCAAAACAAAAGTCTACATTCCTTCCATTAGATGAAATAATGAGGCACACATCCTAGATGGTAAGATAGGAGCAAGCACTCAGTAGAAGCTGAGAAGGCAGAAGCAGGTAGATGGATGCAGGTGGTTGGGAGTCATTTCTACCAGTTCCTTGAGAAAAAAAAGAATTTGTTTTCTAGGAGGGTACTCTAAATCAAAGTGCCACAATTGAGTCAAACACCCAGGCATCACTAAAGGAGCTGAGGCTGGAAGGGGAAGTAGAAAGCTTGCAGTAGCAAGACATCTAGTTTCTACCATGAAACGTGCAGCACCCATCTGCCCCAAAATCATTCACAGGTAGCATTAAAACCAGATGTACCACATCAGGTCACAGGATGGTGTAATTCAGTCCAGAGCCACTAAGGTTTATAAACCCACGCCACTTTACACCTGCTGAGGATCCTGCTTAAGACAGCAACTCTCTTAAAAGGAGGAATCAACTAAAGACAAGTTAGCGTAGTAAGAGTAATAGGTTTGTCACTCCCAGGTCCATTTAGAAGTGCAAACTCTGTCTCCTTCTGATGGCTGGAGACATTTTACTAGAGCAGAGGAGTGGGAGCGTCTAGCCAATATGGTCAGCAACATAAGCCCCAAGTAAGAAGGGTCAGGAGTCACAGTGGAAGATGCCACAACACCCAACTGCCCCGCTATTACCAATGACAGTGGGCTCCAAGTCTATGAACACTGCTCGGGGCACGTGCTTCCCAGATGCCGTCTCACAGAAGAAGGTCTCAAAAGAAGAATCCACTTGTTCGGACTTTGGTTCCACAGGTTTCATCTGCTTGGGGCCAGGAATGGTCCCGTCCGCCTGGATCCCATGCTCAAGGCAGTACAGCTCCCAGCAGGCGTTCCCCATCTGCACGCCAGCCTGCCCGATGTGGATGGAAATGCACTCCCTCTGGAAGGGGGAAATGGCTTGTTAAGGCGATTTTTAGACATCCTGTGACTTAGCACTAGCCCCCGCAGTTGTCCTTTGAGCCATTTGCTACTGTGGATGATTAGGGAAACAGGCAGCTTCCGCCCACCGCTGGGAGTTGGAGCGAGGATCAAACCGTGATCTGCCGGGCAGCTGGACACAGCCGAGCCGCACACACAGCATCCCTAGGAAGGGCTCTCCCAGCCCAGGGGAGGAGGAAGGAAGGAGGCGAGGGGCTTCCGCTGGACCGGGAAGCAGCTGAGGCAGCGCTGGCTCCTCGCTCAATGCTCCACTGGCCCTGCCATGGAGTGGAGCGGCTGTCAGTCCCCCAGAGCAATGGGACACGGGGGACTACAGCTCCAGGCTCCTTGATCCAAAAAAAAAAAAAAAAAAAAAAAAAAATGCTCTGCACCAGACAAGGAGAAGCCAAGCTTGGGAAACCCACAGCCAAGCTGGGAGTCACAGCAGGAAACAAGGCTGGAGGGAACCAGCAGTCACCCAGGGCCAGAACAAGGGCAGGCTGGCACCCGGGCAGAGGCTCGGAGTCCCAGTTTAACCAGGTCACCCTCCAGGAGCCTCTAACTCACTCAAAGGCAGTACTGAAGGTACTGGCATCTGCTGGAGACTTTTGATGGTTGCATGCTTCCCTGGGTAATTGGCATCTCTGCTGTTTCCACCACCCCAAGATCAAAACACTGCTGCAGCAACATGACAGAGGCTCGTGTCCCAGCTCCCAAGCAGAGACTCCCAATGACTGCCATGCATGGCATGGGGCAGCGCTGCTTCCCAAGGGATCACCGCGAAAGGCAGCTGGTGAATCCCACCTGGCAATGGCAAGCAGCGTGGCTCGATCACACTATTTGTTGCATTGATGGGCAGCTTGGTTCAGGTCTCACCTCATTTCGCACCACAGCCCAGTCCTACCCAGAGCTGGGGGTCTCCGCAGATAAGCCCAGCTCCTCCGCTCCAAGTAGCCCACTCCGAGCAGAGCATAACGAATGCCACCCACAGCCCCCTTGTCTCAGGGCTGAGAGGACACCCTGTGTGTGCACACCTCTAGGCATAACTGTCCTGCCAGACTCCGTCCCTTGAAAGTCACTGCCCTCTCGGTAACGCTCGACAGTGCTGGGCACCAACCACTTTTGGCAGTAGCCATCAGGAGAAGGATGCAATGCAACTTCTCCCCTATTAGATTCCAAGCATAAATGTGCCAAGACATTTCTCAGCCCTCAAGAGACTCCAATGGCCACCACGTGCCCCAGGTCATCCACCGTAAAGCTAGACACCAACTGGATGAATGCTCCTGGTACCGCAGAGGGACACCAACCCCTTTAACCCACAGCTGGCCAAACACCGCTTAATCCCAGTCTGGGCTGAGACCGCCAGTTCTGCTGGGTGTGGAGGCTGTGTTTAAGTCCTCCCTCTCCGAGTTGATATTTGCACTATGTGGGAAATGCCGACTGCCATTTGCCCATCCCTCTCAGCAAGATGGTTGCAATAGCTCCTCGCCACAGTTTGCGAGGGTCAGCGCCACAGCCGCTTCACCAGTGCTAGCTGGGACAGCTGCTCTACTCACTATCCTCTCCCAGCACCTGCTTCAAGGGAGCACTGGTATTTTCAGCCCAGAGCACAGGGAATGGGAGCAAGGAGAAAAAAAAAGAAAAAGGAAAAAAAAAAGAAAAGGAAAAAAAAAGAAAGAAAAAAAAAAAAAAAAGAGGGGCCTGCTGGAAGGAAGAAAGTGCAGCTTTTTTCTCCAGGTTTCCCCCCACCCCTACCTCAAATATGCCAGAAGATTTTTGAGATCCCAGATCTCCAACATTTGCATCAATATGAACTGCATTTTACAGACTCCAGCTATAGGCAGCCTATTGTTGTCCAGCTGATTTTCCCATTGGAAATACCATGTAAATGTTTAACTGTTTTATAGCCAAGACAGACTCTAGAATCCAGCAGATAAAAGGAAAAGATCTAAAGCTGGCTTGCTAGGAGTTACTTTGAAGTTTTCTTCCATTTGCAACATGCAAAGGGACACCATCAAATTTCCCAACAAGTTACTCTTTTGCATTCACAATAAGGTGACACTTGGGTTATTCTTTGCACAAAGTTTCAGCAAGATCAGACAGCACTGTTCAGGGTTGCAGTTTTTTTTAGTAACCAGATCAATCCACTTCAATTTCACAGCTGCAAACTCTTTAGAGCAAAGATTCAGTTAAAAAGTTAGAAGGAAGAGGGACTTTATTCATTTAATATCTAATCCCAAGGGTTTGTAACAGACAAAGGCAACATGGCAGCTCACTCCCAAGGAAAAAAACCCTAAAGGTCTCTGCAAGTTGCACTACTTCCCTGTGTCAGCACAAGAGTTGAAGTGTTAAACTTTGGGAAAAGGGCCAGCAGTGTCAAAATTTAAAAACTTTAGTCTATCACATAGTTGTGTATCAAGATACGCTGGTTTCCCAAAAAAAAGTAAAACCCAACTTGCATTAAAGAGATAGAAACTTTGCAACTCTACAGACCCCACCTCAGGAGCTGCAAACTCAGAGTGAAAAGCAGCAAGAGGCCACTTAAATAGCTCTTCTCCAACCAAGTCCCTCACTTTTCCCTTATAAGGAGCAAACATTGAATCAATAAACCATAAGGTAATCAGCAATTAAACAAAGCTGTTCAGAATTAACATCCCTAAGAGAAAGGAGAGGAAAAGAGCAAGCAAGCTGTTTAGCTCAGTACACTTGCAAAACATACAAACTATATTTTAAGTTTAGACTAATACAAATACAAGGCATGCTCTTACCATGATGAGACTGGAGGCTTGCTAAGATCTAAGTAAAACAGCTGCTGCCCCTGCCTCTCCCTGCAACTTTATAGCCCAGGAAGGCTTGACTCCACCTGAATATAAAGAAGCTTTCTGCTAGCTTAAAGGAGCAGAGCTCTTTTTCCTTTGCATCCCTAGAAATAGCAAGGGGTAAAAGGATCTCTTAGTGTCTAGCTGGTGTGATTTCTGTGATTAAACAGCCTTGGGTACAGCGCAATATGAAATTTTTTTAGGGTTTTTTTGGAAGAGCCTCGACTAGGGATGGGGGCGGGGGGAAGTAGATGCCAAAGTTTGGGGTTGGCTAAAAAGAAGGAAACTCTGGGGAAGTTTGTGTGCCCCCCATATGATTCGCTTTATCCAGCAGAAACAATCTTCCTCTTATCATTATTCAGAGCACTGCCACTGATATCCTGTATCCTGTCCATTTTTAGACACAATTTTTGGTCTTTTTTCTGTATCCCCACTGACCTTCAGGGGAATTTGCTGACTTTTGCACTTCTGGGACATTCAGGTGTAGGCTCAGCCCCTCCGTTTGCCTTACCCCCTGGCATTTAGGGTTCATTTTGCCCTCCTGCCAAGAGCTGACATAAGGACTCCGAGCCAGTTTTGGCCCCATCCTGCAAACGGGTAGGTACGTCTTTAAGACTGCTCTGGACCTGCCCTTAAGTCTCAGTAGTGCCTATGTGGTTACCAGCAGCAGGTAGACAAGAGTGGTTAGTGGTAACTTGTTTACTAATTCCCTTATTTACCTCTTCATTCTCCCATTAAAATGTTCCAAAACCTTCTCGGTTCAGCCAGAGTTGCAACAGGTCGACAGCTCTGGGGCTGGGGGAGACAACTATGTCGCAGACTGTCAGCACAAGCACAGCCAGGCAGTCAAGGACAGGAGGTTTTCCTCCGTTCAGCATTTGTGAGACCCTGTCTGCTTACTGGGTCCAGTTTGAGCTGACCAGTACAACATAGGCATTGGTATACTGGGGCAAGTCCAGTATAGACTGCTGAGCTGGCTGGATTTGTAGTACAGAGGACAGGGGGGGGGCTTGTTGATCCTCGGGAAGGGGAGACGTTTCAACTCACCGTGAAGGTGGTCAGACATCGGATCAGAAACGTAAAGAGGGATGAATTTTCATCCTTGAATGTATTCAGAACTCACCTGCGCAAGTCCTCAAGCAATCTGTTCTAAGTTGACCTCAAAGTATTTTTAGGAAGCAAAATAAACTCTCTCTCGCCAAGGACCTGTATGCGCCAACCTGATTGTAAGAACATCCCCAGCCAAAGGGTAAATTTCTTTAGAGAAGCTTCATTTCCCTTTGTACTGTCAGCACCGTGTACGGGCTCAGCTGAGCCCGGAGCGCTGCGGTGGTATTCACCCCCCAGCTCTGCTGAGGCACGGGGACAGGACTGCAGCCTTGACGAAGAAAAAGACATGAGCCGACCTGCAAGAGGAAGGCATCTATGGAAGAGCTCTCTTCCACTGGCATGTTCAGCCCAACCTCTGCCTCTGAAGGCAGATGGGAGCATTGCCTTGTTCCTGCTTGGGGCTATGCCATGGATTTAGGGAATTCAAGCCAAGCAGGTTGGGCACACGGCTGTGCCTGTTTTGGAAGTGGAGGAATTCAGCCGTAATTGGGTCAGGCAAGGTTCTTTTGTTAGATATAGCATCATGAAAACACTGCTGTCAGCGTCGTGGCCTCCAAACCTCTGCTGGGAATAAAGGTGGCCTCTGAGTATAGAGAAGCTATTCATTTCTGGCCTAAACCAAGAGCCTCCTGAAATGTGTGCACCAAGCCTGCCGGTCAGACAAGATCTTCTCTTTCCAAGAGGCATCTGTTCCTCAATGAGAAAAGAAAAAATTAGGAACTTGCACAGTTTAGAGCATGAAGCATTTATTCACTAAATGAATGTGCTTTTGGTAAACCCCGAGTCAAAAATTTTGGGGTCTGATTTCTGTCTTTCTTGGGAAATGGAAAGCAAAGGAGAGAATTGCTATAGTCTGGTGGTGACAGAGACAACCTGCCTGTGATCTCAGCTCCAAGACATATTTAGAACAGCATCAACCAGAAGGACAGAGACCACCCCCCAGAGGACCTGCTGCGGCAGCTCCCAGCCTTTTTATAGCCAGACCTCACAGCTGTTGCCTCCTTCTTCCCACTCCCGCATCCTAAATATCTCCTCCTCACTCTTCCTGGTCTCCCTATTGCTGTCCCCACCATGTGGTCTGGCACCAGCTGCTGTTCGCCTCCACAGAGCAAATCCATACCCATGAGGATGTGGGTGGTGTCCCAAAACGTGCTGGATAAATGTCCTGAGACAGAGGGGAGGACTGATCTGTGGCCACACTCTGGGCAAGCACTTGACTCCCCAGGCTAACAAGGAACAGAGAAGGTACTGCTTTTGCCATGCTGCTTTGGAGAACGGCACTTAAATGTCATCCTTTGGGCCTATCACTTGCTTTTGTTAGAGGTGCCCCCATAGAATCAAAAGATTTTGGCCCTGGAAAGGGAAACTTTTTAATTCAATATTAATTGTTGGTGTCACTGAAACAGGAAAAAGCGGGGGGAAAAAATCTCATTTTGCTTCAGGCGGAGCCAAATGTGGGAGTTTTTGGTATTTTTGGTTTGTTGGCTGAACTGAAAAAACAGTGATTCATGTAGTTCCAAAATCTGCAATTTCAGAAATAATTTGCTCCCAAGTTTAATTGTTCACCTAGTTAAATTTGCTCCCTGTTTCACATGTGAATTTCCCTAGCATCAGCTTCCAGCCACTGGCTCTCATTATGCCTTTTTTCCTGAGGAGTAAAAGCTGCCAACTTTCCACACCCTCATCCCCCCGAAGGCAGCTGTTGTCTTTTCAAGTGAATTCAGCACTGGCCAAATATGCAGAGCAACAGTCCTAGAGATCTCCATCCTCCACTTTAGCCTGAACTGCCAGATGCCGTTCCCCAGCAGGTCTCCATCTGCCCGCGTTGTCCTCCAGAGGCATAAACCCACTAATATCATTAAAGGGAACTCCCCAGTGACGTGGGCAAACGTAGGCTTATCCCACTTAACACCAGTATCGACCAACAAGCCTCTGATAGGGGAGGAACTTGCCCTGTGCCAGTAGTCCCCAAAGCTCAACCGCCAGTGAGCACGTATCTCACAAGGCTGTTGGGACCCTCAGGAGCTTTGGTGGTGTCGTGGTTTAACCCCAGCCAGCAACTAAGCACCACGCAGCCCCTCTATCACTCCCGCTCCACCCAGTGGGATGGGGGAGTGAATCAGGAAAAAAAAGTACAACTCTTGGGTTGAGATAAGAAGAGTTTTATAGGACAGAAAGGAAGGAACTAATAATGATAATGATAGCAATAATAAAATGACAATAGTAATAAAAGGATTGGAATATACAAAACAAGTGATGCACAATGCAATTGCACACCACCTGCTGACCAACGCCCAGTTAGTTCCTGAGCAGTGATCCCTCCCCACCCAACTCACCCCAGTTTATATACTGGGCATGATGTCCCATGGTATGGAATAGCCCTTTGCCCAGTTTGGTCAGCTGTCCTGGCTGTGTCCTCTCCCAACTCCTCGTGCCCCTCCAGCCTTCTTGCTGGCTGGGCAGGAGAAGCTGAAAAATCCTTGACTTAGTCTAAA
>JAVJGG010000005.1:1850747-1873112 GCA_035590195.1 Aviceda cuculoides | reverse complement strand
TTCCCGGCCCACCCCCCGTCAGGCTTTCCCTTCTGTCTTATAAGGTGAACGTTTTGCCTGTAATTAGGCAAGGGGTCCACCGACGCCCCATCTTACACGGTAAGAGTGGGGGTAGGGCGTTCCTCAGGCCATAACCGGTTTCCCTGCCTGTTCCTGTCCCATAAGGGGGGGTAGCTTCTCTTATCTACACCCTTGGGTGCCAAAATACCCCTAGGCTTTCGTGCAAAGACTTTCCTCTTCCCCCATCTATTGTAGAGGTGTCTGACGGGCTGCTTACAGCCCACATCAGTTTGGGAGAAGGAGGAGAGGATCCTTGTTGCTCCTCGGTGTGGGAATAATTTGGAGGTGGAGCGTCTTTTCCATCTCCTGGAGAGATTGGCTGAGCCTCCAGGATCTCTGCAGGCTGTAACACCGGATCAACTCCCTCTCCTGGGCATGGGGAGACCTGCCTCAGATGCAGTGTCAGCGCTGGCTTTTACTGTGATTTTTAAATCCCTGTGCATGCCGTCTATTACTGCTATTTTGATATATTGAACTTGGGACACTTTCCCAAGACCACCGAGTGAAAGAAACTGTTACTTCTTAAGTTAACCTGAAGATCAGCTTATCTGTGTTGACCCCAAAAATGATATCTGGGTGTGTTTATAAGCAGCTCCTGCCCTATCAGCAGCTGACCCCTTAGTGACCCATCTCCTGCTGACTCATATCTAGACAAACCCAGATTGATCGGCAGAGGCTTGTGTTTTCTGTTGCCCTCAAGGTTAGGAAATGACTTCTCTAAGTGTGCAGGTGGTTTAGAAACCACCCATTTCTGACAAATGTGCCTTTAATTAACTCAGGCCAGTTTCTACCTCCAGATGCTGTATTTGGGGAGCGATTCACTCTTAGATGTGATCAGGGTCTTTTCCTTGCTGCTCTGGTTCTTCGCACCTGATGGAGGATTGCAGCCTTTTGCATCCCAGCCTGGCAGCTGCTTGGGTTGGAATGGCGAGAGATGCTCCTGCTCTTCCTCCAGCTTAATTTGTGCCACAGGAATGAGTGAGAGGAAGGTGACTGGGACAGTACTTTGTTCTGAAACCTGGTGAAAGTCCCCACAGGCTGGAGTGGATGTTCTTTATTAGGTGACTTAAAACAAGGTAAACATCAATGAGCTTGTCTTTTTGTAATGGCTGGTTTTAGTAACCATTGTGTGTTCTAGATGGCAGAACATTTTAATGAACTTTTAAAAATAGATTTTTTCATAGAAACTTGTTGCAGTATCATCTTGAAGATCAAATTGTAGTTCTCTAATTACTGCACTTGAAAAGCGTAGCATAATTGAAGGCTTCAGTGATTCGGTGAGTTGATGAAACACACTGGCTCAGTTTCTGGGATGGTCGCACATTCCTTTGTGAGGCTTGTCTGTGTAAAGAGGCTCAGGGAAATTGTGATAAAACTGGGAAAGGAGTTTATGCAGATAAGACCTGTATGTATTAAACCTTCATCCGGAGACTCGCAAACAAGATGATGCCAGCTCGGCACCTAGATGTGGTCTGGTGATGTAGATAGAGCAATTCAAGAAGTTGCTGGCTTGAGGCTTGTTCACAGAATAATAGAAAAGTTTAACTGGAAATTAATTCTGGGAGGTCTCCAGTTCAACACCCGCTCAAAGCAAGGCCAACTTCAAATTTAGGTCAGGTTGCTCAAAGCGTTGGCCGGGTAAGCTTCAGAAACCTCCAAGGACAGAGGTTTGCTTACCTCTTTGGGTCCCTGTTCCAGAGTTTGACCACACTCATTGTGGGGGAAAATATTTTTCCTTTTACCTAATGGGAATTTTCCTTGCTGCAGCTTGTGCAGGTTGCCTCTTTTCTTTCTGCTGTGTGTGCCCAAGAAGCATCTGTCTCTGTCTTCTCTCTACCCTTTTTTAGATAGTTGTAGTCAGCAGTTAGATCCCCCTTTGCCTTCTCTCACCCAGGCTGAGTGAATCCCTGTCAGCCTCTTCTCATTCATCCTGTGCTCCAGCCTCAACACCATCTTGTTTGCCTTCATCTCGACATGCTCCAGTTGTTAACGTTTTTCTTGTACTGGGGGGGCCCAGAGCTGGACACAGTATCCAGATGGGGCCTCACAAATACTGACTGGCATCATTTGACCTGCTTGCTGTGGTTTTGCCACCCTAGTAATGCAGAGCCAACCATCTTACTGCAAACCACTAATACCAGAATTTAAGTTGTTTAATCCCTTCAGCTGTTGGGGAAGTGGCAAACTAGGACAGGGTTTTTAAAAAAAAACAAACAAAGAAACACCCCATGCACAACCTGGAAGCAGGTTTGGTTTTTTGTTTTTTTGAAGCACTTCAGCCAAACATGCAAAATCTGTGTCTTATGTCTGAGTGGTCCTGCTGCCAGGCTCAATTCCTGGGCTTTAAACCAGTCTAACCTTGCATGGGCTAGTATAGGTTAGTGTGTGATTTTCCCTGGTTAATGGTGACTGCATCTATCCACCTGCTGTGGGCAGGATCAGTACGTGAGTCTCTGGACTAGGACAGGCAAGAGCTCCAACTGTTTGCACTGTGTTTGTGGTCTGAACAGCCAGCCTGCTGTGCAGGGTTGCTTTTAACAGAAAATCTATGAGCTGGGGGGTTGAATTCAGCTGGGCCTCCAGGAAAGCCACATACAGTACTTAAGCAAAGGCCCCTACTCCCTAAGCAAGAACTTTTGCACTAGCACACGAATATATTTAAACATATGCCTGATAAATTACTTCTCTCCCCCTGTTAATTTGCCTTAAACTTTTGAGTGTGCGCACACGTGCATGAAAAAGCTTTTGTCTCTAGCCCTGCAATCTGACCCTGGAGGAGGAGTCCTCTGCCCACCAGTCTGATTTTAGTCAAATATCTGGCTGGGCAGAAATGGAGCTCCAGTTGCAGGCCTGAGGCCTCTGATTGAGAGACTCTGAATGCACTAAATACATTCGGCAATGTTTGAGGGCAAAGTAATATCCTTTATTAGGCATGTCCTCTCACAGATCCTGCCTTGCTTTTGTACCCTTAGACTCTCATGGCTACAACATTCCTGAGTAGTCTCAAATCTGCTGTTTCAGTGAGGTTTTTTTAAGTATTAGTTTGACTTTCATAGGAAGCATCAAGTTTCACTTCTGTGATGCTAGAGAATTCCTGACCCTTCCAAAAGAGGGGTATGTGGCCAGGGAGGTGTGAAGGGATGTGGTTTGGACAGAGTATTTCTAGTCAGCCGCTTGTCTGTGTAATCCCAGAGTTGTGTCTAAAAAGGGAGGAGACAGTTGATAGCATGCTAGAGACAGTGACTTCACACAGTTATGAACAGTAAATATTTCCTCTGATAGCTCTGATCTGGGGACTGCTTTAACATCTTATTTTCTATTCATCCCTTTCCCCCATTGGCAATACCACTGTAGCTCTTGCACAGCAATGGGAATCAGGTTTAAGGTATAAATATGAGAGGTAAATGCTCTGTTGAACGGAGGGAGAGGAAGCTATACTGTGCCCAAAGAAGAGCACTCTTGAAGGGGTAGAGAGGAATGAGTTTACCAAGAATGCATTTTCTCTGTTGCCAGCTAGTTTCTGACCCAGAATCAGACAGCATTACTACTCGCTGGATGAGTGTTTCTCTGAACCTTGTCCCCCCAGTTCTGGCAGCTAGAAGACAACAAAAAAAAATTGCACATAGGCTTCTGGGATAGATAAAAGAAACTTTGTTTTGGGGTTTGTCTGCTCTGTATCTTGTACCCAACTTCATAGTTTATCAAGTCTCAAGGTGAATGCAGGTGAAGCTGACAGCTCAGGGGCATGTTATCTCTTCTGAGGTAACACACATAAATAAAGCAGTGAGTCCTCTCTCCTGCCCCAGACATGCTATCTAACGCTAGCTTGCATCTTGCATACATCTTTTGCCAAGCTGCAAGGACTGGTGTAGAGCTCCCTCCAGCTGGGATGACCCAGCACCCTGCTGGGAGGAAACAGGCACCCTCCAACCCCAGGCAAGCCTGGAGCTTGCAAAATTTTTTTATCTTTGTCCAGAGTCAACTGTTCTCTCTGGTATCTAGAAATGTTCTGTAGTTTTCACATTGCAGAAGCACCCAGAGGCAATCATTCAGGGCTGGAGTACTGCTGTGCTGAGCTTCTGAGGGTAGAGATGGGATGTCATGTCACACTTCTAATTAAAGCTCTACCTCATGCTCCCCTTCTTGAGTGTCTGCATCTTTGGTAGTACAGAGCCACAGCTCTTGTCAACCACTGATCCTATGATTCGCATGTGGTATTGTGCCTGTTCTGTGATCTGTTGGTACTTGCTCGGCACCTGGGGTCCCAGACCTTGTAAAAACAGTGCACTTCTGAACAAGAGACAGTGATGTGTCACTTTGAGACAAGCTATCTGCAGTGGGAAGGAAAGAGAGTCACAGTTGATTGTACATATTCGTGTACTTGTAAACTCTTTAATTGTAACCGTCACTTCTCAGTAGTTATTCAAATGGGATTAATCCCAATTAACTGGCTGACTTTGTATGGAAGGATTAAAAGAAACTAGTGGTTTTATGTAGGTCATGTTAGGGTGGAACGTGGAAAAGATGCTCAGTTGTCAAGTTGTGCAAGCAAGAGTGGTGTCACGGTAAGCCCCTCAGCAAAAGGTGGTCTGAAGCAGGCTGACTGGTGTTGACTTGAGAAAGCAAGGACAAACAGCTTCTGTCTGCTGTGACCAATGGACGAGGCTGACGAAGGAGCTTGGTAGAGTAGCAGGTGTTGGAGCAGAGCTGAGAGTCTGGTTTTGTGTTTTGTCACAGATGGTTTCAACTGTGAACTGCTGCCAAAGGTGGGGTCTGTGTTCCCCAAACCAGCTCCAACGCTGATGCTTTCCTTACAGCAGTCTCAGTCACTGTGTGGCTGCAGGGTCAACTTGGTAGTTGGTTTTCTGTTGAACCTTTACCCCAAAATAAGTGAAGTTTTACACTTAATCAGCAGGTGAACCACCTTTCCCTATGGCCATGGGATTGCTGAATTAGGCTTGCAGGAGCCTGGCTGGGAGGAAGGGAGAAAGAAGGCCTTTCTTGGTGGCAGCCTGCAGTCATGCTGGAGACGTGTAATGCAAAGTGAGACCCTTCACTGCAGCCTGTGCAGGAGGCTTGTCAAAAAGAGATTTGTTTCTCTAGCAGAAATGGGAGCAAGGCAGCTGGTTGTCCACATGAGAGAAGGATAGGCTTTAAGGAGGCGTCTGAAGAGAGTCCTTCCTCAATTATACATTTACGTATTTAAAAAAAAAAAAAAAGCTTTTTAAAATCTACCCTGATCATCCACTTGTTCTGCACAATCTGCAGTAAACTCTTCAATTGGCTTTTATTTATTCACTATACACATTTATACTATTTAAAGTCAGTTGTTTCTTGGCCAGTGACCTAATACTCTGTTGTGAAGGCCAAGTGTTTTTGATGGTGATGGCTCTCTCTTTCCTTTCTTCTCCCTAATTATGGCTTTTCTGAAATTAATGTTTGTTTGCTCTTGATCTCTCTTGTGATTAAAGCCTATATTCCATCAGACTTTCTTGGGCTGGTAAAATAGTAATGAAGAGTGCAAACATACATTTTTCCTTCCTATTATCACATCAAAGTTAGCACAAATGGAAATTTTTACTCCACTGAAGAAGGTAGCTATTAAAATGCATCACTTGAACATAATTGGAAGCTACAGCGTAGCTTTCAGAAAATGTCTAGAGGCTCTCCTATTACCGCTGGTTTTTATTCCAAAAGTAGGCTGTGAGTGTCTGGATCTGAATGTGTTCAAGGCACAGCAGGTTTATACACAACCACTTCAGTCAGTTCTTCCAGAGGCCTCTAACGCACAGCTCACAGGAGAGTACCCTAAATTGTGTGTCCATATTTTGGCCTGAAGTTACTGTAAGGGAATGCTGATACTTTAGCAGTCGTTCATAAAAACCAAATAAGCATTTGGGCTCTTTAAGGGTTAAACCCCCACTTGTGTACTTTGTTACTTGTGCTGCTCCTCAGCTGTCCTTTGCACAAGAACTCCACAATGTTTCAGCAACTGGGAGACGGCTAGGAACAAAGTATCCCTAAAACTGAGAGGCTTTATGCTGATAGCAGTGGTCTTGTGACACTGCATTTTCTTCCTCTACAGACTTTCTCAGTGAAAGCTAGTACCATTTTAAGGTGAACTTTACCTTTCCCTACACTTTGAGCATCAGAAGGCTTATTAAAATCCAGCAAACTGGAATGAAATCCTGACCTTACTGGACACCTGTTAACTTACTGGGCGCCTATTAACAACTATTGGTGAGGCGGAACTGTCTTGTACTTAGTGTTTTTCTGCAAGGGACAAAGAAGGTGTGAGCATACCTGACTAGTCAGCTGCACAGCTCTAAAAATAGTTCCTGTTTTTTTTGTTAGGACATGCAAAATGTGTTAAAACACAGGCAGAATTAATAAAGCAAGCTGAAGTATACACTTCATGTACTTTCAGTGGCCTCTGAACAGGTATCTCTAGGAAATGCTGGTAGCACCTGTGGCATGCTCTTCCACCCCCAGTGTGTTCCCAGTGCAGCTTAGTGTTTCTCAGTGCTTGGAAATGCTGGAAATGAGTGAAGTTTTCCATAGGGAAGATGAGATGAGGGTAGGAGGGAAAAGGAAAGACCTGTAAAATCATTCAGAACTTGCTTTTTCTAAACTATAGTACTGCTGCTTTCCCAACCTACATGGCAAGTGCCACCAGCCAGTTATTAAAACATTTCAGCACTCTCAACATCCCTCTATGTGAATGTTGATTGTGGGTAACATCAGTCTCTTAATTACTATATGCTGATAGCAGCCTGCTTGTTATTGTCTTGTAAAACAGAAGTCATGCTACACTTACTAAATAATTATCTTCACTCACAAATCATCATCCTCAATATCCAGTTGCTTAAGCTTAGCTATTACTGCTTCAATTAATATTTTCAGGGCAAGCTCATCACAGATGCCTTGCAGAATGCTCTCCTCAGATAAGTAGCTCGCAGTGGATGAAGACAGGATATTACTGCCAAGCCTAGCCAACTTCAGTCCTGTGAGTCAAAAGATAAGGATAGCATCTCTCCTGTAAACATGGTCCCTTAATGATAAGAATGAGCACTTCAGGGCTTTTGCATCCAGTGAAATAATCTTTGTGTGCTGAAGGTATCTTTTCTACAATTAGAGATGTTCTTAACTCCAGCTGTCTGTTCTGACTGACAAAGGTTGGTATGAGTCCACAGCAATGACATGGTTGAGTGTGATTGATGAGTGAGAAGACCTCCCTCTTCCACATTTTTTACTTGTGAGTAGCTGCAGCAATTCTTAAGAAAAAAAAATGAAGCACTTAATCAAATGCACTTGAAGCAGAGATTGGTATCACTCTCCTGGCATCTAAAAGGCAAATTGTTAAAATATTCTTTCCAAAATAACAAAATAGGCAAACACCTACATTTCCTACTTGGATAGGATTAGAGCACAGTGGTGTTGTTTCTTGCAATTGCAAGCAACAGTGCAATAAAGCCTACAAAATGTCCGCTTCGTGCCCTCTCACTGCAGCCTACACACATTTCCAGATCTCTTGAGCAAGTTTAACAGCTGCTGGTTATGTTTGCTGATCTCCTGGAATCTGCTGTGGAAAGAGAAGAGATAAAAATCAATGGCACTGTTTGTCTCCTAGAAAAATTAACATATGAAGAAGAGCTTTATGAAATGGGCCTTGCTGCTTTTGCAGGGAAAGGCCAAGAAAAAGCAACTAATCCTTACAGTTTTGCTGACCTGGCCAGGGGAGAACTGACTGACTCCAAACAAGGCAAATAATTTTACTGAAATCATGCAAGTCAGAGACTATCCAGGCATCTACCTCGGTTATCTTAATTTTAGGAGGAGACTCTGCATGTCTTGACTATATCCCCTGATCAGGGGAAACTGCAACAGCATATAGGTGGTCTTTCTCAAAGGACTGAATCTTGCACCTGTAATGCAAGAGGCAATAGGTAAAGGCAGGCAGGGGAGCACAAGAACAGAAGTTGGATGAGGTGGAAGAATTACTATGTTAGATACTGTACAGGGTAGGTAGGCTGAGACTAGATTGGGAAATACCAGAGTTCAGCAAATCAAGAATAGCAGAAAGTTAGCAGCCTTCCTTCTATGTAATGGTGGTGGGCACAGGCTTCTTTGAGGATAGCAGCGGATGTCTTGCAAGGAGCCTTAAAATGAAGGTAAATATGTGTGGTGCTATAGAAAAAGATGGATCTTCCAAAGGGAGCTGGAGGATGCAGAGAGGAATAATGTCATTAATATGGAGAACTAGGAAATTGTTTTTGTAGTCATTTGCCAAAGAAGTGTGTGGTGTTGTCCTATATACTTGCTAAAGTCAGGGGAAGTGTTAACACCAGTAATGTATCCAAACAGGGAGCAGAGTTTAGGTGTTGGGAAAGGCCGCATCTATTCCAGACAAACACTTATTTTTGCCAGAACAAGATTTTGACATATGCTTAAGTGTGAGGTCCAAGTCATACCAAAGTTATCTTGCCTCTAGACTTGTACTCCACTGCCAGAGAGGCAGCCTGGCTGTACCATGTATGCTGCCACCACATTAGGCCTCAAGTCTAATGAGCTTAGATGAGAACAGCCTACAGGTTAAAGAAAAGTTTAAGTTGTGAAGGAGAAAAGATCTGGTTTTATTTACTTAATCCCCTCCTTAACTCCAAGAACATAACAGACCTTGTACTTGCATACCTACCAGATAAAAAGGAGTTGTAAGAACTTGAGCTTTAACTGTCTGGGAATGGGGAGACAATGCTTCAGACCAGCATCCTGGTGCTTTGGTGCCTTCCATAATGCCAATTGGATGTAAAACCAGCACCAACTCAGAGTGCAACTGCTTCCCTGACTGTCCTAGCTTCACATGAAAGCCTTGAAACTGTTGAACTTGAAAAACTCCACCTGCTCCCATTGATCCTTAATTGATCCTTAATCACCAGCTCCCTTAATCCTTTGAAAGGGTTTAAACTCCCAGTTTTATTTCCAGAGTGTTTTCAAGAGCTTGGATTGAAAAGAATTGAAAAATTAGTTTCTTGACAAGTTTTTTTTCTTGTTTAAGTCAAAGAGGAGATGAAAAATGTAAAGACTGCTTCCAAAAATCTTTTCCTGCCCAGGTGGACCCATAAGGCTTCTGATTATCAAATCACCTGTCATTCATTCTCAGATGCAGGTTTCCAGGTGGTAGCCAGCAAACCTCATGCTCTTCTTGGTGTGCCTGCTAGAGACATCTCAAAGCACTCTGTAAGGCTGGCAGTGATCAGTATGTAAGGAGGAACTGTTACCTCTTGTAAACATAGCTAACAAATTACTGAACGGGGTGAGGAAAACTGACAGCCTCAAAGCCCTTCTGCTTCTCCATGGACATGGTATTTGACTGAGTTTAATAGAGCGCTGGGCATGTCAAGTAGGAGCAAAATTGTTAACGTGCAGAATTGTCTGTCGCATGGATAGGCTTTAATGTGTGATATTCTGCAAAGGAGGGTTGGAAATGTGAGTAGGTTTGAGAAAGCAGAGTTCTGTAGCACTGTGGCATCTATCTGCAGGACTAGACCCAGGTATCTTTGTGAAAGCGAAAGCTATGGAGAAAATAAAGGGGTAGGAGGAGAAGCTTGTACAGGCTGAAGAGGCATTCACATGCCTGACGGGAGAAGAATGAGACTGTGCTGCTGTTTCGCTAACAGAGAACTTGGGGGATGTCTTCAACTTCCCCTGTTGGGTCAAGATTTTCAAATGTCAAAGCTGTGGACTTTATTTTCATTGTTCCTGTTCCTACTGAGCTAAATGCTCAGTATTCACATTTGACATCATAGCAGATGTCAAGGCTTTCAGTTTCTGTTGTATTGGGAAGCTTTTGCTTATTTTGATTTCAGTTTTCTGGCCAGTTTTTTTTCTTGCCAAAGTTATGCCAAGTAAAACCCAATCCATTAGGATTTGAAAATGTTTCTTCTTCCTCTGGGCTTGATTTTGGGGAATAGTTTACATGCAGAAGCTTGTGAGCAAATGCCTTGGACCATTTTTCAGAAGTGTCAAAGTAGATGTCCAGCACTAAAGTCACTTCCAGCTCTTACGAAGTAAGAAATCTGCCAAGCTGTTTTCCTCTTCTGCTTCACAGAAGGAGTTTCTTTTAACACAATAGCACAAGAGAAATGCAAAATACTTCTTGGCCTTCCTTATGTATTCAGGAGGGTGATGTTTTTCTTGAATTTATCTTATTAAAATATTAGGGGTTTTGTTTTACCACTATCTTTTTAAGAGTACTCAGGATAAGCTGTAGGTAATTTTTTTTTTTTGCCTGAAAAGAAAGATTTACTCAGTCTTTGTCTGATCTAGGACATGGGAATATGATAAGCAGGTGTCTAGATTCACATATATTAAAAGTACGGAGAAATGGTTTAGAGCATTTTAGTGTGCATGTCTAGTGGCTGCAGATAACCCATGAATCTTTCTGTAGATAATGAACAAGCACTAATATAAAAACTTTTTAACATAATTTTATAAATTAAGGATTCCTAAATAGGGGCTCATCTTTGCTGGACACATGGAGAAAGACAGTTGGTGGTAACTGATTTTAAAATATATTTATTTATATGTTGTGTGAGATAACTATGGAAGTGGTATCTTTTGGCTGTTGTAGTGGATGTTGCTGTCTGTGGTAGTAAGCAAGCACAGTTTGGGAGCCTGTGACTGAAAGTATGTGAATGAGGGAGGCATACTGGTGAAAGATAGAGTTTAAATCTCACAATTATAAATCTTGGATGGACCCAGAACTACCCAATTTCTTATGGATATTGTTTGTACTGAGAAGTTGTCATTACTGTTTGATTTCCTGATTTGCAAATCCTTTCTTGTTGGGCTTTTCAATAACACTTTTCTTCTGAAACATTGCTAAGATTAAAGCAATACAAAGATGAAAATATGACCTCACTGAAATGGATGGCAAAATTCCCAGTAAGCTCACTGATTTTACCATAGTATTTTAGGATTTTACCCTAGACTGCTTTGTATAATGGTTTTATTTCAAATGCTAGTCAATCTGACAGCCACAGAGACTTCTGACCTTGACTGACTTGCAAGGACTTCCTCTCTGGATACTGGAAAAAATTCATCCCTACCATTAATGCTTGTTTTCTAGCTCTGCTATCAGTTGGCTAAAGTCACTTGTTGCCTTCTCTCTATTTTTTCCCTTTCTCCCCTTCTCTTCATTTCCTGTCAGATCTGCTGATATATTTTATACTTTTGTTTCTGCATCAGCTTTAAATCTGCCATCATCTGTGGTGTTGCTCTGAGGAAACAGCAGGAAACATGGGGTTTCTGGTGAGTGTCAAGCCACTGCAGCAATGAAACTTAAAGGAAAGTTTTGAAATGCCTGAGAAAGGAAAGCAGTGATAAGGCATCCCTGACAATAATATGTGGAAGGAAGAACTCTTCCCAGAAAGGAAGATGATAGTGGGAGATGAACAAACAGTGGGAAGCAATGGGGTGAGAGAAACAGAATGATTATATGAAAGTTTCCCTAAAAAATAATTTATAAGTGGGGAGGAAACAGCTGGTGATGATCTGATGCTGCTGAAGTAAAGCAGTTAATGAGGATGGAAAAGCCTTTTCCCCCAGTGTAAATTGGTTGAATGAAGATTAGACAGTATTTAAGCTTTATATGGACAATTCCCAGGGAAGCTAATGGAATTTGACTACTTGTATTCCTTTTATACTGGCAATGTTTGGCTGCTTTTTGAGAGTTAAAAAATGCAAACATTCAGAATATACTGAATTTTTATTTAAATTTCAAAATTCTGCTCACAGGTAATGAGTTCATGTTTGCATCAGAGCTGTTCTTGAAGATAGTGTCTCTTATACAGTGTGGGGTTTTATTTAGTGTGGGTGTCCTGGTAACTGATGCCTTTTACTCCTATAATTGAAGGGCCTTCTAAAAACCTGCAATGGAAGAATGCAGGAATTTCTTCATCTGCTAATCAAGACTAGCAGCTGAATATAAATATAAAACACTCCAGATTAGGAAAATGCATCCACCAGATTCTGAAACAGACTCTAGGTAGATCATTCAACTTGAATTTGGCTTGGAAGCAAGTAGTATCACCCAGGCTCTTCCTGCAAGGAGTTTTGTCTTGCAAGAGCAAGTCCTACGGTGAGTTGGCCAGTGTGCCACCTCCCACAGAGCTTGTCACAGTGACCGGGATGGCTGTCACTGAGGGATTTCTGCTTTGCATTTTATGGGGGAAAAATACTTCATGCGGTGGAGTGTCATGGAGAACTGGGCCTGTGGCACATGTGGTAGGAGGGTTTCCTCAGCGGGCAACCACTGCTTTGCTTTGTGCGCGTCTCCTCAGCCACACATAGGCAGTGGCCCATTCAAGCGTGACTTTGTCACCCCCTGACAAGCCCTGAACAAAAAGGCTGCAGGCAGGAGCTTCAGAATTAGATTCATCTTCAAAAGTAAACCGTGTCACACTATTAACATACCCAGTGAGCTGGAGAAAATGGCAGGTGAAGTTTTGTGGCTTGCTTCCAAATACGATTTTAAACAGTCATGAAGTTTGTCCTAGCTGTACATCTTCCTCCCTTCCCAGCTTTTAGACTCTGCAGGGCAAATTTCAGTGGTCCCTGGAAAGCAGCTGCAGTTTCATGCAGTATTCACATGCCTAAATATATACCTGTTCTTTTAACTGTTTAAAATTTGCAACATTGTTGTTTCAGCTGGAGTGCCTCATCCCTCTGCTGTGAGAAAGGTAAATAATTCTTCAGTTTCTCTGCACCTGAAACTACAGGTTGCCAGCAAATCTGTTTAACTCTGCGGTGCCATAGACTTGGTGGTCCCGCAGTTACCACATCCTGGTGAGAGGGGAAGTACCTTATTAAATGTGCTGAAATAATTGTAAGCAATTATCTGACCAAACCTTCAACTTTACCTGCAAATGGACAGGAAGGCAGGCTTGATCACAGGCCTTGACTTCCCAGTGCCTTGCCTTCCTCAGGCAATTTTATTTAGGGTTACTTTGAAGTCTTCCCAGAAATTAAAGCAAGGACAGAGGCCCTCCCAGTAGTCTTAACAGAGAGGAAAAAGGCACAGATTATTTCAGACCTGACTGTCAGATGTTTGGATGGATCCCAGGTGGACAAGGCAATTTCTTTGTTCCTTGAGCAGGACCCCATGCTTGTCAACAAGTTCTCCAAAAGAAGCATTTACACCCTGAAGAGGGGTGTAAAGTATATCTGTGCAGCCACAGTCTTACAGGCTTCATGCTGCAAGCACCATCCCTGTTCCATTTGGATGGTTCACTGCTCACCTTTACTCTTGATCTTTATTTTGGTGAAGCCAAAGAAAATGCAGACTTCAAAAACAACAACAACAAAAAAGGCATAAAGCCAATAATGTAGTTAGAATTGCAAATCCAGGTGGGCCCCACCTTATGTGGAGGAGTAGTAACAACCTTGGCTAAAGTTTCCTGCAAGTTTTAGCAAGCAGTCCCAAGGACAGACAATGATGCAGCCTGGTTTCCTATGGAGCTGGCTTGTGCTTGGATTCTCTGATGTCTTTTTCTCCTCACCTCCGTGGCTGAGGTGCAACAGTTCATTCACAATGTGCAAAGTCGAGAGAGAAAGGTTTTTTTAAAAAAAAAAAAAAAAAAAAGGCAGCATGTGCAGATTGAGTCCTTGAATCTGAGGAATGAAGGTAAATTCTGTTAAGAAAGGCATAAGTGGGCTTACCCGCTGTTGGGAGCCTAGGCAGTGATGGGCTGTGATCCCAGAGGTGGCTGAGCATGATTTGCATACCACTAATGCTGCTGTGCAAAATACTTTGCTCTTCCTACGGTGTGTAGGGTGGCCAGGCAGCAGGAGCTGCTGCAGAAGAACTCTTGGGAAGGCAGAGACCTTCCAGTGGCGTTTGGAAAAGGCTCAGGCTTCTCCCTTTTCTCCTCTATCTTTTTCTCGTGTCTTTCTGGAGTGCTGTTACTGCTAGGAGCTGTCTTCTCGCTGTGTCATCCTGTGCTGGAGTGCACACAGGGAACTCCAGAATATGGAATAAGGGACTCCAGAGCCGCTGCTGATGCTGGCTCAAGCAGAGTTTTGTAATCTCTTTTTCAGTCCTCTCAGGAGCTGCCAAGCACGCAATGAAATCCTCTCCCTCTAGGTGTCAGCACTGGATCGAGAAACAGATATTTTCCTCCTTCACTCCGGCTCTGGGCTTATTATTCACAATAAATTGACTGGTGAGGCTACATTTAGGATTAATTTCGTTTTACTGAGTCAGATGGTTAGTGCTTCCCCACCCAGGATGAAAGTAAATAATTTCTTGAGTACTACAGGCTGACTTTTTTGCCTTTCCCATACTGAATTAATATTCTTCTGTGACATACCGTCTGCTGACCACGCTCTTTTCCTAACCCATTTAAACTCAGCTCAAAGGTGACTTGGGGGGAGAAGAGCGAGCAGGGACCCAAAGCATGTGAACACGTCCTGGACGCCCTGGGCTCTCAGCGTGTGGGTGGGCTGGAGTTGGAACACAGCAGGGCTGGGAGCGTTCATCACCTGTGTCTTCACTTAAAAGCTCTTCTGCAAAGTTGTCTGGGTGGTTCCAGATTTATTTCTGAGAACACAGAATATGTTAGTCTTTGGCATCAGAGAGACCACAAAAGCCTACTGCATAAAGTTACAATTAAGCTGATTTCCCTCCCCCGCACATGTAAAGGTCTTAAGACTTTGTAACTGCTTCCATACCTTGCTCAGAAAGAAGTCAGTTATAGGGCTTGGCTTGGTTTAGATCTCTACATGCAAGGTTTTCCAGTGAGCCTAAGTGGTTTAATTCCCACGGGTGACTTTTTAATGCCAGTTGTGTTCATGAGTCTCTTAAACTAGCTGGAAAATATCACCCAGAGCGCTACAAAGCATTAACTAATTAGTGGCCCGTACTCAAAGTCCTTCACAAATGACATTGCCATTAGTTTCATGAGATTTTACACTTTGTACAGTGATCTTTCAAAGCAGTGGGCCTGAGCAGCTGACTTTGTTATAACTGGTTTACAGAAGGGTTCAGCTTTGAAACTCAGCAGCTAAGGACAGACCAAGGCCGATGCAGAAGTGCTGACTTTCAGCAAAATTTCTATTAACCACAACACAGCCTGGCCCTTGGCTCGCCTGTCTAGAAGGCTGCCAGCTGCTGTCGGTGTCATGTCCCCTTCCCTGAGGTGGTTTATCAGTAAAATGAGTTGATGTTTTAACTTGTGCTGTATCAACAGTTGGGAAGGAAGGTGCTCTCCGTAGTAGGTGAAAGGTTGAGATACACAGTGTTGTCAGTGTGATAGTCCTTATCATTGTATCAAGCCATGTTTTCTGAACCAGGTTTACATATGTAACGTTTTGAGTTGCTGCTTGTTATTTCAGCTAATAGGTCTCCCACTCATTTTTTGACATTCATTCTGATTTGTTAGTGATTATCTCCATGCATTGTGCCTACTGCGCTTTGTAGGCGCATATAGTGGGGCTGTTGCAGTACTAATTCATACACGTAAGGGGGCAGATTTGAGATTGTTCTGGAACCTAAATCGATTTTCTTTGTGTAAAGAATTGCTACAGGATAATCTTTAGAAGAGACAGAGTAATCTTTGTAATAACTGTCCAAGAATGTTCTCTTGAACATGAGTAACCACTGGTTGAGCTGAATGAGTTTTAATAATGGATTTCCTGTGGACATGTCTAGCAGACTTTCTCTTTTCTAAAGATTGTACATTCCTTCTAGAGAGGTGCTATTTTCCCCTTGCAATGTGAGATTTATTTTGCGTGTGGGTGGTTTGTTTGTTTGTTGTAATAACTGGAAATTACTATAACACTTTTATTAAAACTTCATTATTACTCTCTGTTTAAAGCTTGAAAACAGACTTCAGGTGTATTTATACTTCTCCCATGGAAAGAGATTAGAGGTTCGTGTCTGAACTCTCCTCCCTTTCTCATCATACTAGCTCATATGTCTTCCTTGGCCCCCGAGCAGCTGCCTTTCACTGCCAGCCTCCTTAAAATTATCCCTGGAGGCAGCAGTTCCTTGTCTACTGCAGTAACTACATTTTCCCTGATTTCTTAATCCTTCATCTGTATTGTTTTGTGTGAGTTTCAAGCTCTTTTCCTCTCCTTGCAGGCCTTTCTTTACTCTGTTCCTTATCTGCTACTGCCTCTAAAGCTCCTATGGTCAGATAGCCAAATAACATCTGAAATTGTCATTCCCGTAAAGAGAATTTGGCTTCTAGCCTGAGGTCTAACTTGATCTCTACTGCCATCCATGTGCAAACTGAGCTAAATTGGCCACATTAGGAGAATGGAAGGTGTCTCAAAGTGGAAATTGTCATCTAGAACTTGAACCAAATCATTTGAGAGCTGATACTCCTCTAATGCTTTCCTACCAGCAAGACAGAGCGGAAAGCCTCAGCACGAAGCATCATGAGATATGTTCTAAACACATACAGGTGGGCAATGGAGGCAGGGAGGACTGAGAAACACTGATGTGGTTTTATGTTGGGGTTCTGTGACTGCAAGTTTAGGTCAGACACAGGTACCAACCATTTGGACCAACTTCAGTTGGGACTCACTACTGAAGCTCTCATGGAAATGGCAAGGCTGAAGTGCTGCGTGAAAAGAGGAATCTCAAGCCTCTCAACTCACAGGGGAAAGGAGGTAGTTCAAGGTTAAAGTAGTGTGAAGAAAGGTAGTCACAGTGAAAGGGAACAGTTATCTTGCCTAAGCACAGAAGGCACACTAGTTAAAGTACCTTAAATGAATTTAATGAAACAGTGCAAACCCTGTTTGAGTAAATGAGCTCTCCTGGGGTGGTTACTGGCCTATGTCAACTTAGCACAGGTCGATCTGTTACTGGCTTGCAGAGCTGCCTGGGATATCAGCACTAAATGTGTTTACTTATTTTTACATTTAGTAAGAAAAGAATGAAAGGGACTGTGCCTTCAAAAAGTAAAAGCCTTAAACAATCTCTTTTGTAAGAGCAAAGTACACCTTCAAGTCCTTGTAATGTTTAAATATTTAAAATATGAAGTCACTCAGTGCTGCCTTACCACCCACCTACTAAGGCCTGTTTCTCTTCCGATCTTACCCTTAAATTGTATAGACATTACATTATACAGCTCCACCCTGCAGCCATTTCCTGCCCAGCTCCTTAGTCTTTGGTATTTTCTGATTATTTTTTTCTCTTGTCTCCCTTTCTGTTTTTCCTACGGCTCCATTTTTTTTTATCCATGTTCCTAGACTACTTCTGCTGGCTTATTCTGCTCTGCCCAAATCTAACCCTGCCCCTGTTTCTTCTTTGCTGTGTGGGATAAGTGCTAATCTCCTTCAGCCTGCAAAGCAATGCAGGGCATCTTTATATAGCCCTGACAAAGATGAGAAGGAGGTGAACTTTCCTAAGAACAGAAGAACTAGTTCAGAACAAGGGTCCCTCTGACCCAATGCACTGTTTCCAACAATGATTTAAGTGTTAAGTAAGAACAAGACTGACATCTAGGATTCTCATTTCTCATGTACCATCTCAGTCTCCACCAATTTTCAAGTTGTCTGCTCAGTAGCCCCCAGTAAATCTCTTCCAAGGCTTTGTCTAGTTTTGTCTTGATCCCATGTGGACCTTGCATCGAGGGCAGCTTTTGGCAATGAGTCCTGCAAGTCATTTGTTTACCTGGGGTGTTCCTGGTGGGGCCATAGCCAGAAAAACCTCTCCTGCACCAGAATGGGCAGGAAAAGGGATGCAACCTGCCTGCACCCCAGTCACACTGTATTTTTATGGCTTCTGCAGAACTGCCCTGAGCAGTAGGAAAAATGCTGGCTTAGTTTTTTTCAAGCCGAAGCCATCCTGTGGCTTGGTTTGTTTTTGTTATGAATCATAAGTAATTACAAGCATATTATTCTAGTGCTGATGAGTCCCCATGCTTGTGCTATAGCAAAGGGCAAAATGGCTTCCTTTAAATACACACGTGGAAGTACCACTACTTTTACAAATTCCCCATCTCCTCCAGTTCTAAGAGAGCCTTGAGCTGCAGTATGTCCTGTATAATAGAAAAAAGCTATGCTAGTACAAGTAAGCAACTACCTTTCAGCTGTTCTTTAATAACCTTATACATGCATGTGTTCAGCCTCAGCTAAAGATGATTGTCTTTCACTGAGCACAAGCCTAACTGAACTCTTGCTTGGACTATCTCACGTTTGCTGCCGGTGCTTCAGCTGGTCAGTGGTAACTTGTTACACCGTGTTAAGTTGCTGTTCCAGCCCTTGAGCCCTACAAGTGGCACAACTGCATTCATACCAGGGGCTACAGCAACAGTTTCCACAAAAAAAGAAAAACATACAGCTGAAGTGACTGTTTGCATAGCTGCTTAGAGTTAAAAAAGAGAAAAGTTTGTGCCTGTCAGCACTAAAATATATGTTTTCCTGAGTGTTCTCTTGTGATAACTTCTAATATTTATTGGATTAAGCTTGGTTCCCACAAGAACTCAAAATAGTTGTCTGGATTTGAACCGACGCAGTCTTCCTCAGCTGGCATGGCTGCCGGGCAGCAGAGCTCGCTCCCATGGCTTCTGGGCACTTGGAATTCCTCTGTCCTGACTGCTTTCCCCTGAGAGTGTTCAAAATAGGTATCGCAGGGGAAGGGGCTTGCGGGAATGACACTAAGTGGAAAGAGTGATGTTTAAATACAACTAAGCTTCAGCTGAACTTGGAGCCTTTTGCTCCCTGCCTGGAAATGTTTGAAAAGTTTAAAGTTCACTTGGAGCCCTCAAGAGCCTGTTTTTGTGGGAATTAAAAAAAAGTCAGGTAAAGTTAATCCAAAAAGGTCAGGGGTTCATTAAAGCACCCAGTGACAGTGGCCTTCACTTTGGCACATAAAAACACCGAAGACGGCCTTATCTTCAAGTCTAGCCTCTATGAGACAGTGCTTTCCTGTAAGCATGACTATTGTTTACAACATTTGCTTCCTTTCTCTTTCTTCCTTGAATGCAGTTCAGATATTTGCAGCATTTTTTGTGCTTGTGCATCGCCACCTGGTCACATTAAGTTTAACATCTCTGCGTTGAGAAGTCTGCTTTTATTTTTTTTTTATAGTGGTGGTTTCTCTGGAACACAGCTCATTTCTGACCTTGGGACCAAAATTGCTGAAGAGGGTGTAAACTATTTAGAATAAAGCCTGACTAAAGATTTCTCTAAGCCTTTAGAGGTACCTGCTATCAACTGTACAGCTAGGATGACACGGTCAAATGAGTCAAAAATGTATTTACGAATATTGCATCTGAAGTCTAACTAGAAATTTTGTCAGCTGGTATCTCCTAAGCACTGCATGGAAGATTAATTTCACCTAACTTTGGTCACCTAAAAGCCGATTGCTTAAATCTGAGCCGCACACAAGGTTCCTTTATAGCTGATGCAGAAAGAGAGGCGCCTCGAGGGCACAGCCAAGCCAGCTTAAAATGCCTGGCTGGAGGTGTCAGCCTCTCTCCAGGAGTGACAGGGGAGCCTGGACAACTGCCTCCCCGTCGGGGGCTGACAGATGAGATGAGCCCTGGGCCTGGCTATACACTGAGCAGGAAAAGGGGAGCCGAGGTTTGGCATGTGGTGTTGGCGGGGTTTTATTTCTGTTCCTGGTTTTTAATTGTCAGGATTATCTTCTAGCTCATCATTCATGCGAGAAGTCGTGCACGGCCGACAGAGCTGATTGACAAGGGCCTGATGCACCAAACAGGGGCTCAAGAGCTGGGGTTGCATTAGCTCTGCCACAGGGAGCTGTGCTCTTCTGCCAGAGATGATCCTGCAGCAGTGAGAGCGCTTGCACGGCTGCTGACAAGCAAAATATTTTGTCAGCAGCTGCGCTGCTTCTCCCTACAGTCCTCCTGCCCCCTCTGCTTCAGCATTTACATCATATTTCCGTAAATGAGAGTACAAATAGCTCTGTGAAGTGGGCAGAGTTACTACACGCAGCATGTGCTTAATCATGTATCAGAAGATGTTAGTTCTGTCAGCAGCTTTCATTTTTCTCTTAATAAAGAGGAATAAAGTTTTTATCTTCCTAGTGATGGATTATTGCCGTAATCCTCCCTTACATGCTTGCAGGCAAGAATACCTGCTTGCAGAACTGGACCTCTCTTTGTACAGCTCTGCCCCTGCGTGCCATAAGGCTGCGTGGAGGAGACTCTGCTCTTGCCATCTTCCAAAGCAAGCACGGATGGAGGCAAGGGCAAATGCCTGGGTGAGGGAAGAGCTGGGTGATGCTCTGGGGCATCACTGGCATGAAAACACTAATGCTGATGAGAATGTAGGGACACCAGCTCCCTCCTGTGCCCTGTAAGAGGGATCGTACTTCTGGAGCACCTCAGTTTCTGCTCGTGCCTAGTGAGGCTTCTGTCCTCTCAGTTTGTGCATGGCCTGGATTCATGGACTCCTTGAGGCATCCAGGCTTTCTTTTGTTTCCTCAGCAGTATAGGTCCTCCGGGATGTTTGCAGTGTTCCCATCATTATGGCAGTTGAAGAAGGTCTCTGCAGCTGCAGAGTTGTCTCAGCAGACCAGCTTGCAAGCAAAGTGGACCGAAGGTTTTCCTACCCAGGCTTATGTTTGCTACCTCTCGGTTTGGCCAGCGCAAATGTTTGCACAGTCGTATTGTAAACTAAATCACTGAAACAGTACTCTTACAAATAATCTTCACAAAAGGCTATTGTTATCTGTTTCATTTCAGTGCTTGGTCATGGTATGTTGCAGTGTGTCATTTAACCAGAAGCCTTTGAAAAATGCCACTGTGTGCTAAGCATAAACGTTGAAGTAACTCGAACAGTTGGACAGGGATTGGGGTGGGGAAGAGAGGAGACTTGACCGTGTGCTACTGAAAAGTCCTTCTCTTTCTCCTGCAGAAAGGTCTGGCTGCCAGCCTTAGCAACAGTGCTAAGGAGCTTAGCGTTTACCAAATTTGACTTGGAGCAAATACCCCCTTGGGGAGGGAATTGTGAAGGCAAACTGGAAGGAAGATGCTTGGGTCATAAGGGAAGTCTGTGGTGAAAAGATATCACTTCAATCCTCAGATGAAACTAGATGTTGCTGTGTTGGCTGTGGTGAGAGTGTCAATGTGCAGCTCTGGACAGGTCAGGCGTGTGATTATTTAAGGATATCAGTGCATGTTTAATCTGCTTGGGGCTTATCTGCTTGTGTTCAGTGCTGCCGTTGATTGCTTCTTCAGACAAATAGCTATAATATTCCACCAATACCTGTGAGGAGCAAACACTTCTAAAATGGAAAATCACTCTTCCCGTTCAGTCTGTGCTGAACTTCATAAAACTATTTAAACAAAAATTTAATGTTCTTTGTATAATTTAAACCTGCCCAGAGTGTCTGAAGGCACTTCCTTTTAGAAGCAGAGGTTGTTCCAACATAAAAGAACAAAATAATGGCTCTTCCAGAGTGTCTGAAAAGTACAAGAAGTTCTCAGCTCAGCAGTAGCACTGCTCAGTCCTGTCCAAGTGGTGGATGGATTGAAGTGTTTTTGATTGCTGCTTAACTCCACTGCCGTGGGTTTTCATGGCTTTGCTATTTGAAAGCTGAGACTGCTAGAATTACTAATTGCACCAGTGTTGCAAACCGTGATGATGCTGCTGCCAGAAAGTTATTGCAGCTTTCTAAACCACATTTCCAGAGAGCAACTCCGTCATTCTTTTGCTCTCTATATAATTACGGCTGTAAGTATCCCGCTTCCTTTTGTGTGCTGTTGGCAGCGATAGCATTAATGAGGTAGCATTAATGATGGAGAAGCAGTCTGCAAACTTGAACTCCATGTGGAGTTCACCAGCCCCATTTTCCTCTCAGTCATTGAAGTACTGAGTCCTTCTGTCTTGCTTTTAGATATTGAAAATGTCTGTCAATAGATTTTTCTTCAAGTAAGGCTTTTACCCTGGAGCTTTTCAAGATAAGGAACCGTGACAAGAACTGCCGTAAGTGCCCTTAGTCAGAGTTTGTTTGCATAGTGCTTGGGAGGCCTCTTACACTGGCCAAGGCCTCTGGATATTGTTGAAGTGGAAATATTAACTATAGTAAGTTGGAAATCCAGAGGCTCTTTTTTTCTCCCTGCAGAAAAGCTTTAAATTAAAATTCAAAAGACTCTTTGTGGAGCTTTTCTGTTCTTGTCATTCAAAACAAGATTCACCAGTGTGGCTTGCTCGTTTGGGGAAAGACTTACTTTTAATCTGTTCATGTTGCTGTAATATTCACCGTCTTAGTACTTAACTGGTGCAAGTGGTTTATATTTAAGAACAGCTTGCTCTTTCAGAATTCGT
>JAVJGG010000005.1:1828827-1850737 GCA_035590195.1 Aviceda cuculoides | reverse complement strand
GGGGGGGGGTGGAAGTCAGAAGTGAAGGAAACACAGAATTGCTGCCCAGTCTGAAGAAAGTATTTTGGAACTTTAAAAAGTTAAGAGAGCTGCCAGATCAAAGCATTTCTGCAGTTTCCTGGATAAGTCATCAAAAATAAGTAAAAAAAGAGTGCAGACTGTCAAATGATGCTGACTAGGCGGTGCAGATTTACAGTAAAAAGGGAGGAAAATGTTTCAAATCACATTAATGGGAACTTGCCCTAACCTGATGAGTGAAGCTCTTCTGTGCTTTATCCTCTAGTCTGACTAATGGGAATCTATTCTAGCACGCCCTTTGTGGATGTCTTTTGGATTTTTGTTGACCCCAAAATCTTATTTATGGCTTCTTTTCTTTTCCCCCCTCCTTACTCAAAAAAACCCCAGCAAAAGTCAACACAAAAAAAACCTGTCTCTGGTTGAAGACAAGCAATAAAAAGATGCTTAAGAAGCAACGCAGTATTTGAAAGAAACATTTGCTTTTTGATAAATTGATTTGATATTAGGTGTGTGTTTTCACTGCTGTTTACCCTTCCCTCCTGAACTTCAAAATGCGTCCAGCTCTGAAGCGAATCCTTAACCTTGAAATTAAATTCTGAGGACAAATTTGGCCAAGTGCTCACTGCCATTGCTACATCCATACAGTTTTGTGCTGGTGAGAGGATCCCAGTGTTTATTAAAGGAAGGTGGTGAACAATGACTCTTTCCTTAGTCTGGCTTCAATGTGAAACAATTGAGCCTGCCCACTTGCTTTTATCAATATGTTATCTACTAAATTGCCCAAACTTCCTCTATTAAGATTATTGGGTCCCCATCTCCTCCCCTGCTATGTTGCTGAACAGGTTTTGTGTTGAGGACTTCCCCTGCCTCTCTCAATGTTGGTAGCTGGTTTTCTAAACGTGTTTGCAGGCCAACTCGAAAATACAGGTGACACACGCTCAATTTTAAGGTGAAAAAATATTTCATAGCTAATCTGTCTACGGACCATCAGCATGGCAATCTCTATTTTAACAGGCTCTGGAAAGATTTACTCTTGGCAAGACTGGCAGTATCATCATTTGCTGGTAGGCAGCCTGAAACATTAATTTCTTGAAGCAAACAGGGGGTACCAAAACAGAAGTGTTTGTTCTTTCTGTACAGTCTCAACAAGATTGCCCTTCCCCTGCTCTTGGTTTGGAGAGATTTGCTTTGCCAGCGTGTTGCCGCAACGTTTTACAACTCAAAAATTATTTTTGTGTGTTCACATAATTGTCTTCATAACCCTGAAGTTCTTAATTGCTTTGAAATAGGTTTCAAAGTTACATGAATCAGCCATTAACACTTTCTGCTTGTCTTGAGCCTGGTAAGATAAGGAAAGAGTCTGTATCTGCTCATCGTGTCTTAAACAAGGAAATTATGCTGGAGACAGTCTATCAAGAAGAATCTTTTCAAGGAAGTGACTGAACACAACTTTAGTCTTTTCGTTTGGGCGACACAGCAGGAATATCTATGGATGTCCCTGCAGTAGGGCTGGGCTCTTGCAACAGCTTTGCCGTAAACACAACAATTAACTGTATGGCACCAGCATAATACTCTACTCTGCTATTTTCAGGTACTAAGACATTACACCCAGGCCACTCTGCACTTGTTTCAATTAATCACACGGTGTTTTGAGCAATGACCAACAGTGCAGTGCTTCATCACGCAGCTCTGCTTTTTCTCACTTTGTGTTGTGAGATGCATTAGGTAAAACTTCCAGGATTGCTCTTACGGTCATTGCTGACCTTTAATTCACCAGAGCTGTCTTCAGATTCTTGACAGGCCTTGCAAGAGATGCCCATCTGAGCACGGCAATCATGAGTCATCTATTTGCACGTAATATGCGTGTTAGTCATGCAGGTGACTAAATTTGGCTCTGTGCTTTTGAAGAGCTTTGCAGGCTCTAGCAGAGCTACAGGCAGAGCAAAAAATCAAGCAGTTCTGCAGGTAATCATCCCAATGATCATTGTTTTAAACGGTACCTCATCAAGGCTCAGTTAGCAAGCAGTGACTGGAGAGGGGATACTGGGATGGGATGTGATGAAGCTTTGAGATGACAGAGCATGCTTTCCTAAAGGTCTTTTTTCCACCTAGCATGAGAGTCTGCTTCCCTTGATATCTGTCCGTTTGCCACTCCTTATGGTTGGCTCAGCTCCCCATACTTGGCCAAAGACTTGAAAAGGAAGGAGGATCAGTAAGATCTCTTTACACCACAAAAGGCTCACTCCTGTTAACAAAACACGGTTGGGAAATGCCTGTGATACCAAGATCTAGAACAAATAAGAGAATTCCTACTCCCAGACACTGTTGATGTCGGTGGCATGTGAGAAAGCAATTTCTGACTTCTGCTTTGCCCTCTTCTCTTGATTGAGTCCTCTCACTGGGTCACTGAAGAGGAGGAAGGAGCAGCCGGTCTATAACAGGCTCTGTTGTTGCAGAAGATCTGTGTTGGGTGTTTGGAGGACTGAAGGGAACTTTTTAACTGGGGCAGATATTTCTGTATTACATGCCTTTTGTGGGAGGGATTAGCTGCATTTCTCCCCACAGCTGAGTGACCAAGGGAGAAAGTTTAGATGATGGAGTCTGAGATGGAGAAATTTCTCTTCAGCTCTTGTGGACAACTGGAAACAAAGCTGCCTGTAGATTTTTGAACCTTAATTCTTTTGTACTTCTCACCCCTACAACTCATTTCAAAATGCGGAGGTTTCCAAGTTAATGCCTCTTGTACGTGATCATTTCTCCTTTTCGTGAAAGAATAGTGTCTACGTAGTCTTGATATTAAGCAGTAGCGGTAGAGAAGTTAATACCTGGGTGATCATCTCTGCAGGTTGTCTTTTGGAAGATACCTTCAGGCAGGTTCCCAGGAGACACCAAAAAAAGCCTTTTTCAAGGACAGTGGGGAGGCCAGAGTGGGAGGCATCTCAGGCATTTAGTTATGAGTCCCACCCCAGCTTTAGCAGAGGGGAAAGTGAAATACTGCATAGGCAGTCCCGTGAGGTACATTGCCTTACAGCATGCATGCCAAAATAAAACACTGCTTTGGATTAAAACCTTATTATAATGCCTGTATAATAGGAATGAAACGCGTTGGGCAGTAAATGAAAACCTACAGTGGTTACTTTAAACCTATGAGTGTAAGAGGACATGATGATAGCTGTACGATACCTTTAAATTTGAGCTTTTTGAAAGGCTGCTGTAGCCAGACTCACTTGATTATACCCTATAAAATCTCCATTTGATTGGAAGCTGAGTGCGTTAGTACAAATAGGCCAAACTCCTCCAAACTCAATGGCAGCTTCATACCTGCAGTCCTGTTGCTGCCTGCGGGCAGGGGGGCACAACTTGAGGGGCACCCGGGACCCCAGTCAATGCAGCTAGGGCAGTTACAAGCAACCCACATCCATACTGGGATGACTGGGAGTTACTCTGAATGGTTTGCAAGCCTCATGTGGCTTCCAGGCCACAATTTGGCTGCCTCTGGTGTCGGAGATCAAGATTCATGCAATAAAATTATGCTCCTGCTTCCCAGCATGAAAGCTCACGCCTGCCTTAGAGACGGAGACTTAGTCCATTCTGGTAGCTCTTTATAGCTGCGCATGGTGCAGTTTGCAGACCATTAATTATCTCTTTGCTTTTCTATCTGTAGGCAAGGAAGGTTTAATCAAACTCATAAATTTTGGTCTGGGCAGTCTAGCAGGTTAGATGTTGGGATTAAACAGCGAGGATTTTTCTTTCTCATGAGAAAAAATGTCTCTATTTTAAATTTCAAAGAAATCTGATGCTCATTCCCAGATTTTCTTCCTGAGCGGTATGTACTCTTATAAATCCCAAAGAATGTTCCCTTCCAGAAGTTTCTTCTCCATCTAGCAATCAGTGTACTGGTATGCAGCTCTTGGAAACGCCACTTTCCTTTCTGGAGCAGTGTCACAGACATAGTGATTGTATTAAAAGGTTTTAGCTGATCCTAAGGTACCTGGAGGTCGTGTGCTCTGAGGAACAGCTTCCTCTGATTTTACATAAGTTGTAATTCCTGCATATGGTACTTTGAACAAGCTTATTTTTTCTATTTATATATTTTATAAATTTTAGGTATTTATTTTAGATATCTATATATTAAGGTATCTAAGTCTATGTGTATACATATAACATAGATGGCATATTTACTATTCTAACTACTTCGAAGCCCATGACAATGTTCCTGCTTCCTGGGTTTCCACTGCAGATGCTGCTTGCTTAGCATTTTCACTGCTTACACAGCAAGTACCTTGCTTGAACCCTTAGAGAAGGTGAAATGCTTCCTAAATAGGTCCTGAGGGGACTTCAGCCACCCCAGAAGCTGCAGGGAAGTGTTACTCCTATTCTATGGGACCTACTGAGGTGGCCAAACAACTCTCACTCCCTGGCCAGATCAAAGTATATAATTTTCTGCTAAGGCTGGTTCAGCTTTTTATGTGTATCAGACACATTCCTTCACCACAAGTGGGGAATGAAGAGAATATGCCCTTCTTGCATGTAGCGGTCTTGTCTTTTTTGTACCAGGTGCCAGATAACAGTTTTGGGTCATCTCCTTGGGTCATCCCAAGAAACAAAATCCACTGCCCAGACACTGGTCCTTCCTAGAGTGAGGAGCACAGAACCAACTCGGGCATTAAGCAGTTGGTTAGATTTCTTGTCAGATTTGAGTTTGAAGTAAAATACGGTGTCATGTGTGTTAACAGACATATGCTAAGCAAAGGGTCAGCATAGAAATGTATTTCTGGAGGAAAACTACTAATAAGCTCACCTGCGCAGTCTATATCTGCTGCATAAAATGTCTGCCTCATCACCAAAAGCATCTTGTATTCCTATCTTGCTTCCAATAAGGTGCACTTCATAAAATATTTATCTTGTTGCTCTGCACTAACTGGTAGAAGTGCAGAAGTATTTTCTGGGTGTCTGACTTATATTTTCCAAACACCAATCCAGGACACCCCACCCTGCACAAACCTTTTACAGACAAATGTTTTTTCTCTTCCGATAGGGAGAGCTGCTGACATTAAATACTACTAATACTTTGTGAGATGAATTTTCAGTAATGCCTGAGCAATACTGGAGTGCAAGTCCCCTGAAAGTCAGAAGGATTTGCATTCCTATATTATTTCCAGGTTTTTGATAATCCTGTGGGATCTCAGAATGAAGAAGAAAGGTGCAGCTGGCAAGGAGATGCCTTTTCTGTCTGAGTTTGTGACAGCAAGGGGGAAATCTTCTCCCCATTAAGTGATGCAGCTGGTTGCCTTTGAAAAAAAAAAAAAAAACAAAAACAAAAAAAACCAAATGTGTGGCCCGTTTGGGACTAAAATTCTACATGCAGAAACCCAATGACAGACAAAAATGTTTCTCCGCACTACAGCCAGAATAAGCTTTAAAAAATTGTTGCTGGAAACATACCTTAAGTCCACCAGACAGTGAAAGTTGGAACGTAACTTGTTTGCTTAACTCGGTGCTAGTACAATAAATGACTTGCATAAGGCAGTTCGTTTACCATTGTTCAAAGAGCAAGGATTATACAAACGGTCTATTGTGTGTAGTGCTTTCTGGTGGTTTAACTTTCTTGGATTGAGAATGACTTAATGAAAGACCACAACTCAATTCCTGGTTGTAATTTTATGGGAAACTACAAGGCTGCATTGTCAAAGGTGCAGTTTGTTGCCTCCTTTCATTTAAGCTTCATTAACCTTGGAAAATGAGGCCACAATATTATTATTTTTTATTATTATTGTTTTATCCTTCCTCTTGGTCAGATTGGTAGGTTTGTGGTCAAAGAGACATTTTCCCCCAGACCAGCCTGCAGGGCCCAGTGGGAGGTTTTCGCCTGCCTCTGTTGCATGGAGCAATTTATTGTAGAAAGTTGGGTTTTTAATCTAACACCTGCAATCATCGTGGGGAATACTGGCAGTTCTTTAGGAAGGAGAGACCGAAAGATTATGCTACATCATTGTCTTTGCGACTTTTGTGCTAAAAGCTACAGATGTATGATACCATCAAAGCTGTGGAAATCAGATGTAGTTTATCAATTGCTACAGCAACCTATAAGTTATTTACCTTACCCTTTTTTTCTGCTCGCAGGTACCCTCTGAGACGGGGCAGCTCTTTCACGTTTCTGACTCCAGGACCACACTGGGACTTCACCCTGGTGAGTAAAACAGCTGGTGGGTGTGTATTGCAAAAGCACACAAACAAAAGCAGGAATACAGAGGTGAAGGTCCCTCTGTCTGGAGGAGAAAGAAAATCAACACGTTCCTCTCTACCTGGCTAGACATTTTCTGAGCCACTGTGGCTTCTGAGCTTCAGCTGGAGGGTGCTTTCTGCACACAGGGATTGAGAGAAGGCAGGATATCCTGGACATTGTGGTTTCTTTAAAAACTTCTTATTTTCTGATGTGTTTCAGCAGTCCTGCTAACTAAGCTCGCAAGGCAATAGGCAAGATGTAAAATATGGTGTAGCAAGAAACCTTTTTTTTTTTTTTTTAAATTAAATAAAAAAATCTGTATTTCATTTGGTAGAGAGAAACTACCTAGAGCAAGTGCATGGCCTAACTGCTGTAAGCCTTGTACTCTGTTCTCTTCATCCTTTAATATTCATCCCTTACTAGGGAAGTGGTTCACATCCAGTCTCTAGAGCTGGCAGATGAAGATGGACCACTCTGGAGAGTGGTTCAGAAGACATGCACAGGGTTTGTGTTCTAAACTGCTGCTTCATAAAGTCTGTCCCGCTTCATGTACTGAGGATTTCAAGGTGATTAGTCAGCTCAAGTAGGTGCATAGTGCCTGTTGTTGTGTATATAGATCTTATCCCATCTTAAAGCTCATTTTCATGAGCTGCCTGAGCTGATTTGTCCCCCACTGCCCCTGGAAGTGGCAATCCTATCCTCGGCCAGCAAACTGATCTGGCTGAAAAACTTGCCTTACCAAAAAGAAAACAAAGAGTTTTGGATGAGCTGAACCAGCCAATTGCACAAGCTGTATGAATGCCTGTGTCGGTGTGAGGAAGGGCGTGAGAACATGTGTGGAGGTGGGGAAAAGGACAGGACTACAATTTATGAAGGAAATCCCATCTAAAATCAGCTGGACCTTCTTGTAAAAGCATGCATTTAGACAGGCATTTTGCTGGCTGTGCCTTGAATGGCAGCCATGTGCAATTTTGAGGCTGCACAAACACCAGTCCAGTGTGGGAGTTGATTAAAGAAAACCATAATCTCTTGTAGATTTTTCTTTTGCTTAATTTTAGAAACTTTCATCTGGTGATTACAGCTATACATTTGAATGTTACAAAGCCCTAGAAAGGTATATTCTTTCAAATTTGAAAATATTGTGCTCTAACATCACAAATTAAAAGCATTTTGTTTGAGTTTCAAGTTATTCCTGTTCTTTGCATGTTTTTTAATCTCCTTTTATTTGGCTATACGCATATGCAGTTCAACCCTCAGTTACAGTTAGAACATATTGTATGCCATGACAGACTGCAAAAAACAAATGAAGTGTTTTTGAAGGACTTAATTGTTTACCTGCATTCCTCCATCACATCCCTCATCAACCTGGTCCACCACCACTTCTCCCTTCAATCACAAGTAGCTTCGTTTGCAGCTACAGATGGTGGGTACCCCTGAACTCCAGACCCTTTCTGGAGACCTAAGCTTTCCTGTGACTAGCTAGAGCTTAGTCTTGGACTGATACACCTAACATTGGAAAAGAAGCAAATACGGGAGAGGAAAAAAAATGAAGGAGAGAGCATAGCTGTAGAGTACAGTTGCCCAGCAGACATACCTTTACTGCGTGGTCAGGGACCAGGTCTCTGCTCAGAGGCTTTGTCAATATAATTATGCTGACATACATTGACCAGAGTGCTGTGTTTTGGCAGCAGGCTGTAGGCAAGCAAGAATTCTACTTTTCTTAGTGTCGCATCTCATGTGCTGGAGTAAGTGTGTCACACAAGCGCTTTTTTTCCCCGTGACCACTAAGTACTCATATGCCAGTCACAAATAGCATCTCTTCGCGTGATAGTTTGTGCAGCTGTTTGGCCAAAAGTCTGTAAAATGTACTTGGCCTGAGCCTCAGGGGAAGTGGGTAACTAAGCCAAGTGTCCTTTTCATGCCTGCAGAGGTGGGATGGGTTTAAAGAGAAGGACTAGTGCATGTTCTGCATAATTCTAAGAAAAGACTAATGCAGTTTGAATTAAAACATCCCCTGGATGGCTTCTGACTGGAAGCAAGCTTACTCATAGTCTATTTTCCTTTCTTCCTTTTCATTAAGGAGGATTCGTTTATAAGAAACAGGCACTTGATCTTTGTTGACTTAACAGTCCTGATGCACATTCCCCACCTGAAGCCTTATTGGTGTTTTATGACTTCAGGTGGGCAATAAGCAGCAAAACCCAGACTGATCCCTAAAGAACAAAATATCCTGGTTTTAGGCAAAAGCCTTTAGTAGGAGAGAGGAAAACTAGATGGCTAGAATTGTTTTCAAATTGAAAACCAGTGCTTTCTTAAAAAGTGCTCCTGGAGCTTTAATCGGAATCCTTGAAATGTAATTAACATTCATGCTCATGGCATTGTTTAGGTCTTTCTAAAATAAAGTCACAAAATATTTAGATTTCCCCTCCTGATTAGCATTTTCTATGCTTCTCCTTTACAATACCTCTTTGAGAGCCTAAATCGGGTCTCACGGTTTTTACAGTTTAATAACTTTCGTAGAAGTAAGTTTTTCCACATGACTTGAGTTTCGTGAGAAGGTTAACGTATCAGATCTCTGATCGTGACTGTCTCAAAAATGTGAGAAAACAGTACCGTAGCAGTTGCTTTTCTATCATGTGGCTTTAAACACCCAGATTTGAGCAGTCTGAAGAGGCCGTTTTCTTGGAATATGTTTGTATTCTGGCACCACACAGGAATGACACAGCTGGCTCTGTAGTGAAATGTCTAAGTTTTTGTATGAAACTATATTGGGCAAAGGAAATGGGGTCCAGCCAATGCAATACTTATTGCATAAGTCTAGCCAGTTTAAAAACAAAACTTTGGCCTTCCTTTCGTGTCTGGGCTTTGGTCTGGAGCTGTATGTTAAAGATGTTAATATACTTGACTACATAAGGAACGAATAATATTCAGACCAAAAAGGCGTGGTGCCTTTGTCTTTACTGCAAGTTTTCTTCTGTTAAATAAATGCTAATATCCTTGACTTACATATGGGAAAAATAATCTGCAGACCAAAAAGGTGTGGTTATAGCAGTCTTTTATTGCAGGGTTTGATAAATAACCAGCCCTGAATATTTTACTAAACCTAAAAAAAACAAATGTCTGCATTTGCATGTGTTCTCAAGCCTGCCAAAGGTCTGTTCAAAAAGTATGGAGTGTGCTGTGACATTAATTCAGTGTCAATGCTATAAATATGGTAATGCATAATGTCTAATGTGAGAATTTTTTCCTCTGTAGTTAGCAAGTCTATCAGTGAAGGGACTCACTCACGTGACAGTCAGTATCTTGTCTTTGCAAACACGGGGGGGGAACCAGAAAAACTGAAATCATTGGGGAACTTTGTACTTGAATCCACTTCTGTAGCTAGTTTGAAGAGCTGAGAAAAAAACCCCACGGCACCAAAACCCAAAATGTAAGAAATTAGTGAGTGCACTTCTGTAATATCTCGCCATTACATGTATGTATTTAATAGTTAAGTGGTAGAGTCAGCATAGTGTGGACAGCTGAAAAGACATATTGGAGTCTAAAAGCACATCATACAAAAGGACTAGCAAACAAGAGAACAGGTTTCTAAGAACCCTTCAGGGAAGCTGGACATCCCCTCAACAGCGTCAGATTTTCAAAGGAACCATAGAAACTAGGCTGGTCAGCATATAAAAATAATTTGAATAAATACTTGTGTTCAAACATTTTAAATACACTTACAATGAAGGCAAACCTCTATTAAAGCTGAAACTTTTAAGTTATTTGAATATATTATTAAATTCTAAGAAAACAGGAATTACATATTTGCTCCTGACGGACGGTCAAGCTGCTGGACTGGTAGAGCACAAAACTGAAATTTGCTGAAGTTCAGAGTGGACTCGTGGTGGTAGTTCCTTTGGCAGCTGCAGAGAGGGTGTTTTCCTCATTTCACCTAGTTCAATGTCTAGTCTGTTAAACTGATCAACAACATGTAGACTAATATAAAATTACAAAATAGTTTTTTGCCGTTGTACTTAATGAAGTGGAAGAGGATGAACTTGACTCATTCTGAAATGCTGAAGGACAAGGGTCAAACACACGATGAAAATCAACTACTTGTTTCATGGGTGACCAAACAATTTATGCTCGTGACCCATGTTTTTTTCAAGACCGGGTGATCTGCAGGCTGGCACAGTCTAACAGGATGTGTACACAATTGGTTTTCCATTATCTGGGTAATGAAAAAATAATGTAGAAGCCCAGATAGTAAAGAAATAGTTGGAGGTATCGGGAAGCTCAGTGCAGATGTCTTTGATCATTGCTCTACTGGCCTGTGCTCTTCTTCGGACAGGAAAATAGCTGAGAGCTGCCTGGCCAAACGCCTCATCTTTCTCCCACAAAAATGCTTGTTCTTTTAGCCTGTTGCATTCCTAGCAGGGATGTTTCAGCCACAGCTGTCTACTGACCATGGCCAAAGTAAACAGTTAAATAGGTGATTGAAACGCCCTCACATACGCCCATTCAGCTGTTTAGGGAACTGCACTATAAAACAAATCCCTGATACACAGTGAGAATTCCCTGAATAAAATATATTTGGGTATTAGAGGGTATCTGAGGAGCAGGAATAACCAACCTAGTGCAAAACTGCTTTATGCTAGCACTGTCTCTAAGATGAAATCTGTAGATCCCATCACTCACAGACCCCTGCCCAAGCCCAGCTGTACTGGTGTGCAAACATAAGAATTAGGCATGGCATCTGCTGGTGTCCCCCAGAGACCTCAGATCCTATTGATCACCAAGTCTGACCCTCTTAGTACCCAACTCTTTCAAAAAGCCCAGCTTTATTGCTGGATTGCTGACCTCAGAAACCACAAAAGATGTTTCATGTGACTAAATGAATCTCAAATCATTTCACAGTGGTAATCGCTGCATTCTGTCCTGCTACTGAGATTTCCTCCTTGAGACTTTACTCGCAACCACAATTATGGGAGCGCACCAAAACAAGCTTCTGGGCATATAACTTACAGGTATTGATCAGGTGACAAACCTCATGAAACAGCATAAACATGCTTTGCATTTGTTTTCAACCTTTAGGTTTTTGAGTTATTACACTTAGTTGGGGGTGCAAAGAAAGAAAACGTCTCTGGTCTGCTTTATAAAAAACAGAGCCTTCTTTCTGAACGCAAATCGAGTGTACAGCTATAACTCTGTTTCATTTCTTACAGAAGAGGAAGCGTCGAGAGAAAGATGATGATGCAGTCAGTCTTTGCAGCCTTGACTTTAAGGTAATCAAAACACATTGCTCTACAACATTGTGCAATCATCTACTTTGTCAACTATAGTGGCTTCTGCTGGGGAATGCCATACTTTCTATGTTTGCATTTCACCATCAACAGTTTAAAGACGTGTACAGCTGTGTTTGCTCTTGCATACACCTCTGGGGTGGGCTGAGTCCTGCTAGTGATATCCACAACACTGTGATCTTCTGTTTTAATCATTTGAATCCTAAATCTGCCACAGGTCTAATGTTGTGTGAAATAAATGCGTGTAACCCGTGCTTAGCAAGAACATAAGCATTTTCAAGTGCCAGGAAGCAAAACTGTGCAAAGCCCCTTCAAATGTTGCTTTTGTTTGACTTTAGTTAGTGCACTTCATTGTATTGCAAACAAGCTGGACTGCCTGGGTGGTAAATTGTTCTTAAAGCTATGGATTAAATTGACTTACAAAAATGAGGGCAGGGAAGTGCAGAGTTGCATCTTTTTCCAAAGACTATCCAAACCTAGTTTTCTGAAAGAGAAACTACTTCCCACTGCCCATCTGCCCTGAAGATCTCACTGTCAGACACTTCTCTGAAGAGGGGAAGGAAGAGAAATGGGTTTTTTCCTAGGAAGGTAGCTATTGAGTTGAGAGTTAACTAAGTGGGGTTTATGGTTTATTAGACTGGGATTAAAAGTAATTTGTTAGTGGAGAATTTCCTGTTTGACCTAATGACCAGTGCGTCCTCTGTTGTTGTCACTTACTTTGCATTTGTGCATTATTTATTAGCCGCACTTAACCTGGATACTGCTGGATGCTTTCCATGACCGATTGTCCTGTCCAACTGGCTAACTGTGGGCTTTGACCTCTCTAGACTAGATCTCCTGTTCCAGATAAGACCACCCCTGTAATTTCCCAGTAGGGGAGGGAAAAGAAGATTATCTGCAGAGGGCTGTGACACAGCAGTGCTGATACCCCAGAAATGACTGTGTTTTGAGATCGTTTTGTTTCTGAGGTCTTTCTGGTTTTCTGATGCAGATGGGAGTGTTACAGCTAGGAAATCTGCCCTCAGGGAAGAGGATTTTTTTTTTCTTTTTTTTTCTTTTTAATTGGACTACCTTTTTATGTGTTGGACAAAATTGCATGAATTAGGGTTTCTCCCACAAAGCAATCACATCAAGGTGAAACTAAAATATCAACAGTAATTTGTGTACTTGCCTTTTAAGAGTTTTAACAGAAATCTTCCAAGGAAAAAGGGAAATCCCTAGGCTAATGCAGTCAAAATTCAGACTGCAGCTTTTGTTTAACCTGGCTTTTTAACTTGTTCTTTTGAAAGGGTCATGCTCTCCTGGACATTTGAGAGTTTGAGGCGCACCTACCAAATACACCTCAGTATTCTTGCAAAAATACATTAATGGTACTGATTGGATTGTAATTTTCAGGCTTTTTGATACCAACTGTCAAGGTTATTAACAGTTTCAAAAGCACCACAGTCAGCTATCTATAGTCAGATTTTCAAAACACATCACCATAACTTCTGAGTCTCATTGAGCACTTACGCTGTGGTACAGATTATACTTTGCTCTGTCTAGATTTGGTGAGGGTGAACCAATAGCCTAAACTTTGGCTTCATCAGACACAGATATATCTATTTCATTGATGAAATAAGGTCAGAAGAGAAGATCAAGATAATTTAAGAAAGTTACATGTAGGTCAGACCATATATTGTTTATTGCCATCTTAGAGAGGGGAACTGATTTTTCAGAGTTTGTCTCTGTAAAGCGTCTAACTCCACAGTGTAACTGTCATTCAGCTCCACTATCTCCCCCAGCAAATATAGCTCAGCTGACAAGCTATTGTTTTGTCACCATACTTGTCATAATGGAGGACTTTTGCCAGCATACTGCAGTCACACTCCTACTAGGCATAACTGCGCTGATAAAACTGCCATGTAGATGGTGATCCCATGAAGGGCTGCTTGGGTGCAGGGAGCTGCATCCTAGTATCCTAGACTTGGCATCCAACCCAATGAATGTTTTTAAAGTAAAGGTAGGTGTAAGAATTATTTAATTTGGATGTGTACCTGTCTTTCTGAAAAGGTTGAGCAGTCCTTTAATGGTGTTTAAGCCTCATATATTCTAGATGATTGTTCCGCATACCAGGAAGATGGTATGCAAAATGGCAGGGGAGATCACGCCAGTCCAGACGGACTGCAATGCCCTGGATATTCTTGTTTATTTTTGGCTTGTTAACCTCCTCTTTGCCGCCCAAAGTCCTACTCAAAAATGAAACAGATCTGTTAGGTCTGTTAAGCTTCTAATTTGACATACAGCCTAAACCCCTCCAAATATTGCCAAAATAAGAGTGGGAAGTTACAACCTGAGACCATAGTTACAGCATCCACTTTCTTCAGCACTGAGCCACCCCTTCTCTTGTGCCAAAACACCCTCCTTTGGGGAGAAAGAAGGTATTTTCTCCCCAGATCATGTCTGGAGCCATACTACAACGTGGGATGTTGATAATTGTCTGGGTTAAGACAGAAGGGAGAGTGAATTGCAGTTCAGGAACAGAAGCAAGAAATTGAGGAAAGGGATTTATTAAGCAGATCTTTATGCTTCAAAACTGAGAGTATTTTTGCATTTCAGGTAGGTTTGTGCCCAACTTTTTGTTAAGTGATCACATATGAAACAGTTCTGTATTACCCCACAGTTATGTAAGGTGTTGAATGATTCATGGGAGGAAGCAGTACTGTTTTTTGAAGGTGTGTGTATCTTGATGTTTGTTAGCAACTAGACAAATACTTTTCAGTATATGACAGGGAATAGACGGATGTGATGGTGTATTTTACCAGAGGCAAAATGAAGCCAGGCTGAGTAATGTGTAAGAATCACGTCTCGTCTGGATGGTGTTTTCTGTTCGTTATGGGATGTCCTTGTAAGGGTTTAGGAAGAGGGACTTCAGAGAGGAAGTGAAGTCTTAGTGAGGACCCTTTTTATGAACCACCATGCTGTGTCCTTCTCGATGCTTTACTCACCTTTCTGAGACCAGTTCTGTGAATATTACTCACCCTGGATAGGAGTTCAGCCCAAACAAGCCCCAGAGTTGTACTAGTATTGGCAGCAGAGAGAAACTGTGATAACAAAGCCGACAGCGACAAACTCTCCAGGGAAGGCAGATAAACGCTGAATTTTTTTTTTTTTTTTTTAAATGTAAAAAATTACTTGGAAAAAAAGAGGAGGGGGAGCGAGAATCCTTGTGTCTGCATCCTTGCTGGTCCAGATCATTTGAAACCATCAATGAGTGTCTTTCCATGGTCAGAGTCGCCACAAGCAGCTTGGCTTCAGGCAGGGATAACACAGCCTAAAGACCATCACTAAATAATGCAAGAAACTGCAGCGGTAACTCCTTTCTTTAGAATATATACCCACAAGCTTTAAAGAAACAACAAAACCCGTCCTTTCCTCCTCCCTTCCCCCTCCCAAAGATACAACCGCTCTAGAGGACTTTTATGGGAATTTTATTGGCGTGTCTGATTCATGCAAGAACGTGCCCATGCATAAGTTACAAATTTGTATTTGGAAATAGACTTTGATCAAAATGAACATCTCTGGCATTGGCTACACCAGGCAACTCTGAAAAACAACATTTGGCACGTGAGCAGGTTGGGAGCTGAAGTCAACTGTAGCTTCTTGCTCCATTACTGTGTTGTTAGGTTAGATGTTAGTTTAATAATATCACGAAATTCAACAGTTCATGTTTTCTGCTGTTGCATTCATATTCATAAGATGGAAATTGCTTTTCTGGCCTGAGCGCACAAATGTTCACTTCAGAGATGGTTGACATAACTCATTTTCTACAGAGGTCTACAGAGTGTCATAGGTTGTATTTCAGTAAAAGTGCATCTGCAGTGTGGGCTGGGTTTGGGGGTTTTTTTGTATTTGTAACTGTATAATGGAGTTGAATGGCAGCTAATTATAGTGACCTCCCACCATCCAAAATAAATGCTGGATTCCAGACCGGCTCTTAAACTTTTCAGATGACCCAATAGTCTCTTGATGGGTCATAGCCTACTTTTGCTCATTTTCCAGAATACTGCTCTGAATTTGGCTCTGAATATAAATAACTGGGAGTGGAATGTTAAACACAGCTCACGGACAGTAAACAACTTTGTGTACGGCAGAGGGGGTCTGACTGCCCTGGGTGCATGAACATGTATGGGAGAAGATGATTGCCTGTGGAGATCTTATTTATTCCAGTCCTCGAGTGTTCTGCATGTTACGCTATATATACCACATTAAGAATAGCTGTAAAGTGAGTTTTTAGGTGGATTTCAGTTCCTAGTAAATAGGATTTCAAAATGTACATGCACAACAATGAAAATGAATATGCTATGAATGTAATGGATGCTTTCATTTTCCCCGAGACTTCAAGCCGCCAAAGGGATTAAAATGTCGCAGGTTCTTTCTTTGAAGAAATTGAATCCAGATGTCAAGCACATTAGAGGCATCCAGGATCTGTGAAAACTGGGAAAACTGCCCACTGAGGAATACCCCCCTGCCTCTGGGCTCTGTTAATGCACCAGCTCAAGTCTTCTCCTCTTCAGCCAGTGGTAGAACTGAGATCTTTTGTCATTTGTCTTGTCAGCAGCAGCAAACATCCTTCTTGCAGGGTTAGGTATAAAATTAAGCAACCTTGAAGCGTCCTGGGCTGTGTAACTTGGCCAGACCTGAACTATGAGGATATCGAGGGTGCTGTAATGACTCTCTTCCACTGATGGTAGGCTGAAAATCGCAATCCAGGCCTGCTAGGGTTTTGTATTAACTGTATCTGCCTGCTGTTCTTGCACACGATTTGCTTGAATACTGCCAAGAGAAGAGACAGGATCAGGTTGTGAGTGCTGACCACCCTGGACACAGGTGCTGGAGGACATATTCAGCTGTTGGGGAGCATTCCTGCATGCCACGCTTGGCAACCCCTGGCACTAGCCAGATGCCATGTGTCGCTTAAACAACTGAGTATTTTTAACTGTGAAAACTTACATCAGTCTGGAATTGCACACTGGAATTTGGATGCATGTTTTCTTAGGAATTCATCATTTGTTAATCTAAAATTTATTTGATGATGCTTTGGGGCTGAAATAACAAAATGGCATGTCAATACCCCGGAGAGCATTTTTATTTAGTAGCAGCCCTACCCAGAATAACTTGCAGGAGCAAGGAATGTCGCAGGTATGAGGCCGCCCAGGACTTCAGGCAAACAGCTCTGTGCAACAGCAGTCCTCCCTTCTCCGAGGAAATGAAAACCCAAGCTAAAAATAAGAGTAAAACAATGAGGGCTGGGTGACTCCTCTTGTCACTTGAACTCTTCCCAGCTCCCTAATTTGATAGTAGGATAGGAGTCACCAAGGTATTTTGCTCCTAGAAGTGAAAATCCCCATTTGAGTATAGGGGAGGAATGCTATTAATACCCGCTAGCAGGAAAGCAGGAAGAACTGGTCTGTTATCCAACGCTCAGCGCAGCGACTGGCCAGGCTGCGTTCTCGTGGCTCCAGAGCTGCTCCGGCACGGACTGATCCCTGCCCAGTGGGCTGGAGGGGCAGGGGAAGGCACAAAGGAGGTTGGGGCCAAGGCAGAGGGGTAAGGGGGCACTGGGAAGACAGAGGGAGATGGTGTTGGGTAGAAAAATACGTCCTGAGTTAGAGGGAAGATGGGATTATGGTGCAGGGTGTATAGGGTAAAAACCCTTAAATCCAGCTTCGTTGCTTCTGCTGCACAAGGAACAATCTCCTTTCTTTTTCCATTTGTTTTGGCTTTTGTCAGAGGGTTCCCAAGCACCACAGCCTTGTTCAGGATGGTTTGCCCACTGGAGTGGCGTTTGCACTACAATGAACTTTACTAACTTAGAGGTCATACTCACCCTGCCTCTCCCCTGTGTCGTAAGTAGAGCAGAGGCAGATAAGTAACGTGCAGGTATTGCAGTGCACTTTGAGATGCGCTAGGGCCATGCTGATTATTTTGCTGTAGAGGGGATGCCATGGGCATGGGGAATGGTTACTTTACCTGTGGAACATCACTTTCCACCCTTGCTGCCTTCAGGCTTCTCCAGATTTATTGCCTTCTCTGCATTGCATGTTGGTCAGCGAGTACCCATCGCACAGTGCGTGTCTCCACCGCTCAGGGTGGATTTTGCCTAGAAATGGCGCTTGATGATCTATACAGATATAAAGGGCATACAGAAATCATCCCATCTGCTACAGGGGCAGCTGGGAACCGCTTGTCTTAGGTTGTTTTGTTGCTATAAGGCCTTACCCACCCCGTGCCTTGAACGATGGGCATTTGTCCAGGGCACGTAACCCTTTGCACGTGCCATGCCAGGAGGCAGACAGGGATCCCTGTTGCATCAGGCCAGAGCTTTACGTGTCCACAACATGACATCAGCAGGCTGCATCAGCTGGGGCTTGCATCACCATGAATTAGTTAGCCTCACAAGGTGTCACGCAGAAAGTCAGGGATCTCCCCGCCGGTGAATCAGGTGCAGAGCAGCAGGTCCCTTCCCCGAGGGCTCGGGAAGGAGAAGGACTATTTAACACTTACGTCACAGAAAGCACTTCATATGGCACGAAGTGCTTCAGGACGCAGGACATCACGTTCTGGTCCTAACAAGAAGCGTTTAAGTGCCACCTTTGTGTGCATGACTCTGCTTCACACCTTCCCTCTCGGGTCCCGGTTGTTCATCCCTATTTTTAGTTGACTCTGCACAGCCTGTCGACATCTCACTGAAAAGAGATGCACTGTCAGGGTCAAGAAGCGTTCCTGAATTTTTAGACTAAGTTTAACAAATTTTTCATCTTAGATTGTAGGAGAAATTAATAGGCATGTTTGATACTCCCCCCAAAAAATGCTCAGACTCAGTGGAGGGTTTGCCTGCTCCTCCCCAGAGGCATCACCCTTTTGTCTTTTGTTGTCTTAAAAGTGGTTGACTTCACTAATCCCAAAAAGGACTACCCATATCTGGAAGAGTCACAGTCTGTCCTTTCAACAAGGGTACAGAAACTCTGTATCCTGAGTTTCTGAGAATCCTGCAGTGGGTGAACCTAAATGTCCTGGTCTCGCAACGCAGAGGTTAAACAGGCGCAGATTTGCTGAGAGCAGCTCCCCATGGGAGAGAAGCAAACAAAGCTAAAAAAAAAAATAAAAGCCAGGGGAGGAGACAGCAGGACTTTCCTCCTGCCCATTACTGTTGCAAACCCTCTGCCAGTCCCGCAGTGGCCACATGGGAGCCGGGGACCAGCTCGGCGGGCACCGTGCAGTACTCCCGGCCACCCCAAATTTTTCTCCTCTGAGAAGGAGGTTGGTTAGCACAGGTAGGCAGCAACGCAGCTGCCCTCCTATCGCCAAATAAATTCAGTTTCTTTTTACCAGCACAAGAGACCTTTTATTTTTGAGATTTGTAGCGGTGCCAGGAATAATATGACTTGAACAAACAAACAAAAAATACAAACCCTTTGCATCTACAGCCAGGCCTGCTGGAACAGGCTCCCCTGTTAGAAGAGGGGGAGAGGCTCAGCCCAGCCCCTGGCTAACAGAGCTGTGCCAGCACAACCTTTAAAGCTGAGAGCAGACTTAAAACCACAGGTCTAGACAAGAATTTTTTTTTTTTTTTTTTTTGAGCAAGGAGGGCTGAGGCCGGTAAAAAAAAACAACTTGCAGTGGCAAATGATTTATGCTCCAGTGGCGGCAAGGAGAGCCGCCGTCAGGAGGAGCACGTCCCACTGGTCATGCTTGTGAGACGGCCGTAGGCAGCGGTGGGCTCCAAGTGCCAGTAAAGAAAAAGAGAAGAAAAAAACCCAAAACATGCGCTTGAATTTGTCTCTTTTCAGAGCAAATATCGAAAGCCCCACATTTTTCAAACCGCTTTCCATTGTGGGGGGGCAGTGGAACAGTCCCCTCGACCCTCCGTGGGTGTCCCCGTTGCCCTGCCTCGAAGGAGAGCCTCTCAGAGGTCCTATTTTGGGGGAATTTAGGAGGAAATAACGACCGGGAAAGAAGCCAAGAGGCTTCTCGCCCCCCGCCCCGGGCACTCTGCCCCTGCGGCAGGGCGAAGGGGCAGTACCCAATGGGCGTGGCTTTGAGCGGGGGGGAAGGGCGTGGTCACAGCGATAGCTCCGCCCCCCGGGCAACCTGCCCCTGGGGCAGGGCGAAGGGCTTGTAGCCGATGGGCGTGGCTTTGTGAGGAGAGGGGCGTGGTCGCGGCGGAAGCCCCGCCCCCGGCGGTGAGGTTGGGGCGCGGCGCGGCGGCGGGCGCAGAGCGGGGATGAGCGCGGGCTGAGGCGGCAGCGCCGCGGGGGGCGGCCATGGTGGCTCACGACGAGCTCGGGGGGCTGCTGCCCATCAAAAGGACTATCCGGGTGATCGACGCGCAGAACCAGTCCTTCAGGGAGCAGGAGGTGAGGAGGAGCGGGGTCGGAGAGGGGAGAAGGGGGTCGGTTGCGGGGTTTTTTTGGAGGGGAACGCGGTGGGTTTGGGAGACACCCCTCAGGCGCGCACCTTCCCTCTCTCCGCGCCTGAGGGGAGGCGACCAGCCTGGTGCGTTGCCCGCTTAGAACCGGTCCCGGAGTGAGGTGCAGGCAGCGATTTTGAGGGGAAAAAAAATAAATAAAAGGTTTTGTAAAAGGAACAACAACTTTCTAGCCCCTGCGGGGGGGTTTGTCCTGGAGCAGGGAACCGAAACCGAGCTCGGCGCCTCACCTGAGCCCGCTCCTCCCAGCGGGGGTTTCATTAAAAAAGCGCCTGTTGCTCTGTGCGCTCTTTCCACTGACAGGATTTTTCTGAATTCGGGCGTTCGTTTGCTGCATAAAACAAACAAAAAAAAAACCCCATAGCGTTTGGTTGGGGTTTTGAGGATTTTTTTTTTTGAAGTATTGTTATTTTTATCATCTGTTGTTATGTAGATGAGAATAATTGCATTCCTGGTAGATGCTCACATGCCTCCTGATGCGACAGAAGGCAAAAGTTCAGAAGCCAGGTAGGGACCGGTTGCACTGGGCAGGGTTTTATTGCCGAGATAAGCTGTGAGATGAGGTGAAAAAGAAAAAAGAAAAAAAAAAAAAAAAAGGCTCCCGACAGCTGTGGGGCTTGAGGGCTCCAGTCTGAGTTGCCAGCCTCTTAAAAGCCTGGCATTAAAACAGCCAAACTTGGGCAATCTCATTGTGCAAAAGGGAAACCACATGTTGGGAGAGAAATAACATAAACCAGATCTCTTAAAGGAGAGTAAATCACCTCTAATTCTTAAAATGTGTATTTTCTGTAGGGTGTAACCAGCACACTGGGTATCCGAAGTTAAACTTCGGGTCTGGGCTTGAGTAATGACTCCTAAGTCAACACTCCTATCAGTGCTAGGTGCTGAGTTGCTATCAAGAGCCACTGAAGTTATAAGTGGAGTGCCAGGCTAGATTTCCCCCTTGGTTGCGAACAGCCTGTTGAATTTGAGAAAGGCAAGGGTTGTATTCTCCGTACCGATGTGTCAAGCCAGAGCCTGGTGGTTCAGTTTGAGTGCAGACAGCTGGTTTTGGAACAGAGCTTGAGATTCGGCAAGCTCCTTGCTTATGAATCTTAAAATAAGATAGTCAGGTGGCAATTTCTGGCAGGAGTTATTTGAGCTGGTGACTAAAATCCCTTTCTGCTTATTTGGCTTAATAGGAAAAGTTTTGCTGTACGTGGTTTTTAGATTTGTCACCATGTTTGTATGCATTGGTATGGAACTGGCACGTAGGACATTGCTCTCTAGTAAATGATCCTTGTAAAAACCACTAATTATTACCTAGCACAAGGAGAAAGGTCGTAGCCAGGTAGGGACTAGCATGCTGCTAGAGGAAAATGTTTGTTGCTCAAAAGTAGAGCCTGGTTTTCTTCCGAGCAGCAAGGTGCAATCTTTTCACAATGCGAAGAGTTAACCAGCACTTAGAAGCACTTGAAGTAATTCCACTAGTGTGAAGTCTTGCCTGCCAGCTGAGGCACCAAGGCACAAATTTAGCTTTTGTGTATGTCTGATATATTCACTTTTAATAAAGAGTACCCTGGAAAAAAAAAATATGAATTGAAGCAGAAGTGCTGTTGAAATTGCTGGGGTTTTAATTATCTGTCGATGTTGTAGTGCTTAACATGGCTAGCTTGTTGCAGACGCTTTGCAGACTTCATTCTAAGGTGGGCTTCTCTAAGTCATACAGTGTGGAGACAGGCTAATCATTGTTTGCAAGTACAGAACAACAAAAAACAATACTGAGCCAAAGTTATCCATAGTATGAACTGTGCTGAATCTCAGCTTACACCACAACTGAGTTTGACTGTAAGTGGAGTACATGACCCCAAGCTGAAATGCAGATCTCAAGAAGGTGAGGTTTCTAAGGAGAGGGATTGGGGGGGGGGGGGG
>JAVJGG010000005.1:1813172-1828727 GCA_035590195.1 Aviceda cuculoides | reverse complement strand
AAGGAGCGGGTTTTGCCCCCCCCCCCCCCCCAGCCCTTGGATCAAACAATATCGCTGGAAGGAGAAGAAGAAGAAACAGATGCTTTTTTTTGGCAGTCAAGCCATTCATGTCTGAGAGCACTCACAGGACAGAAAGTGGAATTTGTTTCTCTTTAAGAGAGAGGAAATGGCCTTTTGCTAAGCTGAATTTATAGCGTACAGAAGTTTTTCTGTTCGCCGAACACCCCAGGGGAGCACATCGCATGTACAGAAAGCGCTCTGGTCATGCCGATCTGTGTGAAATTCCTCCTTCCTCAGAGCAGAAGAGGGCTCCTCGGGAGCCGTGCTCCCTCTTGTTCAAGAGAGCGGTGCTTTTCACTTCAAGCCTGTCTTTGCGTGTCTCAGTATGTATGGACTGTTGAGAAAAGTGGCGATTTATAATCCCAGGGAGCCCCTTTGTACCGCCTGTCCCGAACGGAGAGGCAGGAATGCCAGACCTTGTGCATATGCATGTGTCGCTTCAGCCTAGCACAGATGTGCTGGGAAGGCATTCACACATGTCCCTCAGCACAGATAGTGTGTCATTGTATCTGCTATCTGGAAGGGCTGCAGAGTTGACCCTTTTAACAGTGAGCTGCGAAAGACTGTGCAAGCGTCCTAAGTACTGAGGTTTCTTGCTATTAATTTTCAGTGTCACGTTTTTCTTTTCCATGCTATTTGTATCGATGGCCTTGACAGAGCTGTACGTAGCTTATGTCTGTATATTTTTTGCTTACATTCTTGCAGTTTCTTAAGCTTCTCTTGGCTTGTGTCCCTTTATTCTAGTACACTGATACATGGTTTTCTCGAAGTAAATTACCTATCCTTTTCCTCCACTCAGAAATGTCAGTAATTAATTGAAGTTTCCTAGTCTTCCTTTGAGCCCAGCCTAACTTTCTAGCCTTCCGCATAATCCTTTTCCTGACAGACTCTGTCTTTAGTGCAGTGGCTTATGGTTGGCAAAGGAGAGAAGCGACGGCAGCATTCCCAGTGCTGTACCTAAACCCAGCTGAGGGTTGGGGTCCTGGGGCTGAGGACTCTCTTACAGCTTTTCTTCATTTCTGTAGTACCCTCATAGTTCTGAGATTACCCAAACGTTTAAGGCATAGCTCTGAACAGGCTTTGTGCTGTGCCAAGAGGTCTTTCTGTTCTGCATTGCTCATAAACTGTTTCTTTTCATGTTTCCCCCCTGCAACTTTGAAGGCTTAATTCAGTGTGAGCTAACCTCCTCTGTTGCTTAACGCTGTGTAGGCGTTACTCCTTGGGTCATGTTGCTGAAAACAGATCTTACATACATAGCTTTTATGCTTCTTCAGTCTCAGGACTGGAATCCATTGTGTTCCTATTCCCCTTTTTTGTTTTCAGCATTTGTCACTTCTGTTGCTACACAGAACCAAAGCATTTGGGCACCTTATCTTGCAATCTTGGACTGGAAATTGAGATGTCAGAGAGCTTGTCCTAAGCATTCTTCTCAGTTTTCGCCTTTTAGCCTTTTGAAACGTAGGAGGAGGGAGTCAAATGTAATTAACAAAAAATGCCTAATAAAGCTTTGGTAAAATTTCTGCTGAGATGAACTCAAAAAAGAGGCTGCTTCCATCAGCTCATCTGAACTTCATGCTAAGAAACTTCCTTGTGATGATGAGTCACGTCCGACCATCTGCCAGATGTTTAAGAGCACCAGGGCACCTTATCTAGTCTTTCTCCTAGCCTTAAGCTCCGAGTCCGTCTCTTCCTGGCATCCCATTGTGCACAGCTTTCCTGTACAGTCCTTGCAATACAGTATTTTTGATGTAAAATATGTAGAGTTGCCAGCATGATTTTAAAAACTCATCTGAGCTTAAGCAGCAGGAGGTTTCCATGGGGCGTTTCCTCTTTCTTGTCAGCATTTTGGTCAGGACAGAATTGAAAATGCTCTGGGCTCCCAGCAGGGATTAGTGGTGTAGAAAAGCAGAAGCTCTATCTTTCAAATCTAAACAACATATAAGAAAAATTATGATGACTTGCGGGGGGTGGAGGGGGGGAGCAGAAGGGGGAGGAAGCTTTGTAAACTGAAGGTTTTAAACTTTATCCACTTCGTGTGTGCATGTCCCTCGCAGGAATGTTCAGCATGTGGTCATTTGCTATTTGTTAGAATAGCTGCTGAGGCTGTCCTGGGCTCTGACTGCTACTTTTCTCTCCAAAACAAAATTAAAATGGAAAAACACATTCTTTCTACAAAGGAAAACATGATAAAATGGAGAGGCAGATCACAGCTCCATCTTTAGATGACAGTCACTCGCCTTGCAGAGGAGAATGCTTCAGTCTATTTATGTTCAAACCATAACGGTCCCTGTTCGAGCCCTATTTTGAATTCTGACTGATGTGTATGTTATCTTGCCTCTTTTACACTGGGCAAAGTCTCTGCAGTTTAACTGCAGCCTTAAAGTTCAGACAAATATTTACAGCCTCTGCTTTCCTTTTAAGATGAATGGCTACTTCAAAACACTCTCTTTGCTGTGTTTCCCACTCCTTAAGTGGGTTCGTGCTTTTTAAACCTGCCTGGGCAGCTTGAGAAATGAAGTGGGAGTCACAGCCAGTACAATTTGTTCTCTGCTTTATTTACAGGAGCCAAGCAATAAGCGGGTTCGGCCTTTAGCACGGGTCACATCCCTGGCAAACTTGATCTCTCCTGTAAGAAATGGTGCAGTTCGGCGCTTTGGGCAGACAATACAGGTAAATAGCAGAGCCTTCTTCTAGTCCTAGACATCTAGAGATATGGGGAAGGTACTGGTTGTATGGGGGTAAAACAGGCACTGCGATTTCAAGGCATCTCTTGAAAATCTACTATATGATGTATGCAAGGACAGAAAACTTGTTTGGGACTTGGGGATGAAGAAGAGTTCACGAGTTCAGAGGTGGCTTTTAGATAACCAGGTTATTGAGGGTTTAAGCAGTAAAAAAAATAAACTGATTCAGATAGGGAGAATTAGTTGATAAACTGTTCCAGTACTCAAGATACGTGTGTTGGAGCATGTGCTTAAATGTGAACTGACCCTGCTGTTCAGCGACCTTTCAATAATGTTAGAGAAGTGTTGTCTAAGGAACCTTATACTCCACACGTGCAGATAAAAGCGCTTCTGTGTCTGTGTTTTAAGAACATTGCAAATCACAAGAGCAAAGTTCAAGTGGCTCCTGATTAGGCCCATTATAGGTAGAATTATGATCCTAGTTTATTTACTTCCTCATACCTTGGAAATAGACCCAACCTTTACCTTCCCATCCTCCTCCCAAGTGCTGCTACTGGATCAGTGCAGGGAGAGGCACATGGAAAAGCTTGCCAATCTCTGGGCTCTCGGGGCTTTCTCAGCAGCTTGATTAAAGTGTTCCTTTATCTGAGGAAAAGTGTCTGGGTGTGTTTTCCTGCCCTGTACAACAGAGGAGGATGAAGGATTGGGAGGGGTATGGATAATACTATAATACTTCTGTACTTCTGAAATGTCGGCTCTACATATTTTTTTTTTTATTTTTTTTTTTTTTTTAATTCCTATAGTCATTTGCCCTTCGCAGTGACAGCAAGTCTCCTGGCTGTGCCCAGAAGTCATGTAGCAGATCTGCTGCTCCTACTCCTCCTAAAAGAAGAAACAGTGTACTTTGGTCTGAGATGTTAGATGTCAACATGAAAGAGTCCCTGAGCACCAAAGAAATTAAGCGCCAGGAGGTAGGCTGTCTGTTGAACAGCAGGACTGAGAAAGGCAGCCGAGGCCTTGGCTTGTGCCATTTCCTTGGCGGGGAAGGGAGTAATGAGCGTCTGTGGGTGACTTTATCTTCCTGTGCACCTTCATTTCTAAACCGCTAGATTTATTTCTGCATTGGGCATGGGAAAACGTAGGCTTCTCTCTTGACTACGGAGTTCATCTCCCCAGTTTGACGATCAGAGATGCCAAACTCTTTGCGTGGGGGTGCTCAGCATTTCTGAAATTCGAGACCCAGCCACGCTGGTTGCTTTGCAGCAAACTCAAAGTCGGGTTCCTTGTAAAGCCAGCTGTCTTTCTCTTAAAGCTCTTGACAATTGGTTGAAAGCCAAAAAGCAAGGCCTTGGCTTGCCTTTTTCCTGTAGTTCTTAGACAAATCTTCTAGTGACAACACAGAAGCTGACTAAAGACGCCTGGGATTTGACCTCTGTGGTTTTCTGGGTTTTGTTTTTTTCGTACTTGCCTGTGTAAAAGCAGTGATTTAAAAGGCGCTAATATTTAATTTGGCTTGTGCGTGAGCATCAGAGCTTTCACGCAGTTGTAAGTAATGTTGCTTTCTCGGAGCTGGGAAAGCTGGCAGATTTACTTGACGTTGTCACGCCCAGGTGGCATACAGTGATTCAGATGGCAAACCCGCCTAATCAAGCTGCAGACGCAGGATGTACATTATGTGAGCTGAAAGGCTCTTTCAGAGGAAGACTGGGATGAAAAATGACTCTTGGTGCTTTATCTCCTTCCTCACAGGCAATATATGAAATGTCTAGGGGAGAGCAGGACCTAATCGAAGACCTGAAGCTTGCCAGAAAGGTGAGTCTTTTTTCCTGCAGTCAGTAACCGTATTACAGATAATAATGAAGTTTCTTTGCACCTGCAAAGATTACATATCGGCTTTATCAGGCCCAGAATCCACAGTTTGAAAGCTGGCCTGGAAAGTTGACGTGAGCAGTCCTACACTACTGGTTTGATTGCAACAAACCCAGCCAAAAAAGGATTGCACTTTGCAGTCCTGCAGAGCTAGTTGGGGGAGAGTTGAGTTACCGAGCTCATCTGGGAGAGGAGTTTCTCTCCCAGATAAGAACGGTTCAGACAGGAAAGACCTTTTCATTTGAAGGTCTTGATACCTTCATACAGAGGTGAATCTTTTTGCGATCAAAGTTGATGTTACTGTTCCTGTTGGCTTCACTTCATATCTGTCCCACACGTGATATATCCCCTCATATTTAAGTTGTCAGCTCTTGGGCTTGGGAGATTTGAACATATTTTAATACTCATGTTCTTTGACAGGCTTATCATGATCCTATGCTGAAACTCTCTATCATGTCTGAGGAGGAACTCACCCACATATTTGGGGACTTGGATTCTTATATTCCTCTGCATGAAGGTAAGAGCAACTGGATCATTTTCACATAATGTGCTAAGAGTTAAACTCTATGCTTTCTCATGTTAGAACAGCTTACTGAGGCATTGTTGCAATTTCTATTTTTGTGTTTCAATTCCAGACTTGTTGGCAAGTTTAGGAGAAGTGACAAAACCAGATGGAACAGTGGAGCAGATTGGGCCCATTCTTGTGAAGTGGGTGAGTACATAACTTGGAGACAGCAGGCTAAAAATGAGCTTAAAGAACATTTAAAGCTAGAAGCCGAAAAGTTGTGGGCTTTTGTGGCCTTGAGTGAAAGATTGAAGTGGAAATCCTGGCTACATTGAAAACAACGGGACTCTGTCAGCCGTAATGGGCCACGATTTCACCCTGGAGACTTACGCTAGTGTGACTGCAATTACTTGCTGATTTATGTTTGAAATGTCTGTATCTTCTGGACTGTTTGTCACTAAGGTGACTTCAATAGTGTTATCGCAGTTAATCTCAAACATCTGAACTTCAAAGGCATCACATGCAGGATGCCCTTGTTCTACTCACAAAAGACTAGCTACATATACAAGATAGTCTGTTACTTTTTTTTTTTTTTTTTTTTTTATTGGGCAGAGTATCGCAGTAAGGGAAGTATAACTCCCCAAGTTTTGACACATTGATTTAATTTCCTCTTCCTACATGGGATTTGACTCCTGAATATTATTCTGTTCTCCTGCAGTTACCACGACTCCATGCCTACAAAGGTTACTGTAGCAATCAGCTGGCAGCCAAAGCACTTCTGGATCAGAAGAAGCAGGACCGGAGAGTGCAGGACTTCCTTCAGCGCTGCCTTGAGTCTCCTTTCAGCCGCAAGCTAGACCTTTGGAGCTTCTTGGACATTCCTCGAAGTCGGCTGGTCAAATACCCACTGCTTCTGAAAGAGATCCTGAAACACACTCCCAAAGACCATCCTGATATCCAGATTCTGGAAGAAGCCGTAAGTAATAGTGCTATCATGATCATTGTTCTGACATAAGCATGTCATTCTGGTGTTCCAGAAACCTTTCTTAAACCCTCAGCAACTTTGTGGGGTGGTTTTCTTCATGGACACAAATCTGTGACTGTAACCCCTCAAGAAAGCAAACGAGAGATCTGTCCACATGGATTCCAGCATCTGGAGTTCTTAAAGAGCACTTAAAGGGAGGATACCCAAGCAGAGGTCACTATTTAATCATTTGTAAATGTTTTGGTTTATAGATATCTATAATCCAAGGAGTCCTCTCTGACATCAACCTGAAGAAGGGGGAGTCAGAGTGCCAGTATTACATTGACAAGCTGGAGTACCTGGATGAGAAGCAGAAGGACCCAAGGATTGAAGGCAGCAAAGCTTTACTGTGCCATGGAGAGCTGAAGAATAAAAATGGACATGTAAGTCCCTCATGTTCATGGTAATTAATTCTCAAGTTTGAAAACCTTCCCTCAGAGGTAGTTAAAACTGTTTGTCTGTCATAGCAGGACCAGGAGCCCTTCCATCCATAGAGGTAGTTTAGACAATTAGCTAAATTTAAAAAGCAGAAGAGAAAGCACCTGATGGCAGTCTGTATTTCAGGGTGTAAGGGAAAGTTTCCTGCTGACAGCTTTACAATTGGCCTTCAGAAGCTGGAAAATAATTAGCGCAAAATTACCATAGAAAGTGTGCTCTGTGCCCAAGCACTCCATCAGAAGGGATTTCCTGCCGGCTGTTTACTTTCAGGTGCTCTGACATTCCCCATTATGAGCGCTGGCACACAGCTCTTCCAAACAAAAGTGTTCCTGCAAAAGCCTGTTTGGCTTTGAGATGAACTGCCAGAAGTTTATCTCCCACTCTAGCAGCGCTGAAAGACCCTGCTGTACTCAAGGCTCTGCTGCCTTTTGTTCTCGCTTGCAGGAGTAACCAACCTCATTGTAAACCTCCAATCTTTTTCTGTTTTCTTTTTTTTTTTTTTTTGCTTGGTAGGGGGTTTTTTGTTTAATTTGGCCATTACACTTCCGTACACATGAAGTGTTTTGTATCGCTATTGCTTCTAATCATCCTATTCTTGGCATCTGTAAATGATAATTCACTTTTTACGGGTCATTAAAACAATAAACCTGTTGATACAACTGTGGTCTGTGCCACCACTGCCAGGGCCCTGTGTCTCTGTAACAGGAAACTGTCAGAAAATTAACGTGAGTGAAACTTGAGATAACGTGGCCTTGAATCCCAGAAGGTGTGTGACTGCTTTGACTACAGAGTACAATGCTTTACTCACATTCAAATGTGTCTTCCCTTTCAGAAACTCTATGTCTTCCTCTTCCAAGACATCCTGGTTTTGACCCGGCCGGTCACTCGCAATGAGCGTCAGGCTTACCAAGTGTACAGGCAGCCGATCCCTGTCCAGGAGCTGCTCCTCGAAGACCTGCAGGATGGCGATGTGAAAATGGGGGGATCCTTCCGAGGAGCTTTTGGCAATTCCGATAAAGGTATGGACCAAACCAGTTCATCTGCATGGGAATCTGTTGGTGAGGAGACATTACACCCGGGCATAGATCCCCGTGGGCTGAGGTTCCTTTAGGATAGCAGACACATGATACGTGTTAACATTTACCTGTAGACTGTCACTGCTGGGCTTTGCAGTTTTATATTTGGTGGCCGTAAAATTATATATGGCGCTTTGCAGCTGGTGCTCAGATTAGAAAGTATCTATTTCAACGTGTCTGTGGTGGGTTGGGGGGGTTTTTGGTGGGATTTTGAACACTTTCCCTGAAGCAGAGCAGAGCAGTCCAGGTCCCTTTTCTAGCTATGGAATCTCTAAATACTGAGCTGGGAACTGATCTGCTTTTTCCTATGTTTATCTTCAGCTAAAAATATCTTCCGAGTTCGTTTCCAAGATCCCTCCCCAGGCCAGTCCCACACGCTGCAGGCCAACGATGTCTTCCACAAGCAGCAATGGGTTAACTGCATCCGAACCGCCATCGCTCCCTTCCAGCGGACTGCTGCTGCAGCAGAGCTGAAGGAGCTGCCGGAGCTGAGCGAAGAGTCGGAGGAGAACAACCCCTCCGTGCCCAACATCAAAGCCCAGAAGAGGCAGTCTGCCATGTCTGGCATAACCGAGATGGAGCTAGACGAAAGCACGTCCGAGTGTGGCTCCATCTTGGACTCGGAGGAAGCCAAGGGCGTGAAAACACACAGAACACCGTCTGGGCACAGAAAAACGAGGGAGAAGCAGCTAAGTGGCAAGCGGAAAGAAACGCTAGTGTAAAGAGGAGCCCAGCAACATCCTGGTGGAAGACTGTTTATTTATAAATAACGTGTACATTTTTCTTGTAATGTGAGCATGATTGGATTCACTCTACTGAACAGAATATTTTGTTTGTTTGTTTTTTTTATGTTGTAATGGCAGCTACTGGTATACAGTTAACACTGTTGAACTGGAGTCTGTTTTTACGAACGTGGCCACTTTGAACCTGGTTTTAATGCTGTGAGTGATTCGCAAGCCCTCCTGCTTTTTGACTGCCCATGGCAGATTTGAAAAGCAACATTTGGTTTCTGAAAGATTTCCACATGTGGTGTTTGAGGTGGGAAGACAGTAAAGCTAAAGCGGAAGTTTGGGCCGTCACCGCGAGCCTGGCAGCACCTCCCTTTGCGGGGGGGTTTCAATCGACACTGCAAAGGTCCTTTCAGAGTGGACTCGAAACCTGAATTCACGTTTTCTTGTCTTGCACCATATGGTTATCATAATCTGTGCAACTTTACATGCTAAACAAGGGGAAAAAAAAAACCCCCACAAAAAAACAGACCCCAGGTTCAACAGGTTTTCAATTTACCTACTGGAATCTTTCATCTTAGTGTGTTCTTTGTACATTCCTCATTTTCACTCCTGTAACCTGCCAGATATTTAATTTTTTTATTAGTTGTTTTGTTTCAGGTTTGTTTGGGGGTTCGTTTGTTTTCTTGTTATTCTTCTTTTTTTTTTTTTTTTTTTTTTTTTACTTTTGTATTTTGTTGTTGTTGCTCAGACTTGGCATTTCCTTTCAAGTACTTGATCCTTCTCGCTCTGAGGTGTGCGTGTACATACCGTTTCTCACGTCACTCCACAGTTCTGCGGAGCGCAGGCAAGCCATAACGAGCCGGTGGCTGGGAGGAGACGCCCAATGTACCCCGTTAACGATGAGCGACATAAATGGCTTGTGTGCGCCCCGGACTACTGAAAGAGAACTGCATTGCTAACGGGGCTTGGGAGGGTTTTAGGCACGTTGCAAAGGGTTTGGGGAGGGAAGAGGAGCAGCAGCTAGAGGGGAATAGCAGGGAGTGAAGGTAGATTTTTCTTGTTCCTGTTGCCTTTTGGAAATGAAACGCCTTCCGCGGGGAGGCAGGACTGGAGGCAACCAAGGGTTTATTGCATGTGGTAGAAAGGTAGAGAAAAGAAAGCGTCTGAAGCCGATGAGGTGTAAGGAGAGAAGAGACAGTGGTTGTATATACTCGTTAGGGTGACACTGCCGTGTCCTAGCGGTCCAAAGATTCGCGTGAGAGATGCCAGCTTGGTAACTGCGCTGCAAAGCGTTGTAGGAAGCGACGCGGTGACAGCTTTGGGCGCAGCCGGCAGGTTCTTCCTGTCATTCGACTGGCGATGACGGGGGGAGGCCAGCGCTCCCGCCATACCCGTCCCTGAGCGTTACCCGAAATCTGTGCTTGAGGAGCCCTAACTCGGATGCGAAGGGTGATCGCCCGTCACGTGTTTGGCCAGTAACGTTGGAAACGGGAAGAGGGGGTGTACATAGACACAAACGTGTGGTTCTCTGTAAATGTATTGTACAGTTCCGAGCGCCAAGTACAATTAAATTCCTGACAGCCTCTTGCCTGCCTCGTCCGAGTCGCTGCCTGGGAGGGACACGCTCGTGCAGTGGGTGCTGCCGGAATGGCAGCAGATAAACGCCAACCTGCGCCAACCGCAGCTCGCAGGAGGAAGCCGTGGCTTTATTCAAAACCCTCTTCTCTGTTCACGGTTCCCCTTTGCGCCGCTGTGACCGGGCAGGATGCGAGCCGGAGGTTTTACAGCTCCTTGTGTGGGGCCGGGCAGCCGCTGCCCTCCGCGTGCGACGGGCGGTCGCTGTAAAACGGCGCAGCTGCGTGAGTCGCCGCAGCGCTTGCATCGCTCTCCTCCGTTTCTGGGGGAAAAAGGAGCAATGGCAATAATCCCTGCCCTCCTGGGGCACTGAAACCTCCTTGCTATGGAAAAGAAACCACCACCCCCGGAACTGAAAGGGTCCCCATTTAGCAAATATTTTAAAATATCTTCTCCTTGGCAAAGCTTCAGAACCTCGAGCGGAAGGTGGACCTGGTGGGGCGGACTCCCCTCCACCAGGGCAGCTTCTCCCGGGGCGGTGGGGAGCACCGGGTGATCAGCACCGCGCTGAAACCGTCAGGTCTCCGCAGCCCTCCCGAAAAGCTGCGGCCTGACCGTGTAGGGGGGTGTCTGGGCATGGCTGCGCTCCCCTGGGTCCCCCCCCTGCACCCCCGGGGCCCTGCTCGGAAGGGAAGGCACAGCTCAGTTTGCAGGGACAGGGTTTACAGCTGAGCTTTGACCTGTGAAGCCAAGTTTGGATCTGGAGGAGGCTCAGCCCTTCCCTTGCAGGGAGAAGCTGGAAAAAAGGCCCCTTTTGCCATTAAAAAAAAGGTATTAATGAGCTGCCAGGACACGCAGCTCGTCCTCAACAGAGAGGAAATCCTGCAGAGAGCCTGCTTATCCTCCCGCGTGTCAGGCCGAGGCCAAACCTCTGTCTGGTCGGCCCGTAGCTGACAGCAAATTAGCCAAGAACTTAATTTCCCTTTAAAAGTAAATCCCCTCTCCCCTCCCTGACTCCCGGTGGTTCCTATCCCCGCTCCGTCCCTCCGGGAGGAATGTGCAGACCGCAGCCGTCCGCCTCCTCCGCCCTCGCTTTGCTAGACTAAACAAGCCGGGCTTTCCTGGTTTCCTCCCGTGCCGAACTCCCATCGGGTCCCGGCCAGCCTTCTCCTCACCGGCACTGCTAAACACCCCCCCCCGCCTCCATCCCGGATACGGGGGGACCCCGGGACGCAACGGGGTGAAATACCCAAGGGCAGAGCGGGGGGGAGACTGAGCCCCTCCATCCTCGGCCACCCTGGCCGTAGCGACGTCCCCGTCACGGCCAGGGAAAGGGAAGGTGTCCCTCTCCCGAGCATCTCCCCAGCACCCCGGTGCCGGCCTCCCTCCTCTGCCACGGTGACGGCTGGCAGCTCCAAAAGTGGGACTGGGGTCCCTTCGCTTGGGCTAGAAAAGCCTGACTTTAGGAGCTGCCCTTCCCCCTCAGCTTTGGAAACCTCCGCTAAAACGGCGCCTAAACCGAAGCCCGAATTTTACACCCAGCAGCCATCCCCTGGAGATCCCCGCTGCCATCGCGGGATTCATACCCAAGCTCGGCCTCTCCAAAATCCCATTTTCCACATTAAACCTCGACGCGATTTATGCCGGGCTTTGCGGAGGTTCCTCTCCGTCCCCACGGGTGCTCACGGGACCGGCCGGCCTCGGCGCGTCTGGGCTCGTGCGGGAGGCACAGGGCCCCGCCGAGGTTTCCCTGTCGGAGCGGTTTCCCTCTCCGCCTCCAACTTTCTCTTTTTTTTCCACAAATTCATCAGCCTCGCCCCCACCGCCTGGTCTGCAAATGCAAATCCAGACGTCGCCGCACACATCTGCGCGCATCTGGGCTTGCGTTACGAGCCGCGCGGGCTCGGGATAATCCAACCGGGTGCTTTTAACCATCTGGTCTGGTTGGTTTTTTTTTTTTTTTTTTAGCCGTTACCTGGATCAGACCGCTCAAAGCCAGACGCTGAGGTTGAGCAGGGAGAAGCTGCCTGGAAAACGCTGTGTGAGGCTTTAACGTTGGCCGCTTGCAACCTCCTTCGTCAAAGCATCGACCCCTCCAGCTCCGGTTGGAGAAAATCCCGGGAAAATCGGCTGCCAAAATACCCGTCAGCCGGCGGCTGCGTGCTCCTGCCTCCCACCCTGGTGGCCTCACCACTTTCCCATCCTACCCCACGGCCCATCTCGGATGCCGTAAATAGGACTCGGCCATAAACTGCTGGATTTTATGGGCCAGTTGGAAGTTTTATTAGGTTAATTATCCTGCTTTGCTAATGAAGGTTCAGTTAAGCAGAGTCTAAATCAAGGGCTGGCTTGACCTTCTCCCAAAGACTGCTGCAAACGTGGGGGGCAATGGGTACGGGTGACGGGGAGGTGATGGGTGCTGGTGGTGGGGTTGTCATTGGTGCTGGTGACGGGTGCTTGTCATGGGGAGGTGATGGGGAGGCGATAGGTGCTCGTGGTGGGGAGATCATGGGTGCTGGTGATGGGGGGGGTGATGAGGGAAAAAAAAAAAAACAAAAAAAACCGGCACCTTCCAGCTTCGCTCAGCACCAAGGGACACGCAGGATGGAGCAAGCCCTTCGTCCTTAGCGGAGTGACCCAGGGTCCTCCCCACCCAGCCCACCCTCATTTTGGAGCTCAAACAAACCCCCCCCGTAGCTTGAACAAACACCTTACCCCTCCCGGGCTTTGAAAACACAACACAGATAATGTTGGCGTTTGCTTCTCCCAGCTGGGCTTGAGCCAGCTCCCCCTCCTCTTGGCTCCTTGCTCGCCTGCCCAGGGCTCTTTCACAGCAATTTTAATCCGATCTTATTAAATCTGGAGCAGACCAGCAAGCGTGGGCAATTAGACAGACAATTAGGGAGCAGCTTGTTGCACAAGAAGAGCTGCCAGGGCCTCCCCTCCCCGAAACGCGCTCGCGGGGCGAGGAGTGCCGTGCCTCTCGCCAGACAGGTTCTCCGCACGGCTCAGCCGCTTCCTCCCTGCAACTGCAGCGTTTTACGTGCCCGGAGTTTTTTCCAGATGAGTTTTTCCTCAAGACGGTGATCCCTTCCCGGACTTTGTCCCACCTGGGTGCCCCGTTTCCCATGTGTTCCTCAGTTGTCCCATGGGTTGGCTTCTGTTTTGTGGTCTTCCCTCCAAATCCCACAGCTCTAATTCCTTACTGGGTTAAAACGGGGTAAACTGGTGTCATTTTCCTGTAGCTGAGAAAGTCAAACTATCTTCTGCTGTGGAGCCTGGTCATCTGGTCCGTTAGCTCCTCGGCCTGGCTGGTGACAGTCACTTGACCATTATGGACACACAGGAAAGAGGGATGGGTGGTTGGATGGACAGGCAGATGGACGGTGATGTCAGTGCATGGATGGACGGACAGATGCGCGGACGGGTGGATGGATAGCTGACTGGATGGATCATTGGGCGACTGGATGGATGGATGGACGGATGGATGATAATGTGGTTGGGTGGATGGATGCACATATGGATGGATGGGTTGGTTGGTGCCACGGATGGATGGTTGGTAATGTAGTCGTGCGTACGGATAGACACACGGACGGGTGGTTGGGTGGATGGATGGACAGCTGGGTAGCTGCATGCATGGATGGACGAACGGATAAATGGATGGAAGGTTAGATGGAAGGGAGTGAGAATAGATGGATGGACGGACAGTTGGAGAGAGAAATAGCCCTCATCGTCACCTGCCTCTGAGCCCTCCTGTACTCCCTGCTGTAAGAGATGAGCAAAAATGAAAACAGGCCATTACAACCCAGTTAACCCTCACTCAGCCCCAGGGTTAACCCCTGACTAACCGGGGCAGGACTCATGGCACCGCTCACCCGATACTCCACCGCGTCAGCTGCCCCGGGGGCCGTGGGGATGTTCTGGGGGAGCCCGGAAGAGGCGTCATGGCTGATTCAGGCCTCCGTCAGCGCGGAGCACATCAGCGCCGGGCAGCCGGGCTCTGCCCGGACCTGCACGAGTGAACCCTCTCTCGGCAGGTTTGACACGCTGCCAGCGTGGCTCTTGGTGGCCCTGGGGCTGGGGAGACTGGGGGGGGGACACGACCTTCTCTCAAATCCCCCCACCGTGCGGGGCTGGAGGCCTTCGCGCAACTCCAAACCCCACCAAAATTGCCTTAAAACCAGCCAAAAATAGTATCACCCCCCCCTTTCCGCCAGCGCCCTGCCTCTCCCCGAAACCACCGTTTTGCTGCGAGCCGCGGCGCAAATCCCTTAATTAGGGAGTTCGTTAGGAGCCGGCCCCACGGAATGCCACCAGCGGAGCAAGGGGGACGGCGGCCAGGGTGGCCCAAGGGGGCTGGCGGTCACCCTTCTTCTCCGGCACCCCGAAACTCTCCTGCCCGCTCCGCCGGGGTCCGGCTGAAGCGTCCCTGCTGACCCCACGGCTCAGCCTCTCCCGTGTGCTCCAAGTTCTGCCTCCTCCTCCTCCTCCTCATCCGGGGAGAGGCAGGTTGGAGGGAGGAGGCCCCGTCTGCGCCTCCCCGCCGGCACCGCGGCGTGCCGGGGCAGAGCCGCGTGCGAGCGGGGAACGCCATGGCCGAGCGGCTGTCGGAGGAGCAGATCGCCGAATTCAAGGAAGCTTTTTCCCTTTTTGACCGGGATGGAGACGGTTGCATCACCACCAAGGAGTTGGGCACCGTCATGCGCTCGTTGGGGCAGAACCCCACCGAAGCGGAGCTGCAGGACATGGTGGGGGAGGTGGATGCCGATGGCAGCGGCACCATCGACTTCCCCGAGTTCCTCTCGCTGATGGCGAGGAAGATGAGGGACACAGACAGTGAGGAGGAGATCCGCGAGGCTTTCCGCGTCTTCGATAAGGACGGCAACGGCTACATCAGCGCGGCGGAGCTGCGGCACGTCATGACCAACTTGGGTGAGAAGTTGACGGACGAGGAGGTGGATGAGATGATCAAGGAGGCCGACTGCAACAATGACGGGCAGGTCAACTACGAGGAGTTTGTGAGGATGATGACGGAGAAGTGAGCCCCCCTCCACCAACCGCCTCCAACCCCATCCCACAGGTAACTCACTGGGATGAGGCTTCGTGCCCAACCCAGCATCCATGGAAAGTCCCGGACCATGGGGTCTACCCCACCATGGCAACGGCCACCCCAAATCTTGCATCTCCCCCATCCCGACCACCTCCTGCCCTGCAACTCTTGCTGGTGGTTGGAAAAATCTGTGTTCATGGTGCTTTTTTTTATTTTTTTTTCCTTAATTTCTTCATAGGGAACAGAGGTCGTGGTGGTCCCCCAGCCCCTCCATCCCCTACTGCCTTCTCTCCACCATTCTGGGCTGGAAAATCCTCTTTTACCCCAGCCGGAGCGTCACCAGCCAGCCTCTGCTTCGGATGCGGGCATCCCACCTGGCAGGATGGGGCTCGGGGTGCAGATGGACACGGGGGGGTCTTGTCCCCCTGTCCCCCATGAGGCAAACCTCTCGTGTCCATAGAGGTCCCAGTTCCCATCGCGCATCCCCCGGCACCACGCCGAGGCCAATAAAGAAATGTCCCCCCCGGGTCCTGGTGGCTGCCC
>JAVJGG010000005.1:1791365-1802132 GCA_035590195.1 Aviceda cuculoides | reverse complement strand
GGGAAGCTTCCAGCAGCTTCTCACAGAAGCCACCCCTGTAACCCCCCCGCTACCAAAACCTTGCCACACAAACCCAACACACGTAAATAGGAACTTGTAATTTTATTCTCGGTTGTTCGAGGAGCCTTTTGTTTTTACATTGGAAACTTGGACTCTATCATTTCATTATTTCACCAGCTTAGGCAACGTTAAAAAAGCAACCTAACAAGGGATTTGAATTCGAACCAAGAGGGAAGGTTTTCACCCTAGATTACCAAAAGGTGCGCTTTCCTAACACATTTTTACCTGTAAGGACATGCATGTTGGGCAGAGGAAGCTTTTCTTGAAAGATACAATACAAAACCTTCATCCTGTCAATCACAGGGACGAATCCCACAATAAACATCTCTAGGGCTTCCCTGAGCTTCTTGGCTACTTCACATTTCTGATACTTTAAACACAAAAATCAGAATTATAAACAGACAATCCCCCAAGGAGCAGGATCCGAACTATTTTCTGTCCAGCAATATATGATACAGCACAGCAAAAAAAAAAAAAACAACAAACAACAAAGGGGTGAAGGGGGAAAAAAAACCCAACCAAAAATTAAAAACCAAAGTGATTTGCTGGTCACCATTAAAGTGCATTCAGTTCCACCTCAGCTCTTCAACCCTGCGCTTACCCTATTTTCGCCCTCTCCGCCGAGGCCGAGCCCCGTGGTGCTGGCTGGGGGAGCACGAAATTTTGCAGGCAGCAGGCAAGCGACCGATTGCTCTCCATCCTTAGTTCCCAGCGTGAAGGATGTCGAGAGCCCCGAGTTAGCTCGATGCCACATTAGACGGCGGATTTTGTAACATCTGCCGTCATTCAGAGGAGGAATTTCTTCTCATCACAGTGCTAAGACGTGCCGTGGGGGCACCGGGGAGCTCCGGCCCCTTCGTACCATGGATCCCGTAGTGGGTTACTGCCTTCAGACAACACGTAACGTCTCAGCTGGAAGACAGATGACAATTCTGGCTCTGCTCATACAAACGTCCCCCTGAAGATTTAAATCACCGAATGACGAAGCCGCAGTTGCACCCGCTGAAGCCGAAGGATTCGGGAACAACGCTCGGCAGCACACGGCGCGGGGCTGGCTCCCGCTGCCAGCCTCCGGAGAGGCTCCGGCGTTGAGAGAGAAATTCAGAGAGGCGGGGGAGAAATAAAAAAAAAAATAAAAAAAAAAAAATCTCAAAACCCAAGGCAGAGCCCAGCCCTCCTATTGCCTTTCACGTGTGGGTATATACCCCAGGGATCTGCTGCACCTCTACGCAAGGGACGTGCCCTCGCCGTACTTCAGGCACCACCGGGCAGCAGCTCTGCCACTTATTGCACAGAAAACGAACCGAGCGGCCACGGGGGCTCAGAGCAAGTGGAGAGATATTATTTGGGACCAGCCATCTGGAAGGAAGCATCCTTGGACGCGCAGAGAGACCTGCTCGGGCTTGAAAACTGGACACGGTGACACCCTAGAGGAGCACGACCGTAAGAGCTGGCTCACCTTCAGCGAGGAAGGACCATGGGCAAAGTTCAACCCTGGTCTGGCAGCAGTTCGTCCTCCACCGCTGGCGGCGAGCCAAAGCCCGCTGACGTTCACGGAAAGTCAGTCGCCGGCCGCAGTGCCTCCAATTAGTCCTGAGCTCGCTGGGGACTTAATTTGCCTCCAGCTAGAGCGGGCAGGTCTCTCAAGGCAGTCGTCGCTTGAGTTATTAACACGAAGGTGGGACCCAGCGCTCCCACTGCAGAAACACAGACGGCCGAATCCGAGGGTGTCGCTTCCGAATCCCTTTGCAGTCAGCAGAGGCAGGCGCTCCCGAGGCATACCGTGCCATCCCAGCACAGCCAGCTAAACCAGGGCAGAAGAATCCTGCTCCAGGAGTATCTATTTCTCTTCGCTGACTGCAAAGGGAGCCTGGCTAGATCATACAGAGATGCCTTTAGGCTAGAGACAGGTAAAATTAGACAAGTTTAATCCCGCTCAAAGAGCGAGCGCTACAGCCTCACACGCAGCGACAGCCTAACAGATCACCCCAGGAGACATTACAGCTTCAAGCCAGGGCTACACGTTCCCTGAGCCTGTCTTTGCCCACGGAGGAAAGGAAGTGCCGCCTCATAAATACTATTTACACCAGTTTGCTTAAATTAAAATTAGTTTCTCGGGGGGGGGGAGGTAGAAGAGACAGATACTTCATACTGTGGGAGCTAAAGATATCGTCCTTCCTGGCCACCTTCACCCCTGTCAGTTGTAGGACAGGTACCGGATTAATCGCGGAGGAATATTTAGCTTGGCAATCTTCTCCAGCGCTCGCTGCCCGGCGGCTTTCCTCACCGTCACTCTGCAGAGCTGTGACAAACTCAGAGGCGTTTCTAAAACGAGAAAAGAGGATCCGAAGTGAGGGCTGCAGCTCAGCCGACAGCCGGATCTTCCCACAGGGCACAGACCTCCCAGGAGGGCGACGCCTGCCATCGTCCCTGCTCTCATCCCAAGCCTGGCTCTGCTCACAAGCACTCGCCACCAGCACGCTCTCCCAAGGCTCATCCCGACGCAAATCCCACCAGAAACGCTGAGCGCAGCGGCAGCGCGCTTCTCCCAGTTCCCTCCCTCGCCTGCGTCCCCTGAAGGCCAGCGGTGCCCACTGGATCACCTGCTCTGATCCACTGGGGCTAGCCAAGACTTTCAGATTTCCCTTCGTGATGCTGTATTAAGCCTCAGCAGCCCTGTACATAAGGAAGAAAACCGACTTCCAACACTTCTCTACCGCTCTGTTTCTCCACCGAAGGACCGCGTTAACCCTTTTCACTCAGCACTCTGCCGAGATCTCCAAGAAAACTCCCCGAGCCCCTTCCAAACAGCCCCCGATCCGCAGCCCGCAGCCTCGACGCTGGCTGTCGATGCTCACGCACGGGCGTACAGCGACGATCTTCGGGCACGCTGCTCGGGAAGCAGTCATTTCGAAGGAGCTGCTATCCCTACCCCCGCGGCCTCGGCAATCACGAGCCTCCAAGATCTGCATCTGCCCTGGATCTAGTCCCAACTTGAATGATACAAATCAAAAGGGAAAAAAAAAAAAATACCACTAAAGCTAGCACAGTACTTTTACAACAGTCTGTGTTGAAAAGCAACTACGCGTGCTGTTCTGCCAGCTGGGTTTAGTGGGCAGTAAACTCTGGCAAGATATAAGGAGTATTTATGGGCATGGAGGATTCAATCTCTTCAGCCAGCTCAGCTGCAGCCAGAGCAGCACACTTCACCGCTCTCTAGGAAAAGAGAGCAACGGATAACTTGGAGGAGAGACTGCTACAGGAAAAAGAGGAGTCAGGGGGAGAGGGAGTTATAAGGTGCTCATCACACAAAGGACTGCAAAGCCAGAAAATACTTTATTCTTCTGTAAGGAAGAAATTTTTCACTCTATAAGGAAGAATTTTTTTTATGAGGAGAGTGGTGAGACACTGGAACAGGTTGCCCAAAGAAGTTGTGGATGGCCCATCAGTAGAGGTGTTCAAGGTCAGGTTGGAAGGGCTTCGAGCAACCTGACACAGCGAAAGATGTCCCTGCCCGTGGAGGGGGCTTGCACTAGATGACCTCTAAAGGTCCCTTCCAACCCAAACCATTCTATGATTCTGTGATGTTTAGGATCATGTAGTGCAGCAGCAGTCTGCAAATGCTCAGAAGGGTCTGTGAATTACTCCTCTGAGGTCCTTTAAGAGTAACCAAGACAAAGATAGATTTAAAGCCATCCTCGAACTTCAGTCGAATGTCTCCTCCAAAATCACACAGCCAGCCCAGCTAAAGTTTAACACATTCCCTGTCCCCAAATAAAAGGAGTTCTCAACTGGACGATTTCCTTGACCTGACTTCAGGCACCAAAGCATAAATGCTGATGCTGACACATGAGAGGGACCTGAATTCAGCGAGGGCAGGATTTGGACCATCTTACCACTATCATTCAACCGCAATTAAGCGGAGCTAGGCTACAGCCAGCTGGCGTACATTTGCCACCAAGAACTCTACACCTTCCCAGGAAAATGATCAGGGACCTACAAATCAAAGTGGACCGAGAATCATGATGTGGAGCAATGGAGTTGGCAGTCACTGAATTCCTGGGGCAGGGGATCATATCTCACTTACTTTCGTAGTACTCAAAGCACTTTGCTGTGGGACTGCTGCTCCAGGTGTAATCCGATGGCTTCTTTCCTCGGTTGTCCCTTGCGTAAATGTTTCCTCCAAATTCAATCAGCATCTCCACAAGATCTACATTTTTCACTTTTGCTGCGTGGTGGAGGGCTGTTTCGTGAAGTTTAGCAGCATTCACATTTGCCCCTGAGGCCAGAAAGAAAAATAAACCTGTTCATGAAAGCCTTCCTTGACCCAAACGTAAAGAGTGGTTTGACTGGAGAAAAAAAATGCTGTTAAAACACGCACGAGCAACTAGAACAAGATCCAAACAAAACAGCACAAACAGGAAACCAAACTGCTGACTGAGTTCTCGGTGCTGGCAATGCATGAGTTTTCTTCTCTGGCTTTACGTGTTCCTTACAGAGAAAGGATTTTAGCCCATGTTACCGAGTAAATAAGCTGCTGAGTGCAAAGTTCAGAATTGCTTCCTGATCTGTCTTGTCCAAAGCCAGCAAAGAGCCATTCCCAGTTGTCTCAGTGGAGTGCTCCCACTCACGGCAAACAGTGACATCTTTGTTAACTATTTTAACAGAAATACCCCAGACCCATGAGAAGTTGCAGCTCGCCATCAGACGTTACTGCGGGATCAAGTCTTAGTTACAGATTTTTTTTTCTAAGAAAGTTTGGCTTTTACGAGTTGGCAGCAAAAGGTTCTTCCAATCCCCCCACAACCGCTTGCATTTTATCAGTGGATTTGTTCAGCGGAGGTGAGCTGAACCTCACTGAATTCAAACAACTGACTTTTAGATATGTCTAGGCACAATGAACTCCCTTTATAACTAATGAGGAGAAACAGGCATTTCTGTGGAATTAATTAAAGGCTGCCCAAGACAAGAAACTGGAGGGGCTGGGAACAGGCTAGCTTAGATGTGTAATTTTTAAACAACTAACGTTCAACAAAACAAATCCCCACCCCTGGGCCAAATCACCTCCTGGTAAGCACAGGCAAAGCCAAGAAGTCCAACTCCAAACTCCCCCAAAGTCAGCAGCAAGAAAACTGGGATGCGAAACCTGGAGCACAGAACATTGACTTGAACATCCAGCGAACTCATCTGGGCATAAGACTAACCAGATCTCCCCGAGGTATGAAGTGACTTCATCCCTGGTTTTCTGTACAACTTCAAATCCTAACATCTCTCCCTAACACCTACCCAAAACCGTAAGGCTGTGCTACCAAAGCTGAACACATGTCCGCCGGTTGATACCGCTTCTGGGAAGAAGTTGAAACTTTGCTCTAGGGGGCTGAAGAGGTCTGAACTTTATTAAAATAAGAGAACGGGAATGTCACTGGGAACTCCACAAACTGGATATTGACAGGCATACGCTGAAAAAACACTTAAGCGTTAAGCTTTGCTCACGTACAGGCAAAAACCTTTCACTTTTGTCATCTATATGAATAAGCTCTTCAACAAGAACGCCACTGCGGAGCACCGAAGGAAACGCCGTGCACAGACACCACCACCTCCTGCCCACCCAGAAGCAAACCCTGGGGCTGCCATACCTGCCTTGAGCAGCAACTTTGCGCAGTCCAGATGCTCCCTGGCACAGGCCACGTGTAGGGGAGTCCCGAAATGGCAGTCGTGAGCCTCCAGGTTGGCACCGACGTCGATGAGGAGCTGCACGCACTCTGAGCTACCTTTAGAAAGGGAAGACGCGAGTGAAAAGGAACGCAGCTCGAATGAGAGCGTATGGCACGCTGAGGTCAGGTTGACCCACAAACAGCCTGTTTAGTATTTGAGGTGATGGCTGCAAAATAGAAATGCTTGTGAGCCAACACAATACTCTCTAGGACCAAGAGGGAGACCAGGAAACAAGAAATAGAGTCACATCTGCACGGCACCGAGGTAGAGCTAACAGGTCTCGCAGGGAGTCAGGTTAAACAAACCTGAATTCAAGGGTTTGCACTAAATCACCGGTTGTTGGTGGAGCTGGTTGTATTGCTGATCCTGCCCTGGCTGGATTAGATCACCTTCAAGACCACTCCAGCTTTACTTTTTCCAATGCTAATAATACGACTTTACAGAAAGCAGGCAGTCATTATCATCATCGAGCCTTAGGAAAAAGGCTTAACGAGGAAAAGCTAAACAAGAGCTCACAGCTACGTATTTAAGTAACTACCTGTTTGTCAAAAATGCTGTCTCCCACAGCCTTCATAGTCGAAGGGAAACTCTGTCCAGGACAGCACATAACAAAAACAGCGAAGGGGAGGAGAGAGGAGGTATTACATCTTACAAAGAGGAAACCGAGGCACAAGATTAAGAGATTTGGTCACAATCACCTAAACAGGGACATTGCTGCTCTCACATCCAGGCTCTCCTGCTGTTGCATCCGTGCAAGTGTAAGTTCAGGGGAGGAATTACACTTAAATACCCCTCTGCTGCTGCTGCTCCCCCTGCTTCTGCTGCTGTCACAGCCACCCCGAGGCTTCCTCCTGCTCCGTAACCCAGATCCAAATGTCCAGAAGAGACTTGAGTAGAGGACGGGGGGAGCAGAGAGCAGCTGGCATGCACCAGCTGGGACATTACTTTGGCCCCTGCAGTTTTCTCTTATCCCCTGGATAGATCCTCCAGCTGGAAAAGGCTGCCAGAGGGACAGGGAGCAGTAGAGGCAGCAGCACTGCCCAACAGTCCCTGGCACCTTCTTTCCACCTGACAGCCTCCTCCAACAGCTCTGAACAACCAGGAGGGGTCTAGGACAGGACTACCTCGTTAAGACGGTCTTATGTCTTAATCAGAGCAATTTATTCCATCTCAGTTTGGATCAGAGGGCAAGGATGCAAACTCCCCTCTGCTCACAAGAGCAAAGCTACTTGTTTGGCTGAAGGTTTTCTAATAGACCACCAAGAAGCTGGTGTTTTATCTGCCTCAGATCTTATCCCGTGCCTGTCATGTGGGATAAAAGCACCCAACACAACGGACGGCTTTATTCACCCGATACCACAGCACTTTGCATTCGGAATTCAACCACAGCACTTTGCATTCGGAATCCAACGGGAGATGTGCCCACCTAAGGCTGACATATTTGCAAGCTGTAATGGTCCGATGAGCAACAACAGCTTACAGTCAATTTAGGATACTTGGCAGCTGCTTTTTTGACCCCCTCAAGTTGCAAACAACCGTGTAAAGATAAGACCACACGGGCTCACCATTCATGCAGGCTTCGTGGAGAGGAGACGCTGTGTAAAGGGGGGGATTCACCTTGGCGCCGTGGGACAGCAGCACTTTCACACACTCTATGCTACCTGAGGCACAGGCGTCACACAGCGGAGTGCTGCCATCAATATTCCTGGCATCCACCTTCAAGGCAGAAAAAAAAAAAAAAAAAAAAAAAGTTAGGTACCCGCAGGCTGCTGTGTGGCAGTACTCTCTTGCCTACGTTTCCACTTCTTTTAATCCTAGAAATATTCTGGGCTAGGGAAAGAGTTGGTTGCTACTGCCAGCAGCGTGCCTTGCGCTGTTCCCATCACTCTCGGGGCACGGATGCACATTAACGTCACGAGTCTAGGCTATTATTTCCACCGTTATATTTTTCTACCACTCTCCTGCCGAAGGTTACAAGCCTTACGGCCGAGTAACACGACGCAACTCCTCGTCTGCTTTAGTGCAAAGCTCAGCTTCAGCAGCGGACTCAGCCAAGCCGGATGACTTTGCACTGAGAAGGACTAGGCACAGCACACGTGCTCCGCGCTGCCGGCTTTGCTCGGAGCATGGCTGTCTTCAGCACGTGAGAAGTCACAAGCCCTTGAAGAAGGTTGTCGCCAGCTATATCCAGAGACTCCGTTTGGCTGATTTTTGTTTCCATTATAAAAACTAAAGCAACAGAAGAAATGAACGAATAAATATAAGGCCCCTCTGGGAGCTACATGTCCTCTGCTACCCTTCTGGCCCCTTGATTCATTCCAGTTAGCTTTACATACTTCAGTCATCTAAACTAGATTTCTAGTCACCCTGGGCTCTGTCGGTAGTCGGTGAAAAGAGGAGGAGACACAGAAATACTTCCAGGCAGTTGTTTAAGTCCTCGTCAAGCTCAAACACCCTCTGAAAAGGCCTGCCATCCTCTGCTGACTGTCAAGCAAGCCCAGGGTGCCGAAGAAGAGCCTAGAGCTAGATGGGGAGAATCCGGACCTCAGAAATAACTTCGAGCTGAAGCTGCCCGTTGGATCAGACCCGAACACACACCTGGGCGCCTGCAGCCAGCAGGAGCTTGACACACTGCGTTTGCCCTCGCAGGCTCGCCTCGTGCAGCGGGGTGATGGAGTCGTAGGTGACCGCGTTGACGCAGGCTCCGCTCTCTATCAGCTGCTGCAGCTGCAGGATTTCTCCCCGCCTGGCTGCTTCGTGAACCGGCGTTCGATCGGCCCAGAAGCCTAGAGAGGACAGAAGAGAGAAATAAATAAAGCCACGCGGAGCAAACGGGTCTCCGTGCTGGAGGAAAGCAGATGGGGAACACGGGTGGGCAGCTAGGAGAGAGAGTTGGGAACGAGAAACTTATTCCACACCATGACCCCACTCAGCATGTGATTTTAAGTTTGTGGGTCCCCCATCGACCGCTACCCTTGCAGGGACTGTTTGTAATACTGGGTTCCCTTACAGTTTCTGAAATGCTTTGCTGTACTTGCTTGAAACTTTATCTAAGTACAAACCCAGCAGCATTCATGAGGTCCATACTCATCCCACAGAGCTCTTAACTGTTTAACATTAGGAGCACTGGTCCTCCCGGCTCCATCTAAAATCGCTGGAAGCGGGACACCTTGAGAGAGCAACTCAGCCCACCTGAAAACTATCTTCCCAAAAAGTCAAGGGAGCTTCGACAGCGAAGTTGCTAGCTTCAACGCCTTCGCTGAGCATCTGCGCTTAGACGGGGCAAGTCTGGGCTTAGCTTCCCAGTACTAATGACAACATCATCTCCTTTCAGGTGTGTTTAGCTCTGAAGGAAGCAATGAGTAAAGAACACCCCCGCACATTTTCACACATCCTTCTGCAAGATAAATGCATCCTCTCTGTAAAAAGGCAGGCCTTGGTACCCTGCGAAAGCAGGGTTTATAGGAACAGTATGGTACTGCCTGCGTACAGGTCAATACTAAAAACCATCAGCAAAACAGACCTCTCAGCTATAGTTCCTGCCCTTTGAATACAAGGTCCGTAAGACCCCCATTTCAAGGCAGGCACTTACAGCTGTGGAGCGGGAGAAAAAGGATGATTTGCCTTACTTTTTAAAAAAAAAAAAACCACCTTGTTATGTATTTCAGTTGGACTGACCATCCCTCCTCTCTCCATACCTAAACACAGCATTTTATTTACCAGCATAAAGCAGTAAATGCTAACAGAAGCCAGTTATGAAAGATGGCACAGACTCCAAGAATAACACAATGCTGAGGATTATGGTGGACTGAAACAACCCCCTGAAAGGGAATCACAAGGACCAGCATTTTCATTTTCACAGCACACAGTACGTGCGGGCTTTTTGATTTGCTTGTTAGAGCCTCATTCCCTTTGCCAATATCCCTGGGCAGGTTGTTTTTCCCTCCCTGGAGCTTCTCGTGGTTTATGTCAGGAAAAGCAAGAAGTCCAAACGAGGATGGAGCTGTCGAATTGCCAGCCACCGAGCAGCATCACTTTGTCACCAACAGGACCAGGAATAGGAGGAATAAGCTCCAGCAGCACTGCATTAAGGGCTTATTATAGAGCCCCAAAAACCAAACCTGCAAACCGCAGGCTCCTCGGATTTCTTCCCTCCTGCTGCACAGCTCCTTATGGGGCAGGCTCACGCGAGAGATAACACCGTCATTCCCTACGGATGCCGCTCACACGTCCACATCCAGGGACCTGCACCTGGGGTTACGGAGCAGGAGGGAGACCGCAGCTGGGGCCAGACCTCCTAAATCCGCAGCGCAGCATCGCTCAAGACGCAACGGCTCAGCCTTGCCAGCCGACGCACGGCCGGTTCCCGACGCAACTCGAGAGCATCCCTACCAAGGGATTACTACTCCAGCCCCATCCCAGGGTGAGGATTTCTCAGCAGCCGTGCAAGCAGCTTGGTCACCTCCAGCCCTGCGGAGGTAACCCGGCAGGAGGAGGAAGGCTTTGGGTCTCCTGGGGTGTTACACGGCTCCCACCCCGCCACCTCCCTCCAAGGGGGGAGCCATCCCCTCTCCTCCAGCTCCCCAACGCCGCCTCTTCGGATCACGCACGCAGGCGAGTTCACGGAGGAACAATGATAATTCCCCATGCCCAGAAGCAGGGGCTCTCCCGAGAGCATCTTCACCTTCCTCTCATCCCTTGCCTTGGGAGAGGCCGCTTGCTCCCAAAACCACTCTGTCTGCCCCCAAAACCACCCTGTCCGCCCCCAAAACCACCCTGTCCGCCCCAAAAAACATCCTGCCTGACCCTAAACCATCCTGCCCACCCCCAACACGACCCTATCCACTCCCAAACCACCCTGCTCACCTCTAAACCATCCTGCCCACCCCAAAACCATCCTGCCCACCCCCAAAAACATCCTGCCCACCCCCAAAAACATCCTGCCCACGCCTAAACCACCCTGCCCGTCCCCAAAACCACCCTGTCCGCCCC
>JAVJGG010000005.1:1738963-1780605 GCA_035590195.1 Aviceda cuculoides | reverse complement strand
TCCATCCCACCCTTCTAGGGAGGAGAGGCCGAGCTGGCTTTGCCCTTCTGTTTCTCCCAAGCCGGGGCTGTCCGGCCCTGCGGAGACAAGCTTGGGGGGGGGTCCCGGCTCCTCGCCGGGTGAGGGAGAGCAGGCCCTGGGTCAGGGCTTGGAGGCACCTGCCCTGAGCCCATGGAGGCCTTCTACACCCAGGAAGTAGCTTTTTTTTAAATTTAATTTTGACCGGCTTACTGGGGAGACGTTGGCTTTTCCAAGCTCCTGCTTGTGCAGGTAGCTGACCCCAAGGTCCATGCAGCTGGGAGAGCCACGGTCCTTTTCGGTTTTGTGGCTGTACACACTTTTGGTCTGTCCTTGGGGAGCCGTGCTGGTTGGTGCAGGTGCCCTTCAGGAGCGGGGTATGGAAATAAAAACAGATCGGCTGCATGTTGCTCCCTTCCTGGGACTGGTGTGGGGAGCTGAAGGATGGAAGTTTTTGCTCCCCTCATGGAGCATCTTTGCTGTCCTGCAGGGCTGGAAGTTGCCCGTAGAAGGGGCGGGGGGGGAATACGTTTCTGCTCTGGTCCTGCACAGTTCTGCTCCCGGATTGTCCTCAAATAAGTTGTCCCGCAGAGGCTCTGATAAGAGCAGGGCTTGCTAAGCTGTAGGTCTATGCTACCGAAGGGGGGATAGTCTGGGATAGATGAAGCAAATCAGAGAGTAGACAGCACAAAAATAGTTGTAAAACACGTTCCTTACTCCATGGGAGCAAACATTTTTGAAAAATGTGCAAGAAAGCCTGCCTGGCCCAGAGTAATCAGTAGCCTGGTGGTTTGGTGCTCATCATGGACACAGGAAATGCTGGGTGAAGCTCTGTTCTGCGGGATTCAAGTCAGAACATTAACCTTGTGGTTTTACCCCAAGCATTTGGTCAAAGTGGATGTTTCTTAGTGCTGCTCAATAGATCCCGTTACAGTGCTTATAAGAGACTGGTAATGAACAGGGAGACAAACATGGGGCCCTACTGGCACTAGCTGTCCTGTGGTTGAGTCTGGAAATTAACGATCTGCACTCGAACGAATTTGTTAGATCTAGTGTCTTGTCAAGAAAATGTCTGATTTCACAGAAACTGCTGTTTTCCAATTGAAAAATTGTTTGTCAGAGAATTCCCCATCTTCTCTGGTAAGAAGAAGTGTAAGTACTCGCTTGGGACCAGAGACTGTATTACCCGTCTTGAAGCTGGTTTTACATACTAGTTTGGTCTATTTTTAGCGTTCCTCTTAAACCTGGCATTTTGGGCAGTAGCAGAGCTAGCTTAAGTGTTCCCCATTCCCAGACACTCACGCCCGATACTCCGTAACATCCGCATCCTGCTTGACTTCAGGCTGTGTTGGTACAACTCTGTGGAGCTGTGCAGCAATCCAGATTGCTGAACCTATCTTGATTAAAAATAGCCTCCTTTATTTTTCCACTGCAGTTTGCTGATTTTCTTCATTACGCAGCCCCAGCTGTGCCAGGAGGGGAAGAGAAGGGGCACTGGGGCAAGGGCTTGCATCAGTCACTGTAGCCATCCACTAAAATCCATATGGGATTACAGCTTTGGTGGAATGGGCTGGTTTTATTACATGAAATTTATATGTTGGTCACTCTGGCACCTGTCAAAGTGAGCAACTGATTATTCTCGGTTAGAATTGCTTTAGGACAAGAAAGTGAAGTGTTTATTACTTTTGGTAAATGCTGGTTTTGCACAGTTTGGCTTTTGGTTGGTTATTTTGATGGTGAGAACTACTCGCTAGTTCTGATGGGGTGTCTGGAGTCAGTGTGCATGGGAATTTTAGTACTTGGCTTTGATTCTGTTTTTATTTGAAACCCTAAGTGTGTTTTGGTAATTTCCGCAGCCAAAGGGTCCATAGAGAGTGTGTGGTTAGAGCTCTATGGCTGTATCAAGCAGAACAAGAGACCGGGGGAAAGAAAGTAGATGTTGAAAGGAGAGCATCTGTAGTGAGAGCAAAAGTAATGCAACAAAACAAGCCTAAGGAAGGATATATCCCTGTTTGGGAGGTTTTCAGGCTTGCTCAAAGGCAAAAGGAATAAGTAACCAGCTGTCTGGAGGGAGTGTAGCTGCAGGATTTCAGGCAGGGGAACTGTATGCCTGCTTTCTCCAGCCGCAAACAAGTTTGTTTTTTTTCCTTTTCCCAAATGGGGCAGCTCTTGCCTTGGGGAGGTTGTTTTTAACACATGAACCATTGCTGTTGCTCTAACAAGGCTGCCTGTGTGTCGGAAGACCCTGGACATCTCTGTAGTGCGTGCAGTCACCTTGACGGTGCAAGGGCTTTAGATCCGGGACATCCCTGGCGTCTATTTTTCAGGGTCCTGGGAGGCAGCAGATGAACTCCAGCTTGCGTGGTGGCTCTGCGGGTGCTGTGTGGTTGGCTGGGTTTAACGCGTGGGTTTCAACGTACCATCTGTGGGCTGTGTGCAAGGGATCCTCGAAACGTAACCTAGCAAAGGCAAGCCTGTCATCAGCGGGTTTTTAGTTTGCTGTGCATGAGTCTACAGCTCTCCCACAATGTCAAAGCACATCAAGTCTGATTGTCTTAGGCCATTGCAGCTACTGCGCTAGCATGGAGAATCACTTGACTGGGTGGTCTTGCAAAGAAAGGGTTATCTTTAGTTGTCGAAGTGCTAAAACAGCTGTGCTGGTGCTAGGTTTGGGAAGAGTCAATGCAGACACCTGCAGCTGAGTGAATCCACAACAGGTGGCAACCCTGTATAAGATGATAGAAGAGGGGAGCTGTGTCAGGACATGGCTATGAGGAGCATCTGCTGAGATGAAAGGCAGCAACAACTGCCATTGCAATGAATTAAGGAGGGAAAACCTGTAATAACCACTTCCTCAATTATGTGAGCAGCTGAAAGTAACAGGAGGGAGGTTATAAAATCAAAGAAATGTTACTTTGAAGGTTTCTCTGGTGTAGGACTCCTACTCTGAGTAGATTTTTCACCAACATCAGAAAGGGGCAGCTGTGGCTTTGGCCAGTCAAGGATGGGGACCCCCACCTCTCTGCAACCTGTCCTAAGGCTGCATCACCCTCTAGGGGAAAAATTTCTTCCTCGTGTCCAGTCTGAACCTCTCAAGGTGCAACTTGAGGTGTTGCCCCTTGTTGTTTCAATCTGCCAGTGCCAGAAGAGAGGCTCCATCGTCTCTGTGACTTCCCATCGGGTAGCTGTGGGTTGCAGTTGGATCTCTCCAGCTTTTTTCCCCCCGACCTAAACAAGTTCAGCTCCCTTGCTCTCTACGTAATTAGGTATTGTCTTGTTGGGGCTGCCTTCTCTGGATAGGAGTTTGGGCCGCAGCTGGAAACAACCAGGTTTGCTGAAATTTCATATGACGGGGTTTTTTTTACATAGTGTAGGAACATAACCTTCCCTACCTGCGAGGAAGCTAACAATGTTTTCTCCCCAGCCAACTAGATGCATTCAGATATTGCCGTGAGATTAAATCTGTTTTGGCAGAGCTCAAGTGGAGCTGTGTGTGTAAAGGTTGCCTGTCCTCTGGGCAGAGTGGTAGCTCTTCCGAGAGGGTGTCAGGTGTTCCCTGCATTGCCTAAAAGTGATCTAAATAAATATGTCAGTCTCTGCTATTGAGATGAAAAGCATTACAAAAGCTCCTGCAGCCTGATGCAGGACTACCTGATCCCAGAGGAAATTTAAAATACAATCCAGCACCTGGGTTTTCTAGCTTAGCAGCAATCCCCTTGCCTCACTATGGAAGAGTTTTTTAAATACATCAAAACAGAAGATTGCAAAAGATACCATCTCGCGCCAAACAGGGACATAACTCCTGGGTTTAAGGCCAAGGATGTTAATTTAGGAGAGGGGAGCTGCATCAGCCTGCTTACTTTTCTTTCAGCAAAGGTAAGAGAGCTGTCCTATCCAAAAATTCCACCCTGCTTAGCAATTTGAATGCTTGTTTTTTCCAGGGGAAAATAGCTCTACAGTTATGAGAACTCTTGAACCTCTCCATGCGAGCCAACTGCTCTCTTTCTGAGAGTATGAGGAAACATCAGCTGCAGAGAGGTGGTTTGTAATGGTCTGTTATGATGATTTACTTGCAGGAGGCCTGTAGTAGTTGCAGGATAATTGACTCAATAAGTTCCTGGTCTTGCCCGTGAAGGCACCGCATAGAGTAAGAGATGCTTCCTACCACAGTCACGATAATGTGGCACTGCATATCCATCATATGGAGTCAGCCCGGCTCCGTGCACATTGGGGTAGGGGTAAAACCTTGGGCTGATTTAATGGGCTGTCCCAGCTGAGACCAAATATCCATCTCGGCTGGTATCCTGACTCCAGGAGTGGCTGCTTAGGGAAAGGTATGTGAACAAAGGCACGGTGCTCTTTCTCCTGAAAACTCATGCCATTTATGCAGGTTTGTGGCTCAGGGACTTCCTGAGGTGCAAGAATCTTTACATTTAATAGATTTTTTTTTTTTTTTTTATTTCCACCCCCCACCCCCCCAGCTGATTTTTGAACTCATCTGCAGCATCCTAGCACAAGACCTTCAGAAAGTGCTGCTTGTCATTGGAGCCCTTCCTGCCTCTGCTGGGCAGCCTGTGATACAGCCTGTGTGGCCTTTTCCAACCCCAGTGCGAGGCCTTTTCCCCTTTCATTTGCCGACAGACTCACTGCTCATCTCTGCAAATGGGTGCCTCCATCAGACCAGTTTAAGCCAGAGGTCTTGTTTTGGCTGGACCATGAGCACAAGCCTGTCCTGGTAACCCATCCCATGCCCAACATCTGCCTCTGGTACATGTAATATCCTGGCTATGTTGGCTCTGTTGTACATGCTTTAGATCAGATCCGTTACCGTGTGGCAGGTTCAGCCAGCTCTGCTTATTTGCAGCCCGACAAATACAAGGTTAGAATAGTTGTCTGTGTCTCCGAGTGGAAAAAACAGGAAGGAAAAAGGCAAAAAAGTGAAAGAAAAAGATGATGGGAAGCAGTGAAACCGTGAAAGTTGCTGATAATGGCAGGAGCAGCAGGAACAAGTCACTTGTCTGGTGTAGGAGAGTGTATTTTGAGACCAAAAGGCTTTGAAGAACCCATGCTAAAACACAAGAAAATCCCGAGAGGCTCGAATATGCCAAGGCAAATTATTTTCTGCTTCGGTGCCATGCTAACTCTGCCCTGGACCGGTGCCCATGGGCATAGGACACCTGCTCCATGGTGGAGATAGCTCTGCCGCGCTGTGCGGGGCAGTCTCTGGGGTCTGCCTCAGGTGATCAGTTTGAAAATACACCTAATATCAGCTAGCCACGCGAGTGGTCTGTGCTACGTCTCCTTGCCTGATTACTCCTGGAGAGTAAGTGTAAGCTTAGTTTACATCATGTCATTAACTGGAAATACTTTACAACAGTCAGAAGCTTCTGCTGTAGTCAGCATCTTGTTACTTTGCAGGCATGACACGTTCCTGCTCCTAGATGTTTCTGGGAGATGGTGATTTTTGGCTTAGTTTGGCTTAATTTAGCTCAGATTTTGGCTTAAACTGAAAGAGGAAGGTGACTTCTTTGCTTCAGCAGTAATGAGCCAAGACTCATTATAAAAGTTGGGTTGTGCAGGTGTAGCAGTCATGGTCACAACCTGTGAGGGTGACCTGACCTGCAGGTGGGCAAAGAGCGTGACCATGGGGTTCTCAGGACTCTACAATACACAAGGACATGAAAGTCTGCGTTTCTGAGAATTTCTTTATTACAAATTACTAGAAAACTACTATTAGTAAAAACAAATATGTACATATACAAATATATGCTACAAGACATTACAAAATTACCACTAGGAAAGCAAGCATATATATATTACAAGAATAAAGCAAATATATGTATACTACAAGTTATTACAGAATTCCAGCTAGCAAAGCAAGTATATACTTAATGAACCTTTACCGATGGGCGCAACTATAAATATATTACGTGAGGTGTCACTGGTGTGACACTCACCAAACTGCTCCGAGGAGCGGGGCCGGTCAGCGATGGAAAGTGTCTCTCCAAAGATGATCCATGTCACAGAGTCCAGAGTCAGCCAGGCATTCCCAGTGAGGGTCTGGTCTGTCTGGCAGATCTCATACAGGGAAGCTCTTGCGGAGAAGCCAATTTTGGGTAGGTGAGTTTATTTTTATACCTTTTTGGTGTAGATACGTAAGTGGGTGTAGGACATCAGTTGCCAGAATAGTTGTTGCTGACTTCTGTTTTACTGGAAGGTTGGTTTGTTGTCTCACTTTCTTTGTCCCGTCAGCTGCTCTCCATCAAGGAGGTTTTGGCTGAGCTTATCAAGGATGTCTCAGGACTCCTGGAAAAAGAGGCATCCTTCTTTGTCAGTATGTTTGCCAGGTCACCTTTGTGGCTGCTCCATCAGCGGGCTGTAGCTAAAAGAAGTTTGCAGATGAATAGCTGGTCAAGCGTGTAGTACCGTGGGTTTTGTAAAGCAGAGTTAAAAAGGACAGTTCATATATTTGTCATAATAATTACTGTGTGCTAGAAATGATTAAAAAGTAAACCTGAAGAGTGAGAGCAGCAAAATCAGGATGGGAGATTATAAAAAGAAGAGAGAAAGTGGACTTCAGCAGAGCCAAAGGGCTTGGGAGGATGATCTCGAGTCTCAGCTGGCAGTACATGAACTGTTGACAGTACGGAGTAGCATGTGGTAGTGCCAGAACTGACACTGCCAGTGATGCCTGCTGTTACAGCTCATACTAACAATGGGCCCAAGCTGGGATAACGGAGGAAATCCTGATTGAAGAGAGGCAAGATGGAGAAGGGCTGTGGGAAGGGACCGTGCAGGAGCAGCTGTGCCGAGGACAGGTTAAAAGCCCTGTAGGTGAGCAATGTGGCTGTGTTCAGTGTGTGTTGACCATGCTGGGTTGCAAACTTCTGGAGATTTGACAGCATTCAATTGTCTGCAGCAAGTGCTACTAAAATTTTAACTTAAAAAAAAAAAAAAAAAAAGACCGGGAAGAGAAGCAAACCTTTTTCTCTGTACAGGTAAGTGGTTCAAAAGCTGTGGGTTTTCCTCCTGGGCTGGCTTTGGAAGTCTCTGCGTGGTGAGGCCATCCAGAGGTCACATGAAAATGGATGAGCCAAATTGGATCCTGGTTTTGGGAAGTCTGCGTCTCTCAGCCTCGGCTGGCCCTCCTGACGGGAATCCAGTACCTGCAGGAGCCCTGAATTGGAAAGGGGAGCAAAGGCGTGCAGCTCCCGGGAGGTGTATGGGCCGTGCGTGTCTGCCAGTGGGGCACGTCCACTCAGGCTGGCTTTAGTCAGCGCTCTGCAGAGGACAGAACAGGGCATGTCGAGACATCTGCAGGCACGATTGGGGTGGAAAGGTCAAAGGAGCTGGCTTTAAGTCTAGAAAAGGAGGAGGAAGAAGGAGGTTAGCAGCCTTCCAAGGAATGCAAGGCTCCTGGAGGATGACTTCTGCACAGCCACAGCACGAGGGAAAGATCAGCCTTACTTGCAGCATTGGCAACTGATGTTAATAGATGCAAAGGTGACTGTTTTTTCTCCCTTGCTATCAGGGTAGGAAATTACCAGGACAGGCTGTGAATCCCCTCCCCAAGGATTTCAGGGCACAGATAACACCCACTGTGGGTTCAGCTGGGCTGTGCTGGTGCAGAATGGTGCTGTGTTTCTGCAGCTCTCCTCCAGCTGTCAGTCCCGTGATGCGCCTCTGCTGTCCAGCTGATCCCATGCGAAAAGTTGGTCCTGTTCCTTGAGGATGCTGCATGGTGGTAGTGGCATGTCCAAGCTGCTCAGAGGGGAATGGACACTTTCACTTTTACTTCTGGTTTAGGCACTTTCACTTTCGCCTCCTCACATCCTGCACAGAGACTGTCAAGGGCCTTCTGCTCCCACAAATGAAACCTGGATGTGTCGGGGTTTTGCATGTATTTGTGTGACTGCAGACTCTTCCTCAGGGTGGGAACAAATCTGAAGGAGCTTCTTAAATCTGAAAGGGGAGATGAGGGTCACAGCAAGTTGCTGGACTCGGTGCCACGCTCTGTGATTCTTTCATCTCACGTATTTATGTATTACTACAGCAACTTTTTTTTCCTTTTGGACTTTGATTTTTACACTGCAGCCGAACTTGCAGGGGGGAATAAATGTTTGAGTTATCACTTACAAAATTGCTGTTTATGTTGCATTTCCAAGGCTTTTTTTTTTTTTTTTTAAAGCCTTTAGCTTTTACCCCTGAAAGATACTGAATATCCATTGCTTTTGCTGATTTGACACCCCACACCCTCAGTATGTGTTCTGCACCCAGAGGGGTTTTTAACCCCATAATCTCTCTCTGTCACCTCGGTGTCTCACATACTCAGTGTGGAAACACATGACAGGCTCCCAGCTTGCACGTTTAGACATGGCCTTTCTCATACTTCAAGACCCTGAACTTGTCGATAATGTGAAGTTGCAAGACACTATCAGTAAGAGGAGCAGAATATTGCACCCTGAAAAGTGAGATGGTTTGGAGCAGTAGCTGTGAAATTAAATAGCGCCAGCTGCAGTCCTGTTCTTTTGGGACATGAGGAGCTGTCGAGGGAGGTCGGTTTGTTTAGGCTGGTAGAGAAGATGCTGAGGATGGGGCCGTCGCTCCTTGGAGGATGACTCCGGACACAAGTGGTGGTGTGCTTGGGCCAGGAAGCAAAAAGGGATGTTGTGTTTGGTCCGAGCCTTTGAGCAGAGCTGTGAGCTGGGATGTAATTCCCTGATCTGATTTCCGTGGAGGAGTCTGAACTCCCTGACTGTTTCATTGAGATCCACAAGGTGCAAGAGAGACAAAGCAAAATGAAAGACAAGTGAGGAAAAAAGTGAGAAAACTTAACATCCGTTCTTACACTCATTAGGCTCAAAGAGAAAAACCAGTAATACTAAGAGAGAGTGGGAAGACCTCTTTATTTTTCATTTTTCTGTGCTTGAGCGCCAAGTCGTGTTCACTTGCTTTTTGACTACTTCTAATGATTACAGAAGCATCACCTGAAAGTGGGAGGTTTAGAAAGTGAATACAAGAGGGCACAAAAGACATACATTCTCCAGAGCAAGATTAAGAGAAGCAAAAGTTCTTTTAAAGACTTTTTCTGTGCTCCCAATTTCCATTCCCACCTGTCCTCTACATGCTTTTCTTAGGACCATTTTTAGAGCCGTCTTTATACTGTTTCCCCCCACTTTCTGCCTTGTCTGGATTTGTCTTTTACTTGGCACAATGCAGATGCTGTCTCCCTTCCCCCGTTAAGCCCCATAGGCTGAACTGGCTTAGAGCAGTGTGGTTAAAAGAGTTTAATACACACAATTTGAACTGTTATTTTTCCTGTTCCTTTATATTAGGTCCTTTTTTGGCCTTGAGTATTTTGAGAGAAATAACAAGATTTGTGACATAGGGAATGTTTCTGCCTTTTCTTCTTCTTTTTAATTGAGGGGAGGAAAAGGGGAAAAAAAACCTATTAGAACTTAGCCTTTAAAAATAGGAGTCAAAACCCCAAGCAGATTGCAGGGTTACAACAGATGCTATCTTGGTCATCACCAAAGGAATGTGGGCCTTTCTGCTTTAGAGGTTAAGATGAGAACTTATCTATTTGTCCTCAAAAATTTTGGTGAGGTTTTTCTTAGAGAGCGACCAGCATGCAAAACCTGTTCTTCAGGTGAGGTTCAGCAGTTCTCCATTTCTTTCCTTGTAGATGGCTACTTTAGAAAATAAAGTTTATGGGTCAGAATTGATAAACCTTTTCAATGTGTCTATGTTGAAAACTCAGCTTGGGATTTGAAATCTCGTAGCTCATGAATCACCACCAGTAATAAAGGTTTTTAAATGTGCAACAGAGACTGAGCCCAGGATTTCCTGTCTTTCGAAGTGGCCGCTTTGTTAAAATCCAAGTATTAAATAGTTGCAAGAGCACAAATACTGCAGGGCTTTCGTTTGTTTCTGCATCCATATTTAATTTGTCAACTGCTTTGGGACCTCTTCTTGGTGGGATGCAGTTGGGAAGTGTTTCACTCGGCTATTTTCCTCAGAGATGTGAGAGAATTTGGGCTTTGAGAAAGCTCTGCCCATTGAGGCTTTGAAGGAAGGCTTGCTCTCGTAGTATTGAAAACCACATTCACTCAAGACCTGAAGATCTTTATAGAAAAACAGATAACCCTGGGAAACTGAGCATGCACTGAGATTTTCCCTGTGTGCAGACATCAACTCTCACACCCTAAAAGAGTGCGCAGCGAATCTAAGTAACTTTTTAGCACAAGAGAAAATTCTGACCTGCTCAGCATAAAATTAGTTTACCATCAGGCTTTGCTTCTGGCAGTTGCTCTTGATTTCTTTTTTTTTTTTTTTCCTGTTGCAAAGGAAGAACTTTAAGGGGTCACTGGCAAACGGGGAGCTCGTATTCCTCCTGCCAAAGGGCAGTTTAACTTGCAGACAAAGATTTGGGGGTTCTATGGCTGGAGGGGAGCGGCCGTTCCCAGTGGCAGCCACAGAGGTGATCTGCTCCAGGGAGATCTGGGCTTGATAACTCAGCTGCCACCCACCTCTGCTGAGGCCCCACACTCATCTGGGGATGCCCAGAGTTAATATTTGCACCTGCTTTTTGCTTTCTTCCTCCAGGTTTTCATCTGGAGTCAGAAGAGTCGAGTTCCCTTCTGCAGACAGCAGTTTCGGTGTTGCAGAGCTCCTACTTGGACTCTACCTCTCAGGATGGTTTTCAGTACAGCCAAGCAATTCTGGTGGAAAACGATGTTTTTCTAAGTGAGGTAAGGCCGGTGGAGGAGCAGGGTGTTGCTGGCAGCTTGGGAAAGGGTGGTGTTTCTTTGGGAGCTGCAGACTCTGTAAATGCTGGTTTATTGGCAGGTATTTCCTTTGCAGCACATGGCCGATCTGCCTGCCTTGTAGAGCCCCATTTGCAGTTCCTGACTGAAGGGAGCCTTTTCTTTGCTTTCTTGCACTTCTTCCTTCCCAATCTGAGCAGGAACAAAAGGTCCATTCAGCCAATGTTGCCAGACATTCAACAGCAGTTGCCGGAGCAGGCCTTGGGGGCAGGTTGAAATCCTGGTTTGATACCTAGCAGGAGAGCTTTAATGTTATTGCACTTCTGCTGATTCAGGGCAAGGCAGATTTCCATGTGGTAGTTCTTTTTTCTGCCCTCACACCTGTGCAGGCACCAGTTTTAACCCTATTTGCCTTTCTCCAGCTGACTGGGACGTGTATGGAACCGCTTTTAAAATGCCTTCATCCCTACACTTCCTCTGTCATTGGTGTGGAAGACAGGCTGTCTTCTCTGGGGACTGGAGATGACCAGTCTGCTTGTTGTCATGGATTAAATAGAGTTTAGACATTTTGGCTGCCTAAATGTGGGATAGTCACTGTGGAGTTGGATAAAAAAAATGGGGAAGCAGGTATCAAGTCATTTGTTGATTTGCCTGTGCGTCTAAAGCCAAAATAAGCAAAAGCAGTGATGAGATGTTTTCTTATCATCTAACCCTGTTTAAAAAATCCCATCCTACTACAACTTCTTTTATTAAAGCCCCAAAATATTATGGACTCAGATCCAGCTCCGTTTGAGACAGATGGACAGACAGATGCATGGATTGGGGGCCTTGTGGTTGGAGAATGAGTGTACACGTGCCTGGGGGATGGAATGGTGTGTGGGCACATGCGCTGGTGCAGCATCACCTGGCTGCTGGCAGCTGCCCTGTACTGACCACGACTGGAGGTACTCGGGACGCTGTCCTCACACCATGAACATGTCAGCTGGCTCTGGCATGAACAGACTAGAACAAAGTGTTGTTGTGTCTTCTGCAGCTCAAAGCTTTTGCCCAAGCAAAGGAAGCTGCCGGGTACAGCCAGGAGGAGCTGGAGGAGACCTTTGCATTTCTGCTGTTTGATAATGAAGAGGAGGTAACCTGAAATGTTTATTTAGCTTAAGAACTTCGATGCCAAGTGCCTGCACATGTGCTCCGTCCCACCAAAGCCCAGCAGATCTGTTGACCGAAGTGTCCTGGCTCTTTGTACCCTGGTTACCAGTAAAATTACTACCATATAAATAGTACAGAGCAAGTTCTGAAAGCAGCTACTGAGAGGTTTTAGTGATGGATCTTATTTTGCATTTCTCCAGTCAATTACTGTTTCAGACCCCTTTTGCCCTCTGCAGGGAGATAGGAGGAGTCTCCCTTTGTCCCAGCGGGCTTATCGTCAATTACCAGCAGGTGAAACCTTTCATGTACACTTAGAAGAGAAAAGCACCTTTGTGACGGGAGACAGGAGTTTGTCAGCTGGTTCAGGGCAAGTTCCCTTGGTTTTGCCAGCTAGGTGGAGAGCCTGACACAGCTATTGGGAAAGTTACTCCTGCCCATTTTTCAGAAGGGTGCTTTTGATTTTGTGAAAAGAGTGTGTCTATAGAAGGATGCTCAGGGAATCTAGTGGGAATTCACTTTTAATGTGATTTAGTGATGCCATGCTACATCACAGTAGAGATGGTTTTGTTCAGGATGAGAGCAGCCTGAATGCAGTTTAGTTCTGTTCAGTTTGAATTGAGCTACAGCAAAATAAACCACTTTCATTCTCAGTTTGGGTGCGGGAATTGTCTTGCTTTGTTTTGGCTGTTTGAAATTTAACACAGTCTGCCAAGTGACTGAGCTCCTTGTACAGAACCTAGGAAAGAGGGAGCTCTCCAGAGGACAGTTGGACATCATTTAATACAGGCATCTAAAATCCTTGGGCTAAACAGCTCTCTGGAGGTGCCTCTCTCTGTTGTTCAGAGGGGAAATCTAGCTGGCTAGTCTAAGCTAGACACTTGCCTTTTAGGAGGCAGAAGTTAGGTGAGATGAGTGTCCAGTATTGCTTATGAAGGGGCTGAGTATAGTTTGACTGGTTTGCTTTTATTTCTCACCCATAATGAGTTCAGACTGCTCCTGTTGTCGCTCTTTGGTCAATCTACATTTAGTCTTTGCACACTTCTATGAATCTGCTTTGGACATGAATTAAATCAAAGCTGGTGAGATGCTCCCAAGGCAGTAATTGTGCCTATAGAGGAGTGAGCACAGAGTAGCAAATATCCTTTGCCTTCATGCCAGCCCCATTACATTTATTTTTCCATAAATTGCCGGTGCAGATAAAGAAGGTGCAAAGTCCAGCCTCACACTTGCAGTGGTTTCTGGAGATGCTGGATTTTTTCCAGATTTTTTTAAGTTTTGCTTCCGCAGAGGTTTTTGTAACAACACTTGATAAATACAAATATATTTAGTATCTGAAACAACATGTTTGCCTGTTGCAAGTATTTTGCCAACTGTTGTGCTACAGATTTCAGTAGCTGTGTCCCTTATCTTTGAAAATAGATAGTAAAAGAGGCTGTCTCTTCTTTTGAAGGCAAAAGAGGTGTGTCAGACAGGCCTCCGTGTGAACAGCAGTTCTATTTCCACACTTGGTGACCCAGCAAAAGGTAAGATTTCTATTCAGAGGACCAAGAGACCTGTTCACTGTTCTGGGGATATTGACTCCTTTAAAAACAAAAGCAAAAGCCCAGACAAACTCTTGGTACTGCCTTCTTATTTACTGCAAAGATCCACAGAGACTCCCATGTTTCTTACATGGGAAACTGCATTTGCTTGGACCAAGCAAGCAGCAGTGTTTTCCTTCTGCCCCTTCAACCAGATGAGGATGGGATCTTCCCCAGGGAATGTTATTGTCTCTTCACCTCTCCATTTCAGGCTTTTTCTCCCTTGTTAATAACAACCTTTGTCACCAAAGTGGCTTTTTGGCAGCTCTCCCCACCCGTTTGCTCTTCCGAGTCTGTTTGCTGAGCTTTTGCCACCAGTCTTGTTAATAACCAGAGCAGATCATGACATGTCAAAGCCCTTTTCGGTATGTACATGTTCCTTGCCCAAAGGTCTGGGGCCTCAAGATGTGCTGTGCAGGATGGGTTACGCAAAGAAATCCTTCTGCCAGAAGCAGGACATCTACCAGTGTTCATCCTGCAAGTCTTTGCCGGCCAAGACACCTTAATTATTGAGCAGTCAATGGCAGTGAATGCAAAACCAAGCAAGAACTGGTTATTTATCTGGTTTATATCTTAGTCCCGATGGACTGAGATGAGTATTATGGTGTGTCTCTTTGTAGCCCTTCCCCTGCCCAGTCCCTGTTTCCCCTGCCATGTACTTCTCTACCCATCTTGTCTACAAATATAAAGTAGGAGTGAGGATCCAACACCCCTGCTCCCAATAAATCCACATATGATACGCCCTGAGCATGGAGAAGGGGTGGGATTAAGCCATGTGAGAATAGGCCTTGTCACAGGGTAGAAGGTTCATGTTGGCATCTGGGATGCTGAAGGGCCATAAAGAGCCAAGGAAGGGTCCTGGGAGGGTCTATGCCATGCCATGGGCCTGCTCTCATGCCCTTGCAGTGTGTGTTCCCCACGTATAAACATCCATATTGCCTTTGCGTGACTCCAAATTGAGCAAAGAACCTGCCCCCCTTGCAGTTGGACCTGGAAGCCCTTCACCAGGTCTTCCTGTAAGAGACAAGCCCTCTCTTGGTATGTTTTCTTGTAGTGTGGGCAAAACTGATATTAGCTGGGCTACTTCTCCCAGGAGAAACCCAAGTTAACTCCTTTCCTAGAGCTGACCCTGAAACATATAATGCTGTTCCATACCAGCAGTCAAAAAAAGGAAAAGACTCAGAGTTTCACCCTTTTTATGGCAGCAAGTGCTACTCTGGTTTGCAGCACTGGCTCTGCAGAGGCTCCCATTTCTGCAAGGAGGGCCCTCTTTACAGGTGTTTTGGCAATCGGCTTTACTCAACAGATGATTCACGTTATCTTGCATTTCTTTGTTTTTCACAGGAGTTTATATTTCCAAGTATGCAGACTGTCTTCATCCGAGACCCTGGTATCATGGAAAATCAGGCTATATTGTAATTTGTAAGCTAATTAAGGTAAAATGCAAGTCTTTCTTTTTATGTGGAATGGTTTTCAGAAGCTGCTATAGAGTCCAAGCAGTTTTTAAGGAGACATTGGTGCCCATAACTGTGGTGGGGTGTAGAATCAGCTCTGTTGAGAGCTCATCAGGATTTTTGACAGTGGGATGTGTCAGGCTAGAAAGCAAGAGATCCAACTGGGCTGGACTGGTGGCCTGCAGGATAGCAGAGAATGCAGAGGACCTTCCAAATTCCACTGCTGAGATCAGAAATTTCCCAGAGAGTCACCTTTCCCTGGACTCTTATGCATTTTGGGGATTTAAGAGGGAACCATAGGGTGGCTCAGATCACAGGCCCATTCTGTTCCTCCATGGGCCCCATAGCATGTGGCCCCTTTCCTCCCCACTGGCTCCTGCTCTCTGTAGCGGGCACCGAAAACACGCTGCTCCCGTTTGCTCTCCTGAGCAGTGCAGATTTGTCTGCCATGGCAAACTTGGCTGTGGCAGGCCCTCATGTTTGTAAGGACACAAACGCACGCAACCCCCTCACAGTGGTGGGGAGTGTGGGGCTGCCAGCAACACTGTCTTTGGGGAAAAGGAGGTTTCAGGGGTCTTTTAAAATAAGTTTCTGCAAACAATTATGTGCATTCTCTCTTCTTCTTTTTTTTTTTTTTTTTTTTTGTAAATTTTCTGGCACAGGGGAAGGTCAAGGTGGTATCTGAGAATTACACAACCAGCTATACCTGCCCATCTCCCGGCTATGACTGCCATGTCGCCATAAGCAGAAGCAACATACCATCAAAGGCCAGCCACTGCCAGGCCTTCGAGCAGAGCCAGGTATCGATTTGCAACAGGACTGTGCAGACAGCTTGCCTGCGGGCTGCAGGGGAACACGGTGCTGGCCCAGGTGCCTCGCTCATTCCTCGCCTTGTTTTTTCATCTGTGTTTCCCTTCTCACCCCAGTATTACGTGTACGAAGTGTCCGATGGCAGCACTGCTGAGCGGCCCAGGCAGATTTGCCCTTACATAGTCATCGCTTGCCAGTACAGGGAGCCGAAGGAAATGCCTGTCTTGGCTATAGAGAGCCTGTAAGCAACTTGCTGTCATTCCAGAATACCTGGTCACTTTTGTGGGCTGTTTTTCCTTTTCCCAGTGCTAAATGTTCCTCTTTTTCTCCCTTTTCTCTAGACCTGAGCTTAATCACAAAGGTAGGAGCATCTGGTGGTTGCTTTTGTTTTATAAATGTACCTTTCTCTCTCTCTTCCTCTCCTGCTTTCTCTGAGATGTTCTCCCTTTTGCCTGTAGCATTGTACTGTCCATGGAGGGGGCAGCTCTCCATCCGCGGCCAGCTTTTGTGCAACATCGCCCTGAGGACCCCATATAGCTCCACGATTCCAGCCCAGCTGTAAGTTGCCCCTTTCTCTTCTGTGCAATTTGTGGAGTGTGAAGCATTACACCTTTGGGTGTCTGTGTACCAGCAAAAGCCAGTTTTGTCTTTCCTACCCCATCCCTTCATTGATCAGCATCTTCTTGCAGCTGTACCAGCTTACCACCTACACTGTCAGGGCAGTCGTCAGTGTCAGGAAAGTGGTGTTGGGCAGCCAGTGGTGCAGTGTCACAGCAATAGCTGGATGAGGACATGAGACCGGGCCCTGAACTGCAGCTGGAAGAGGCTGTATTTTGTCATCTCTTTTTGTTAACTGCTTTGGGATGTTTATTCCAAATCAATTATTCCTGCTTGGGACTTTCCTCCCTGTGAGAGGTGGGCTTCCTGATGGTGCATGTATGATCAGCCAGTTGTGTTTACAGATAGGCACAATGGCAAATAAAATATTGAGGTAACTAGCATTCAAAAAAATGGGATATTTAAAATCTTTAGTAGTCAGAAGCCAACCAGCAGGCAGCAATTTGAAACAGCCAGTGACAGCCAGTAAGACGGCCACCAATATCAGTGTTTGGAAGTGTTCACAAACAGGATCCTCAGATCAGCAAAGTGCAAGGCAAGCTGAACCTTCTCCAGCCTTCTTCAGAGCTGCTTTCTCTGGTTTTACAGTGACAGGCCAACCAGGACACTCTACTGTGCTTGATTCTGAGAGCCTTTTATGCTTGTGATCTCGCTATCTGCTGCTTTATCCCCACAGGCCTCCCAACCTGGACATTAACCATGTCATGGGTTTGTCCGACTTGAAGAAAAAGCTACCAGAAGCTGCATTTGGGAGAAGAAATTACACTGAGAATGAAGGTGAGTGTCAAACCTGCTGGCATGATGAGTAACATGTGCTTGTGCTGTGCCATAGGAATTGCTGCAGGGGGTCAGAGCTCAGGCCCGTGTAGCATTGGGTCCTGTCTTGAAGGGTGGCTGATTACAGATAAGCAAGGAAAAATGCCAAGGCAGCACAGGGATATTTTCCTATCCATACTTCATATGGTCTCCTGGTGTGATATAATGCTTTTCCCAAAGCAACCCTTTGATCAGCCCATTCCTGGGACAGGACAGGGTGGGAGACCGTGTTTTGAGACCTAGTTTCCCATCCTGCAAGATGCCAAAAGTGGTGCAACTGAGAGCAAATGCAGGGAGACAAACTTTTCCCTTCTTACATCATCTCCCTACGAGGTGAGGGACACTCCACCTTTTGGGGTTGGATCAGTGTCTCCTGCATCTGGGAGGATGGGCCTAGCTCCCAGCCAAAGCCAAAAGACGTGTCTGCCTGCAGTAGCTTTGGGTCACAGGTAACCTACTTGTCACTTCGAGGGGACTGACAGTGACAGTGAATGGCAGTGTGAGAGGGGAGAGGACTCCAGAAACCTTGGGGAGAGGCAGGGAATGCTCAGCAGTCAGCAAATAAAAGCACAGATTTGGGGAAGGAAGAGAAGGGCTCTACTGTCCCCTTAGTGGTGCTAAGAGACCCTACTTGCCTGTAGTCAACCACTCTCTGTCCTGGTCAGTGCAGGGTGTGGAGGAGGGGACCTGTATCTAATTACACTTGGGGTTCATAGTGCTGATTGGTTTTTGGGTTGGTTTGATTGAGTTTTGATGAGCCTGGCAGCTCTCAGCTCTGAGGTGTTGAGCTCCTGATGGCTGTGAGTGGCTGTGCATTGCAATGGATGTGCAGTTATGGCACAGATACCGCAGGTTGCACGTGGAGGGCTCTGGATGTGATTTGCAGAAGCTCCAGGTCCATTTCCATGTCATCTTGCACCAAAACAAGTGTGGACTGCTGCAGTGTTGTCCCATCTGTGTATCAGCTCTGCTGAACCCGGTCAGGACGTTGATCGGGCTGGCCGGCAGCCAGCCTGTTTTGGGGGTTAGCATTCAGCTTACAGTGCAGATGGACACAGGATAGTGCCAGGGCAGGAGAAGTGGGGGGAGGCCACAGCAAGACTTGATGAAGGTGGAGCCACAGTTTTAAGATCAGCTGATGAAAGAGAAGAAATAGTTGAACAGAAGAATTTTGCTGTGAAATTCAGAGGGTTAAGGTGGGTCCAAGATCTTGCCTTTGTTAAAATCCTTTGGGGATCAGAGTGTGGAATAACGATGCTCTGTAGCAGGGGAGAATATGGCATGTTAGAATGAGGTATTTCCCTCTGAAAGGCTCCCTGTCTCTGTTGAAGCACACAGCATTGGTTAAATAGCTTTTGTTAGCTGCAGAGATAAGATAGGAAACATCTCCAGTGAACCGTGGGTTGAAGAGGAAACTCACTGCGATATGAATGCATATACCAGCTTAGGAAATCTTGGTAAGTTTTTGTTTTGTTTTGGTTTTGGTTTTTTTTTTTTTTAAACCCAGTGCTTCCACCAATTGCACACCCATTTTCCTTGTACAGGAGCACTTGTTTGTTCAGAGTTCATGCAAGAGGCACTATTTCAACATCAAATTTTCTCTCTTTTGTCTGCAGTCTGCTTTCAGGGTGTTTACTTCAGTCTGTATGAAGTAGAAATATCAAATAAGGATCAATACAAAATGGATCAGTTAGTAGAAAAGCTAAAGGAAAAAGACTTGGTAAGTATTTTAAAACATTGTCATTCTGGGCTGAAGGTGGCCTTTTAAATGATCTCTTGAAACTTTTGGTATTCACAGATTCTGAACTAATGCATAATGGAATGAATTTCACTGCTTTAAGTGTTATTTTCCTGCTTTGTTATTCTCAAACATAATTTAGTATTTCTGTATATAAACTTTTAACTCAAGATTACCCACTATGAGCTAGGAACTGATTTCTAGGGTGAGCACGCCCTGCTGAGCAGAAGGCTTTATACCAGGCAAACCTCTTCTTTGGCTATGTTGATGCCAGATGAGATTGTTTTATTGTCTTCATTAATGATTTTCCCCCCTTGCATTGCAAACAGCATGGTGGACAAGGTCTGCAAGGGGATCTTATATATTAAGAAAGCAGAAGCAAAGTCCCCCAGTGCCAAAATGATAATTACTAAGCAAAAGACATAAGCTGTCACGTGCCTGCCATTCTCCCTTGTTCCTGAAAAATAGCCCCCACTCAGCTAGATACTCATAGTTACACTGCTGAAACCTCATGGGCTTCTGGAAGCTCTGAATAAGTCGAGATTTATTTTTAATGGGGAATTTCCCTTGTGATATATTACCTGATAAGGCTTTTTTTTTTCAAGCACACTGGGGTCTTTTGTTCCCAGTGTGACTGTCGCATCTCCTTGTGACTCCAAAGGATAATCCTCACCCCTGTGGAGCGCAGCACCTGCATATCTGCTGGGATTTGTGATTGGGTTGGGGTTGGCTTTGCTGCTGCTGGTTGCTCTCTCACATCTGACGCTTCCTGTAAATTCAAGGTTGTAAATTCACGGCTGCAAACTCACGGCTGTCTGGGCACATCCTCCCCTCACTATAAGTTGGCAGTGGCCCATGAAGTGCCTGGAAGTGCTGTTGCTGTGCGGCACTGCTGAAGAGCTGCCCACCAGTGTGCAGCTTCCCGCATGTGACATACCAGAGCAAGTGTTTGTTGTGGATCCCTGTGAGAAAAGCACTTGGACTCCCTAAAGTATTGATTAAACTATTTTATATTGGTAACAACATGAGAAGAAAGAAGGGATGACAAAGGCAATATCCCTTCACGTGCGGGTAACCCTGACCTGTGCAACTTCAGTTGGACCTCTGCTTGGGGCACTGATCTGTCCATGCTGCAGCTCATCTTGAGGTTCTCAGCATCTGAAGGGATGTAAGCTTGTCTATGCTATCCCTTTTTTCTTCTCCTGTTCTCACCAGTAAGAGATATTTTAACAAATACTTTATAGAGTCCAAGTGCCTTGCTTGCTGGGATCCGTGACAACCACTGGTTCCAGGGCATCACACCATGTTTGCAGTCACTGAGGGCTATAACGTGCATCCTGCCAAGCCCAGCAGAGCTGGGCTTGCTAGAGGGGTCGGCAAAGATGAGATGGTTGAGTTGTGGCCATGAACAGTTTGGTATTGAAAGCCATCAGGAGCATCGTTTCCCTAGAGCTTCCCCACCCTCATATATCTGTCAGACTGGATTAATAGATCTCCCTTATTCCAGCAAGGAAATGGTCAGTGTGCTTCTTCCCTCCCCTTAGCTTGCTGTTGAACAGCCCGTGGGTGAATTCGCTTTGGCGGCAGCTCCCAAAAGTGTGAATGAAAAATGCCTTCCATCTCCTTTCCCTTTCAGTGGTGCACGGGCCAGGCACCCACCCTGCGCAGGGCCCAAGTGAAAATGAAAGGGCGGCTGGGGCTAGCTGTTGCCTGAGGCCAGCCATGCTCCTCTGGGTGCCGTGCTGATTGATGTCTCTCAGCTCTCTGTCAGGTGGCTGCTGCCTTATGGCTTGACTTTCCTCCTCACCTGCCTGAAAATCATCCTGTCGGTGAGAAACCACAGCTATTTCATTGAGCTGGATTTATGCAGCAGAGATGCTGGCTCTTATCCCTTCTGCTCTGCTGGCTTGAGACAACCAAAGGAAGGAGCCGCTGTTCTGAATAGTGAATATTACATTGAAATTGTTCAGCATTTCCAAAGTTGTTCTGTAGTCCTGCAGAAATGAGGCTGTGGGCGTTAGTCCAATCCTCTGTTAAGTCTGAATGTATTGATCAGTGAAGTTTCACAGAGCATTGGAAGCCCTAGGGTTATTCAGTTCCTCTAAGTTTCCTGAAAAGATGTGTCTGTATGGAAGAAAGAATCTAAATGGCTGTCCCCATGGAGGAAAAGGCAGTCCAAATCAAGCTCTGTGATGATGCATCAAGCAACACCCAGACATAAGAAAAGCCTCGATAAGTGCACGTATCTTTTTAGACATGCAGTCATCCAGCTCTGAGACAGAGTTGCAGGTGTCTCTTAGACTCAGCAAATTTTTTATCATGTATTCTTTTATACTGATGCTGCTAATATGCAAGCTGCATGGCCTGAACTTCAGTCAGGCTTGTGGCTGGAACAGTTGGTTGTATTTTGTCAGATGCTGGTATCCAGCTTTGCTTTCCCTGCTGGGAAAACCTTCCCCTTGGGCTGTGGAAAGCAATTTCTGGCTGAGATGCCTAGGAGCTTTTGAACTGAAAGGACTAAATTTATTAACCTTGTTCATTAATTACAGCTAGTTTGGCTAAGCATATTTATTTTTTAAGGAACAGATGGGAGGAATCTGAGCTGAATAACAACATAAATGGAACGCTTTTGGTTACAGGTCCCCATTGACCCAAGTGGCGTGGAACAAACAGTGTCCTCCTCAACAGGGAATGAGCTGGTGATGTTGGCACATGTTCATCGGCAATAAGGGCTTGTTGACAGTCATGCTGAGTGACGTAAAGTGTGCTGAGGAGGAAAGGGAGTGGCTGCTCTAACTTTGTATGTGTTTTTTATAGGCAATCATCAAATATTTACAAGACCAAGGAGTCCTTATCCTCCTCACGTCCTCTGCCTTGGCACGAGATGATGGTAAGACATGGGTACATAGAAACCAATACCTGTGCTTAAACATCCTGCTCTGTTTTAGAGACGGAGGGTGGGCACCCTCGGTCTAAACAAAACCTGTTGCTTTCTTTCATAGGGTTTGACCCCAAGGAGCCTGTCAGCCTCCTGGCCCTGTTTCTGTTCACCTCATCCCGGTCGGTGTGCCTGAGAGGTAGGGAGGTTCCCTTTGCTGGCTTCAGACACTGTATTTTGGTTCAGACACTGTATTTTGGCTGTAGGATCCTCACCAGAGGGTCCTCACAGACATGTTCCTCTTGAAGACCTGATTTCTCTGCTTAGAACCACCTACAGCTTTAGCGCAAAGGCCCTTAAGAGGAGACAGAAGTCCCAATTCTTTAGCTATGCCGCATTTTAACCTGATCTAAACGAGGTTCCCTGCCTTGCCCATTCACTGCACATCCTTGCCCCTTTGCAGGAAGTTGATGGGAGTAACAGATAATTACATTTCTCTTTCTCGGTCAGTTTTCAGCAGCATCCACTCCCTGAACTGTCTTATGTGTGTATGTGGAAATGTGGCTCCTGCAGAGCCTGGCTTACATCCCTAAAGGTGCACTGGAGCCATGCTCAGGGGGGCGAAATGACACATGGCACTTGCTGGACCCTGCATGGAGCTGATGTGATTTGCTAAACCAGCAGAAAAAAGCCTGCCCTAAAAAATAAGGGAATTGTTTTCTGCTGAGATAACAAGTGAAGTGGCTCTGTGAAAGGTCGCTGCTGTGGTGGGGAGGGAGAGGAGGCATTGCTCCCTAAAGCAATGCGGGGAAGGGGCATTGCTCCCTAAAATGCAGCAAGGGTTTGGAGGCTCAGCCGTATTGTGTGACTTCTCTGCGGCGGGATCCATAAATGCTGGTAGCGGAGCTGTGATGACTGGTCAGGGTGCATGATGGGGGAGGGAGGGAGGCAGGGAGATGGCGTTGGACAGAGCCATGATGCTTTGCTGCCATCAAGGTGAGTCACAGCTCTGGGACCTGGGAGGTGAATCCAGCCTGTTTGCAGCTGCAAAATATGCTTCTTTTCATGCAGAACAAATACAGAGGCACTAAGTAAGAGAAAATAAAGATTGCTCAGTTTGAACCTGCAGATCTTGAAATAAGAATCAGCTTCAACCTCTGTTGCATTTGCCTCAAATTTTCTCTGTATCTATTGGCTTTTTGCTGCACTGTCTATGTGGAAATATTCATGCTACAGTTACTTCTTGTGGACATAAAGAAAGTTACTGCTCTGCCTCCCCTGGGCAGCTTCATCCAGGTGCCTCTCACTGCACCTACTCCACCAGTAATACTTCTAGCCTTGCAGATCCACAAGCAACGTATAAGCAGGGGCCTTTTGCTCTGCGTAACTTCTGGCTTGCTTTTTGTTGAGTCATCCTAGGGACAAGCCAAGAGACTGTTTATGCTAGCCACACATTGGTATTTCAGTCCACCCCTGTGTGAGTGATGGCTGGCATTGCCGAAAGCTGCACAGGACATACCCATCTCCCCTCCCCAGAAGATAAAATCAGCAGAAGAGCTGATGGGACCCACCAGCACATCTGAGCATGGATTGCTTTGTCTTTTTCAGTGTTTAACCTCCAGCTATAAACTTTCTCCTTCAGGACTCGTATATGAAGTGGGCTTGTAAGTCGGGTGAAGACATGATGGGTAACTTGGCAGTACAGGTTGCAAATGTCTTTGATGCCTGAATTCAGTCAACCTAACTTTAAGGATGTGCTGCTGGTGGCTGTGTTCGCGTGGCAACGTTTCTAGTTTCTTTACTAGGTGTAGAAGAGAGACAGGCTCCTCCTGAGGCAGACCGAAGATCCAAAGTGCCAGGTCAAACCTGGGATCAGGTTGTTGCTGTGATGCCTGAAGCAAGGGCTTGAAATTGAGTGAGGTGAAGGGGAAGAATGCCTGGAGAGCAGACTGGAGGTGGGAACTGACAGCCCAGGTATTGAGATCTTGCTGACCAGCCCCGCAACAGGCAGAAAATACCCTCCAGAGCAGAGGTATCTATTCCTGAAAGGCTGACTGTGGGCACTGTATGCTGGGGGAGAGGAGAACAGGGCAAGGAGGTATTTACCTTGAAGAGGGTTATTGTGGAAGAAGGTGGTGGAGACAGGAGAGGGCATCAGGCGTAAGGAGCATGCCAGAGAGAAGCTGGTGCAAGCAGCTGGTTGGTAGGAAAGTTTGGGGCTGTAGCAGACATTGCCTGTGGCTGGTGTTGATGCTAAAGAGGAGGCGAAGCCTGGGCAGCCAGAGAGCAGCTGGTGGCAAAGCAAACAGGCAAGGGGAGAGCATAACATTGAGCAAACACTCAGTGTTGTTATGTGTCATGATCTGAACGTTGATGGCTTCCAGATGCTTTCCCTCTGGTGCCAGCAGGACTCCTGCACGGGCTGTCCCGTTCTGCCTATGCGAGCGGCATTACCCCAGCCAGCCCTGACTGTCCCCTGGGACGGAGACCTCTTCTCACTGGGATTGTAAACCCTTTTTCCTTTAGGGCTTTTCCTTTCTATGAAGATAAGCAGAGCTGTTCAGGGGTTTGGGGTTGAAAAGGGATGGTCACTGAAGACGGCAGGGGTGCAGGGGAGATGCAAAGAGAACAGGAGGTTGAAGGATGGTCACATCTGAAGTCACTCAGCTCAGACTGGGAGCATGAATAATGTTTCCCGTTTTGAAACAAGCGGCCTCTGAATCTGTTCCCTTCCTGACCAGACAGCCGTCAAGAGGAATGTAGGGCAGGCGTACCAAACCCGCTGTGCAGACGTGCTGCTCTGTTCCTGAGCCAGCAGCGGAGGCAGGCGGCTGGGAGCTGGCTTGCGGGGACGCCTGGGCTTGCCGGTAACAAGGACCAGCATTGCCAGTGCAAGGCAGGGCCAACAGGCAAAGAAAATCACACATCTGGAAGGGGAGGAGAAATGCCTTTGCCTTGCTGGGAAGAAATATGACGGGGAAGGGCACTGGGGTTGTCAGCCTGGCCCTGCAACCAAAAGAAACCTCGGAGTTGGATCATAACACGCAGATGGGCCAAACCTGCGGGTGCAAAGCACCAACATCAGGCTGCTGGCTTGCAGCGGATGAAGCCAGATAAGTCTGCCTTGTGTGGATGGGGAGCTCAGCTGACAGGCTCTGCATATCACCCTGGCTCTCCAGGCACTTCCAGACACTGAGAGGATGCCGCTATGCCAAGCGGAGCCTACTTCCACGGTAACACCTGCGAGGATGGGCACCCTCGAGCCCTGGGACTCGTCGATCCCTACTGGGAGCTAAACCCAAGGCTTTTATGATACTGAGCAGTGTGTGTGGTACAACACTGATCCTGCTGAAAACGGAAACACCAACTCTTTTCTGTAGGATCAGTCCTCCAGCTTTAGAAAATCACCCAGGGGATCATGTTAGTTATTTATCCAGTCCCCAGATCTGCTTGAGGAAGTCTGTATTCCCCATCCCACTCCAGAGCACTGATGTGGTGTCTTCATGTGAAGCGCGTCCACCCACACTGACAGCAGGTAGAGATGGAGCTGCTGGAAGTTGCATGTGAACAGGGACATAACACAAGTGATCTGAAAATGGTGCTAGTCTAAACACCCTGCATGGGCAACCCTAAATTTAAACAGGTTTAAAACAAAGCCAACAAAACCCATCTATTTTCAGAGCTCTGACTGTCTTAAATGTTGGATGTAGCAAGAGTTGCTAGAGTGAAGGGACTTAGACCACTATGTGTGCAGTCTCACCCTGTAATTTCCTGCAGAATGGGGCTAGCTGATTCAACACCAGTCTTTCATCTTAGTTTAATCCACTTGGACTGCTACGTGCAAGTCTTTTTTACCTTCAGCAGTTACAAGCATCCATCAAACCAGGACATCACCCCTGGGGCTAGCTTTTTGTAGGTTGGCTTCTTGGGGCTTTTTCATAGCTTTCATGTTCTCTTTGCATGTAACAGTGAGGTGATTTGGGGAATTTAACCCTTTTTTTATGTGAGTAAAATTCTGTTATTTTCCTTTCACAGTTGAAAAGCATGATCCAAAAGATGAAAGGGAAGATGGTGACGATAGTGGCATCTCATTAAAAATAGCATCAGTTTTGCCTGGACTTCGCTATGCCTTACAGAAAGCCACGAGTTCTTCATGGGGGGATGCAGTCAGTACCAGCATACGTATCAAACAGCAATTCCAGGAATACGCAAAGCTTGATGAAAATACACAGCCCACCTCTGTCCAAAACAGCAAAGTTCCCCTTTCTTCTCTCCTCTCACCAACTGAGGATGAATGTACTAATCCCTTCAAAAAACACTCAGAGCAGTCTTTCTCCCAGCTGCAGCATTATCTGTCCGATCCCAGCAGCTATACTCTGGAAATGTCAGCTGCCTTAGGCTGTTTGACTGGTGCTGTTCAGCCTCCTTGCTGTGATTCAGAGGCCTATTGTAAAGTGGACTTCTGTTCAGCTGTGCCACCAGACCCTATTAGTCCCAACACAGCAGCGGAAATAAAAGTCAAAAGTGAAAACCCAAAGCCCAGTGTGGGGCTGGACCAGAGTGGTGAAGGGCCCACAAGAGATGTCAACTCAGCCAGCAAGTTATGGGTACAGCAGAGCAGGAGGAAATCCAGCCGAGCCATTGTGACCAGCACCAGGAAGAAATGGTCACCCCTCAAGATGCAAATGCATCCTATGGGGGACAGCACCAGGAACAGGAAAGCAACCAAGAAGAAGAAAATCAACATCGCTTTCTCATTTCCTAAAAAGCCAGGGTTTGCAGCCAATTCCAATGAGACCATGCTTAAATTAGCCAATTTGCAGTTTCCACACAGAAGGAAAAGAGGTAAGTGCTATATAAATGGGGCTGACTTCCTCCTGCTTCTTTGGGATATCTAGCTGGGATACTCAGGGTTCATTAGGAGCTGTGTCCCCTTGCCATCCCCCCAGGTGCCCAGAGTGAGCAGATACCTCCTGAGAGCGCCCAAATAGGTCTGTGGTGATGTCTCCACAGTCTCTTGTTCAACCTGGGAAGGAGTCCAGGGCTATGATAGAGGATTTCAGTGAAAGTGCCTGAGACTTGGTGCAATGGTCTGTGCTGTTGCCTTCCTTCCTTTGCTTACGGGTGACTCTGCACAGGGGTATCAGCCAGGTCATGGTTATTGCATCACTTGTCCATGGTCTGTTGATGGCTCAGGTAAGGAGCAGTTGCCAAAGCCAAGGCATTACTGGCTGCCTAAATAACCAGCCACCCTATATGGTGACGTTGTGACTCCCTGAGAGTCAACTTTCTTGCTGCGGCCTTGAGGAAGGTAGAAGTGTGAGATTGATCCCACCCAACTTACTCTGCTGAAAGCTGGCATCTGGCCTGACCTGCTCATGTGAGGTGTCTCAATGGCATAAATTGTCCTCTGAAGGCTCCTGCCTCACTGCTGAGGATAGGCTAAGCCTGTCCTTTTGAGCCAGCCTGAGCCTCCACCTGATTTGTAGAGACACTCGAAGTGAGTTGAGATGAATCTCAACCTTGGTGATGAAACGTGGCCGTAAACATCCAAAGGACCAACCGTCTACAAAGTTAGTGTCACACTCGCAACCTCCCTGGCATTTACACACATCGCAGGTAGCGGCAGCGACAGTGAAAATGGGCTGTTGTGCAGAACAGGGGGTTGTACAGTGAAAACGGGCTGTTGTGCAGAACAGGGGGTTGTACAGTGAAAATGGGCTGTTGTGCAGAACGGGGGGTTGTACAGTGAAAATGGGCTGTTGTGCAGAACAGGGGGTTGTATGGCATCTGCTGGTTGTGGGCTGAAGTCAGCTCTGATTCACAGTCCATTGAGCTCTGTCCTGGGACACGTTGCCCCGGGCCTGGGCAGCATTGCTGATGGATCTGGGAGAGGTTCTTATATGCTTCTTGGAGAGATAAAAAGTACCCTCAGGGTGCAAGTGTGCCAGGCAGGAATTAGAGTGACTTATCCCTGGAGAACACCTATTCTAGGTCAGGAAAGCAGGCTTTTAGTGAGCTTAAGAAGTGATGCTTAATTTTTAATAACTGGTTACTGATCACTCACATCAGTAACAAGCCCATTTGTAAGATCAGATGCATAAATCAAGTCATTGAAGACTACTCTGCTGCTGCCAATCACTTCTAAAGCAGTCTTTCCACATTTCTTAGCTGGATATTTTGCAATTACTCCTTTTTAACCTGAATATGTCTCAAACTGAAAGAAATGCACTCCTTTTTCCCTGTCCCAGGTGCGGAGGTCCTGTCTGCAGAATTTGTGCACAAAACACAGTCTGAACCTGCTCAGAAGGAAACCTCAGCTCCTGACGATCCTGGCTTGGAAACAAAGAGACTAAAGACACTGAAGAACCCAGACATGAAAAAGGTTCCTGTTGCTGAGACTGTCATGAAGCCAGTGAAAAGTAAGACGCTAAAAAGTGTGGCTAACAGCCCATCAAAACCTCAAGCCAAAAAGCAAGCAGAAAGTGGTAAGAGTGCTGTTTCCTGTGGAAATCTTTACTTTAAAAGCTGAGTCATCAAATATCACAATCAGGTCACAACCAGATGATAGTAACGGCACATTTGGCAGCAGCCAAAGGGCTTTATGACATTTAGTGCTGAGGGTCTGGATTGGGGTCTGAGTGCTGGTGCCCCACAGCCTGCAGGCACCCAGTTGTGCATAGTAGTGTAAAACATAAAGGCAACCATGAAAATCTCCATTGCAGGATGTGCAAACCACACGGGGTCTCTTCTGAGTCCTTTCCTAAGCCTTCAGTTTACATCCTTGGCAAACTGCTCGGGCAGTTTAAAAACCCTGATTTTTAACTGCTGAGCTGTGAAACTGTGTTGAGGCAGCTCATGGACAGAGCATTGTAACCTCTGCTTGTAGCCAGCATCTATATAGATTTTTTGTCTGTTGTGTTGTAAATCCGGTCCTTTTAAAAAAGAGTCAAATTGTCGCAGCCTTTGCAGATAGACTGCAGCAGATTTAAGAGGCAGCGTGGACAGCCCCTGAGTGTAGTATCTGCAGGTGCTGGCCAGGAGTCTGCTGTTAAACTGAGAACCAGTATTACAGTGCCAAAATAAATGATGGAACAGGAGAGTCATTTTCTGTTAATTTGTGGTGTTTTCTCTCTCGCACGCTTTGATGTCCTCTTTCGGATCTGTCTCTGGTCTTTCTTTTTTCCCTTCCTGGGTGATGTGGAGGCTTTGAAGACTGGTTTAGCCACCTTGGCTCAGTTTATCAGTTCTTCTTGATCTTTTATTGCCACGTGTTCCTGAAATGCGGCACTTTTCATCAGCGTGTCTGTATCAAATGTCGCCCCTCATCGCCCTTTTCACGTGGGGGTTCCCGGAGCGGATCTGGCCAGCGCTCCAGCACGGGCAGGGTATCAGATGGATCCTGCTGAATGCCAGGATCAGCCAAAAATGCAAAAATAAGAGCATTTAGCAGCAAGAAATACTCAATTTATGTGTCTTACTATGCAGTTCTCAAGGAAATTACATGTAGCATGCGGGACTAGCACAGATGTGATTTAATAAGGTTTTACTTGAAGAGAGATTTTTGTGCTGGTTTTCAGTTGAAGGCATTAACCTTGTTTAATGACTTCATACTGATATTATGAATATGGGCCTTGAGCTATGGTGAGGGGCATTTTTAGCACTGAAAACTAAATCAACACTTATTTGCTGTACTCTGGCTGCCTTTGAGAAGCCCCCAGGTTCCTGCATGTGCTCTTCAGGTACAGCTCAGGGGTGGGTTACACTCTTGAGAGGGTGTGCAGTGGGAAGCATCAGGGCAGAGTGGGTTTTCTCTGTTTTAGAGGATTTGGGTTTTTTGTAACTGTGGGTTTTTTGAAATATAGCACAGGGTTTATCTGTGAAGACTGCAAATACTCAAACTAGGCAAAAATTTAAAGCAAAATAAAAAGGATTAAAGAAACACCTAAAATACCTCTGGTTGTATTTAAGTGGCCAAACTGCCCTGTGCACAGAGACCAAGGGAAATTTTGTTCACTCTGGATCCCATGCCTTTTATTTCTGAGAATAAACCCCCTTCCTGAAGTTGCTTAGATTCCCAACTCTGGATCGTTTTGTAGTAGCCATGGCCTGCGTGACCATAGAGATGTTTCTTGGGTTTTTTTACATGTTCAAATTCCATGTTGGAGAGACACTTTTTCCTGCCAAACTGAAAGCCTGCTTTGAACCTCAAGGCAGAGCTGTGTGGCCTTTGTTTATTCTGACTTTGTTTTTCTCACGCAGAGTGGAAGGAGCCATTCTCTGTCCTCCCAAGCGAAGTTTCTTCCCAATGCCATGGAGCAGATGGCCAAACTAGTGACATTTACCCAGGCGGGGTTGCTGGTCTTGGTTTCGTTTTGAAGGGGAACAACTATGAGTCCCATGCCTTGAACTTGCTGGCTGATCTGGCTCTGGGTTCTTGTATTCCTTCGTTTATCCCCAGGGGCAGTGGGATGATCGCTGTGTCCTGCAGCCCCTCCAGCAACTCTGCAAAGGAACAGCAGAGTCATCGCAAGCACAGATCCTTGCGTGTTGCTTCTGACCATGAATACCACAGGGTAGACAAGCTTGCGAAGGGAGCAACCTGTCCTGGCAAAGCATCGCCGAACCAGAAGTTTTCCCCTACTGAAAAAATAGACTTAAATGATTTGGCCTCTATTCCCAGGGAGAAAAGCCCTGGGATTTTCAGCAAGAACAACAGTGTGAGCCCCAGCCCTGCAAAACCCCACGCATTGCCTCCAAGAGAGACTCAAGAAGCTGTTGAGGTGAACAAGCACTCCTTCATCTCTGCTGAGCACTCATATGCCTCACAGATGCCTGAGCACTCAAAGAAACACATGTATCCCAGAGGTGCTCCCTACCCTGGCCCAGCATCTTCCAGAAACGGGACCAGGACTGCCCAAGCAGGACCCCTGGTTGGGAAAGTTCTGCCTTTCCGTCACCAGCAGAACAGCACCCACCTACAGCGGCCCTTCGAGGCCGCGGCGATGAGGCGCAGGAGCAACCTGCTCTCCCCCCGGCTGAAGGAGAACTTTGCCGAGTCCCACACAGTGAACATCTGCGGCGAGTCTGTGAAGGTGACGTGCCATTGGGAGACAGAGTATCTCTTCAATTTGGACAGCAGGTACACCAATGATGCCCTGGAGAAAACAGTCATCCGCGCCCTGCACGGGTAAGTCAGTCTGGAAGGACATCTGTAGGGGACGTCTCTTGCTGGACACCTGGAGTGCTTTTAGAAGGGGCTTCTTTTGCTCTTTTTTTGCCTTGCTTTGCATGATAAGTGCCTTTTTCCCTATGCTCAGATGCCCAGTTTTGCTGTGTTAAAGCTGGTGGAGAAGGACTTGGGGATACTGGTGGGTGACAAATTGGACATGAGCCAGCAATGTGTGCTTGCAGCCCAGCAAGCCAATTATATCCTGGGCCGCATCTAAAGCAGCGTGGCCAGCAGGTCAAGGGAGGGGATTCTGCCCCTCTATTCTGGTATGGGGCCCCCAACATCAGAAGGCCATGGACCTGTTGGAGCAGGTCCAGAGGAGGGTCACGAAGATGATCAGAGGGCTGGAGCACCTCTGCTATGAGGACAGGCTGAGAGAGTTGGGGTGGTTCAGCCTGGAGAAGAGAAGGCTCTAGGGACACCTTATTGCAGCCTTTTGATACATAAAGGGGGCTTATAGGAAAGACAGAGAAAGACTTTTCACCAAGGCGTATAATGACAGGACAAAGGGCAATGGTTTTAAACTGAGGGCACGTAAGTTTGGTTGGGACATAAGGAAGAAATGTTTTACGGTGAGGGTGGTGAGGCACTGGAACAGGTTGCCCAGAGAAGCGGTGGATGCCCCATCGATGGAAGTGTTCACGGTCAGGTTGGAGGGGGCTTTGAGCAACCTGGTTTAGTGGAAAGTGTCCCTGGCATCTTCCCCTGTGGCAGGGGGAAACTGGACTAAATGGTCTTTAAAGGTGCCTTGTAACCCAAACCATACTATGATTCCCATGGCTCTGCAACTAGAATTGGTACCTAGAGCCATGAGCAAGAGTCCTCCTTTGCAGTCATGAGTTTCTCTTTTTTTTTCAACAAGCTGGAAACTGCATCAAGTGATCTGTGTCTGCAGCTGGGCATTTGCAGCCCCGCTGCGTTGGGGCTTAGTGCCATGAGGAACCAGGAGACCAGTTACCTTGTGCTAGTCAACTGGAGGGAGGATGAAGACATTTCAGGCTGTGTTTGCTTTCCCTTCCAGGCCCTGGGACCCTGATCTGCCCGATGATGTGGAAGAGATGAAGCTGATACTACATATGTGGGTGGCTCTCTTCTACAGCAAACCCAGCAAACTCCTGAGCAGCACGAGGAAGGTGGTAGAGCACAGCAACCCTGAGAAGTATGTCTCAATAAACAGCACTGGGGACTTTCTTGAGCTGAGTGATGATGGCGAGGACTGTTTTGGGTTGGAGACATGCCCTGCAGACTCTCGGTCAGACCCTGACCAGACTCCCAGCAGCTCTCTGGATCGCAGCACACGTTTCCAGGGATGTTTCTGCCCAGAGGAGAGCCCTGCAGACTCTCAGACTGATGATGATGGGACTCCTGGTGTTGTCGATAGCACGGTATCGTCTTCTTCAGTGGAGCTGCCCTGTGGGGAGGAGGAGCCTTCCTCCACAAGCTGTCCCGAGAGCCTTTCCCTCCTTGAACATGCCGATGAGAGCCTGGCTGTGAAAGACAGGCAGCTGGCAGTCATTCCTGAGGAGCATGTGCATGATGTCTCGACCGTCACTGCGGTAAGAGCTTGGAGTTTGGGTGATAGGAGTCTATAGGGCAGACAATGCATTTTACGTTTATAGGAGTAGGGTCTTCTCAGAGGAGTGGAGCAGACGTGCTTGTGGGCTTTCTTAGAGCCAGGTAGTGGGAGTTCCCAAAGCAGGACAGAGAAACGTCCCCCAGCATTTAGCTGCCCCAAGTGACTGCCATGCAGATGTGTTCAGTCACCATAAAACAAGAAGCTTTCAAGCCTCAGTCCGGGTATGGATGTCCTCTTGGACTGAGCTGGCATCCCCGGACTCTGGCACAAGCTGTATCTATCCGTGTCCAAGGGACCAGAGCCTCAATATGGATGCTCTCCAAGGGGGAGGAATCCCAAAGAACTAGAGCAATTAAAGTTTCGAGCTCAGCATCTGTTCCTGGTTTCAGCTGTGAGCTGTGTGAGCTCAGACAAGGTCTCAGACCTGTGCTTAACTGAGAGAGGAGAGGAACAACAAACACCCCAGACCAGGACTCGAAAGCCTGCCTGTCTCCTGTGGGCAGCTGCATTTGCCTGCCCATGGTCACAGCAGCCCAGACATGTCAGGGGACATGGCACAGCCTTTTCTCTGCTGGTTTTGGAGAACTGAGGTTTGCTGACTTGGAGAGGTTTCCCCCCTAAAGATGGCAGTGCAGTCCTTTGCAGCGTTTCCCTTGCCCCTCTGGTGAAGTTAGTTAATATTCCATTCTGGGCAGGGTTTTTAAAATTAAATTTTACACTTTCTACGGTCTGCAGATGGTCAGGAGTGGAGGTACTTGAGTAAATATAAAACGTGGGTGTCTGCTGACATTTTTTAAGAATGAATTCTTGAACTGAAATAATTCCTTTAAAACTTCCACTCTGAACAAATGGGCAGCTGCCATAGGGCTGCAACTGTTTTGCAGGAAAAAATATCCCAGTGTTTTTTACCTCTTGGGTTTAGTGCTGTGAAGCAGGCAGAAGTGTTTTGGGAGGAAATGTGGGGTCACTGTCCATAGTGTCCATATAGCTTGCTTGGACAGATAAACTCAGCAGAGGTAAGAGGATGCTGCTACATACATTACCTCTGGGCACCAGCTGATCACCCTGCATGGTTTGGCCTATTTTTAAGCCATTTCATGGTGTAAAGAGGGTAGAAAGTTTCAAAACCTTTCCCTGGCTGTCTGCAGCACTCTGGTTGCTGGCTGAGGTGGGGATGGTAGTGGCTCACATTGGGTAAGGATTCAACCTGGACTTATTTTAGAGACAAACTCAAAACTAATATCCTCAGATGCTGTTGGAGTGGTTGTACTTGCAAAGTTTGAGCATTTAAAATATCTATGTCCTCCCACATGGCTGTCTTGGCTCTTGCATTTGCCTCCCTTGAAGATTAACCTCTGAATTGTGTTGTTTCAGGAGGAGCCACCCAGGGAGGGACTGCTGGACGCTATGGTGACCCCCAGCCCTTCCGATGAGCTTGGCCATGCCACCAAGCCTCCAGCTGCACTGGGCAGGGAAAAACCATGCAGCCAAGCCCCAAATTCCAGTACGGCTCCCTGGAACGATGCCCTGTGCATGCTGCATGGATGTGGAGAGCAGCAGGAGAGTGGGTGGGCAGCAGGGTCAGGGGGTTGCCCCGGCCCTCCCGAGGATGGGGAGGGCATGGGAGATGCTGGGCACTGTATGGAGTTTGAGGACCACAGCTGGGCCCCCAGCAACGGACTGCAACGTGCCTGTGATTCAATGTCCTTAGAAGCGAGTCCCAAAAGCGCAAAGCTGGATGGAGCCAGTGGGGAAGGCAGGGAATCACAAGATACCTTTGGACATCCAGAAAAAGAGGAGGAAGAGGTGGAGGAGGGAAAAAAAGAGAAAGAGGACTCTGAGTATGAAAGCACAGTCCTGAGGCCTGTTGATTTAGTATTTTCTGAAAGCGGTGATGCTGACATAGAGTGTGAACTCAGCAAGCAGAAGCGAGTGAATTCGGCACGTCTGAAGGACTTTGACATTCCTGGAGAGGGCCCGGTGCCCAGCCCCATTGCCTTAGCGTCCTCCTGCCCAGGCAGATCAACACCAGTGCTGTCAGATGGGACTGGGACTGGTCCTCAAGGACTTCCTGGTGAGATGGCACCAAGCCTGCACACACTGCAAGAACCCTGGGAGACTCTGGCCGCCTCAAGTGCAGAGACAAACAGCGTCGGTTTGGCAAACGCAGCCACTCCAGCCAATTTGGGGTTGCCCCGTGACAGTGGGTTGACGCTGCTGCTACCACCTGATCCCAGCCTTGTCTGTGGGGCACAGCCAGACAGCATTACAGGCAACTTGGGACCTGCCGGAGAGATTCTCGGGGACAGCTTGGAGCAGAAAGACAAGGATCGTGCGCCCTCTGCAGAAAGGTGGGTGCCTGCTGGGAGCAGAGCTGCCGGCACAGCTGGCCTTGAGTCACTGTGTGGCCAGGAACTGTCACTAACCTCATCTCCTGACTCCAGCTCTGTCTGCCTCACATCACTTGATGAAGCAACAGATCCTGGGACGGCTCCAGAGGACCAGGAGGCCATGGCAAGCATCCAGTCTCCATCACAGAGCGGCCTGGGAGAGAGCAACTGCCTTTCCCAAAGGTGTGGAGGTGACGTTTGTGCGGACGTCACTTTGCTGAGCCCTTGTGAATCAAACCAAGAAGGGAACAAGGTTTTGGTGGAAGAACAGCATAGCAGCCCTTCTGCCAACCCCACAGATGTGCTGGATGAGTCCTTGGGAGCAGGTGGTGGCCAGGGCTTCGCCTTCAACTCTACAGCCTTAGCGGGTGACTTTGAAGCTGCGGGGAGCAGTAATGTGTGCCTCGGTGCAGGGAAGTCCCCCGGGAGTGACAAAACAAACACAGCAATGGTGGCTAACGCACCACAGGAGCCAGAGACTTCTCTTCATCACCTCTTGAAATCAGAGCCCTCCTCCTCGGTGGGAGAGGGGATGTCTGCCATGAAGGAGCACCCCAGGCAGCAGCAGAGCTCCCCAGACAGCCTGTCCCCACCTATCCACAGAGGCTCAGCTCCTGCTTCGCCGCCGCAGCAGGACCCTCTCCCCCATGGCGGAGACGCAGACCCCCACCACCACTTGTTAGAGCAAAGCGAGCAGGGGCCAATCCTGGGCCAACACGGGAAGCCCTGCGAGCAAGTAGGTGCTGCAGATGTGAGCGTGGCTGCCAAGAGCCCAGATGGCTCCTTAAAGCCCAGATGTGCAGAAGAGGTGAAAAAAGACATGGGTCCGTGCCATGAAGAGCCAGGGAAGAGCTCCCCCGTGGATGCGCTCGTGGCACATAGCTCGAGATCGGTGCCTCCTTCTGCTCCGCACAACCACAAGGCAGGTCTGCGCAACCTCGAGCCAGACTCGGTCCTCGGTGTGCACCCCGAGACGTGCTCCCCCAGCGTGAGTCTGGCTCCAGAAGGTGCCCCAAGGTCCTGCTGGGTGGGAGAGCTGCCACCAGGCGCCTGCTCCGGGTATGCCAGCCCTGGGGGCCAAGCAGCAGACATGGCAGGGAGCCATGAGAAGGAACCCACCCTGTGCGAGGATTTAGAAGGAGGAAGCAGCATCCCTCTTGCCAGTCCTGCATCTTTTTCAGCAGGGGAGTTGCTCATGCCACTGTGCAAGCCCCAGTCTGCGTGCAGCCAGGGTGAGCACGAGGCCAAGGGATCCGACGTGTTCGTTGATCTGCACCATGCCAGCGTGGAGGTGGGAGAGGGAGAAATCCCCACTCTCCTCTTCCCAGTGTTGCCATTACATGGACACAGGGGGCTCTCTGGAGAAAGCCTAGAGCTTAGTGATGCTGAGGATATTTTGGACGTGCTCCCAGGGGCAAAGCAGCTCCCCAGCCAAGACAGGCGCATGGGCTTGACCTCTGAAGATCTGTTTGAGACTTTCTCCAGTGACTCGGACCAGGAGTCTTCTGGGGAGACTTCACGGTCCTTGCTTACAGCCAGGAGTTCCTACAGCGCAAGATCCGAGGATGCTGCAGGCGCAAGGACTAACTGCGACTCCTCCTCCGCGAGCTTGGTGCATGTGGAGGGGTGCAGCGAGGACTGGGGGTCACTGGGCGCAGAGAGGGGCTGCTCATGGGCTCAGCATGGCTGGGCAATTGACCCGGGGGAAGCCAGCAGCGGGCACATTCCACAGTATGTCAATATTAGGGACAGCCAGGGGATCGCCAAGGACTACCAGAACTTCGTGGTCACCAAAAAGTGCCAGAAGAGGATGGGAAATTTGCAGCCTTCAAAGAGACGCAGCCACTGTGCGGGCCAGCCGCATTTGTTAAAGTCACTGAGGGGGACTCGGAGGGGTTTTGAGGAAATCACCCAGCACACTTTGGACATGGAGTGTCTCCGTTTCCATTATAAGCTAAAACAAATCCTAAGGAGTGGGAAACCACCCTTTTCTACCTCCAAAAGCATCTTTCCACAAGACTTTTCTCCCCAGGTGACGTCCGAGACCTCGCCTGTGCGAGAAGCTCCTGTCCCGCTCTCCCCACGGAGCAGGAGCCCTTTGCAGGTGACAATCCTGCCCTCAGACACATGGCCGAGCGGGCTCGGCTGGCACCAGCAAAGCAGCTGGCAGGGGGACCCGTGTGCCCCGTGGCAGGACACCCTCTGCGACGAGAGGAGCAGGGCCAGATCCCAAACCACAAGCCAGGGCCGCGCGGCTCCCTTCCACCTCAGCAAGCTTAAATACGACAGTAAGCTAAAGGACTCGGGGGGGGACATCGCAGTCATCCTTGATGAGTACGCTGAGTTCAACAGGGTGGTGCTGAGCAGGGCTGATGCGGGGAGCGAGGGCGGAGGGCCGGTCCCGGCACAGGGGGAGGCCGCGAGCGAGTGGACCTGCGCATCCCTCCCCGGGAGGATGGCCGCCTTCAAGGAGGTGATCGAGGACCTCTACAGCGCGCTGCGTTTCCACCTGCGCGGCGTGGCCAAGGAGGCCTGCGGCCGTGCCGGCATGTTCTACCTGGTGGAGACGGGCGAGGACCCTTTCTTTGCAAGAGTGAAGGTAACAGCCAGCCCCGCTGGCCTGGACGGGGACGGGTGGTCCTGGGGTGGGAGCCGAGGGCGGCAGGAGCAAGTGCAGGGTGGGCTTGCTCAACCCAACGCAGATGGTGTTTGGTTCCCTTAAGCCAGGAGCCACCTCTGCCATTTCATCTCTGCTCACACCACCAGGAATTAGAATCATGGAATCATTTAGGTTGGAAAAGACCCTTAAAATCATGAAGTCCAACCGTTAACCTAGCACTGCCAAGTCCACCAGTAAACCGAGTCCCTACATGCCGTGTCTACACGTCTATTAAATGCCTCCAGGGATGGTGACTCAACCAGTGCCCTGGGCAGACTGTTCCAATGCTTGACAACCCTTTTGGTGAAGAAATTTTTCCTAAAATCCAACCTAAACCACCCCTGATGCAGCTTGAGGCCGTTTCTTCTTGTCCTATCACTTGAACATCCCCCGGGCCAAAACAGATTTAAGCTCATGCAGGAGCAGCCCAAACTCAGCCCCCACAAGGTGGCTTTTGCTCAAGCTCTCATTAAAGGGTTGAAAACTCGGGGAGTGATTGCATGGGAGGATTTGCTGTTCCAAAATAGCGAAGGGGCCCAACGAATGCTACAGTGAGATGCTCAAGGTGGTTTTCTAAAAGGATTTTGCCACCAAAGGTAAATGGCTGCTTCTTCCACCGCTGGCTGGATCCCCGGCCTGGAGCACGCAGTGCCTTTGACAGACGGACACCGTAGGGCGCCCTTGACACCAGGATGCCTGGTTGGGGTCGCTGTCTCATTCTTCTCTCCTTGTCCCCAGGCGCGTGTGTGCCAGGAACATGGCACTGCTGTTGTGAAGATACTCTCCGTACAAAGCTTCTTACACGATTTCTGTTTCAGACCTTGCTGAAGAAAGATGGCCACGTGGAGATCAAACCTCTGAGCTTCTGCGAAGAGAAACACCTGGATACTGACAGGCTGCTTGTTGTCATCAGGAACGAAGACATTTCGTCGCATATCCACAACGTAAGGCCCGAGTCCCTTCTTTTATTTCTACCAGCAATGTTTTTTAATATCAGGATCCATTTTAAAGGTTTTTTTTAATTTTACACTGTAACTGCACATTTAATTGTCAGTCTCTGCGGATGCACTGTTCTCTCCACTGAAAGAACAGTGCTTCATGAAGAGCTGTTAAAAACAAGTATTTCAAAAACATGAAGCCTGTCAGTTCTGCTTTTCTTCTGTCTTGATTTTCGATTGATGTCACTTGGAGTAGCCCAGCTCAAAGGAGTCAGGCTGAGCTTATCTCGTGTAACAGAGCAGTTCAGCCAAGCCTGGGCTTGTGGGCTCCAGTGAATATTGCAGCAGACTGAGCTGCCTGTAGCTCCCCATATCACCACCCACAGCTTTGGAGTTGGGCTGCGGAGACGCGAGTGTTGGGGTGGTGCGGACAGAGGACGGGGTGGGCTCCCCGGGTCTCCCTGGGGTGGCTGTGGGTTGCAGAGAAGTGCAAATGCTGTTGAAATGCAACTGTGTGTGCAAAAGCATCTCTGCCTTGAGCAGGTCCCGTGCTTGCTGAAGCTGAAGCACTGCCCGAACGTGGTGTTCGCTGGAGTGGACGGCCCCGAAGATATAACAGGTCACACATACCAGGAGCTGTTTCATACTGGTGGCTTCCTGGTGTCAGACAACGAGGTGTTGGAAACGGTGACTCTGGGTGAGTCTCGCTGCGGCCTCTCGCTTGGATGCAAACACAGTGTCGGCTCCTGGCCTTGCCTGCTGGTTTGCTGACACCTTCTAAAAACTTGCCGTCGGTGTCCTCTGCTCCTGCTTTAAGTGGAGGCAATTCTTTCCCTCTATTTGATGTTTGTAGACCCCATGTGGATAGTGGGGCCGGGTCAGGGCTCCCAAAAACATCTAAGTACAGCGGGGGCAACCAGAATGGTCAGGGGCTGGAGCAGGGGTTGTACAAGGACGTTCAGCCTGGAGAAGGGAGGACAAAGGGGAGACCTCGTTGCTGTCTTCGGCTCCCTAATGGGAAGTGGCAGAGAAAACTGAGCCACGTTCCTCCTGGAGGCGCACGGTGATGGGACAAGAGGTGACAGGGACAAGTTGCACTCACCCTTTTAGATATCGGGGGGAAAAAATTCACAGCAAGTGTGTTCAAACACTAGGACAGGATCCCAGTTTCACAACCCAGGTTGTGAGTCTCCATTCCTGGAGATATTCAAACCTTGCCTAGACAAAGCCCTGGCCAAGCTCGGGTGGCCCAACTTTGAGCAGACGTTGGGGCAAAGAACTCCAGGCACCCCTTCCACCCTCAGTTACCCTCCGGCTCTTGCTGTCTCCCCAGGCCAACTGAAAGAAGTGGTGAAGGTGCTGGAGAAGCTGAACAGAAGCGGGAGGTGGAAGTGGTTCCTTCACTACAAGGAGAGCAAGAAGCTCAGAGAAGATGTCAGGTAACGGCTTTGCAGTGGCAGCTACCTCATCCCTGCTGTCCTCGTCACCGCAGCAAGGATGTACCCACTGTGGTGGAGTGTGGTGTCCCATTCAGTGCAGGGACACAGGGCAAGTTAGATGCCTTTGGTTGGGTTTTGACCTCTTATAAGATGAATTTGAAGACTTTTGTTTAAATACGAACTTTTCTTATCAGTGAGAGACCGTGTGCCTCAAGTCTGGAATTGCTGGAGGTCAGCATTTGAGTGCTAGCAAGTGCGATAGATTTTTTTTTTTTTTTTTTTTAAATTTTTATTTTTTTTTAATCTGTATGAGATGGAGCAGCAGGACATGGGACCTGGAGAGGATCAGATGGCCTGAAATGTTGTGTCTTGCACGTGATCCTGGATGAGGCAGAGCTCTGGCAGCTGCTTCTTGCACCCCGCTGTATCTCCATAAGGCAGTTCCCCCCTCTCTTTGGCAGAGATGCCCTCTGTGAGCGTTACAGCCTGCAAGGGGCTTGAGGAAAAGCAGAAATTTTGTTTGAAAAGCTGCATGCTCTGAAAGCTGCCTCCGCAAACTGAGCTCCCTTCCTACCAGCTCACTCCAGCTCCTGCACACACACACGCTCCAGGAGCTCGGGGTACCTTCCTGGGCCTCTCTCTGCCCTGCTGTCTCTTTGTTTTTTCTTTTTCTGTCCCATAACATGTGGGATTTGGGGGAGCAAGGAGGAGCTCTGAGTTTGTAATGTGGAGAGGAACCGGCGTTTTGCGGGAGTGCGTAAAATCAAACTCTGCTGGGAAAAGCAGAACTTCTCCTGCTGCTATTTGCCACTTATTTTAGGTTATTTGCAACAACGTATATTTAAGTGATGCAATTTGAAAAAGAGAAGTAAGATGGCGATTACTTTCCATTGAAATGTCCTGCTTTTATCACGTTTAAGCTCAGAGAGGAAGGTTTTTATCAGGCAGGCTGCCTTTGTTAGTGCCAGACCACGGACCAGAAAGGACAGCTTTCTAGTAACAACCTGCGAACAGAGAGGAAACTGGTCTGTTCTGTCTGAGCAGAAAATGCTACAACAAACGGGGAGAGATCTCGGATCCTCTCCACGCTCAGCCTTTACAGTGATAGCACAAAGTCATCGTTCTGAAGACCTGGTTTTCAGTCCTCGAGCAGGGAGGTGTTGCAGAAGCTCACGGTCGGGTATTTCATCGTACTCTGTGAGATGAGGACTCGGCTTCATCAGCAGATGCTGCTGTGGAGCAAGTGTTTTCCTTGTGCTCTGACTGGCGCTCCTGTAGCATCTTTTGACTCCATTGTGGTGGGATCATGAGCCCCGGTGTCGTGGTTTAACCTCAGCCGGCAACTCGGCCCCACGCAGCCACTCGCTCACTCCCCCCTGGTGGGATGGGGGAGAGAATTGGAGGAGTAAAAGTGAGAAAACTCGTGGGCTGAGGTAAAGACAGTTTAATAGGTAAAGCAAAAGCTGCACGTGCAAGCAAAGCAAACCAAGGAATCCATTCCCCAGTTCCCACGGGCAGGCGGGTGTTCAGCCATCTCCAGGACAGCCGGGCTCCATCACGCCTGACGGGGACTTGGGAAGACAA
>JAVJGG010000005.1:1719529-1738785 GCA_035590195.1 Aviceda cuculoides | reverse complement strand
CTCTGGGTGAGCCCTGCTCAGCAGGAACCAAAACATCCCGGGGTTATCAACGCTGTTTCCAGCACAAATCCAAACCACAGCCCCATACCAGCTACTGGGAAGAAGATTCACTGTCCCAGCCCAAACCAGCACACCCCATCTGTCCGAGCTGCCTGGAGCAAGGGGTCATTTTGTTTTCCGGCTGCATGCGTGATCCGTACGGTGATGCTTGCTCCTGCCATTTCCATTTAGTGCAGGGTAGCAAGCGTAACAGCGCCCGTGAGGCTGGAAGAAACACGCGTGGGGGAAAGGCAGGTCCCATCATACCCGCTTATTCCCTGGGAGGGGAGAGAGGGGGTGAAGCCCCTCCTCACTTCACCTTGCCCCTCTCCCAGCAGGGTCGACGCCAACGCCCGCAAGAAGCACTTGATCCTCAAGTCGTGCCAAGGAGCCGATCTCATCGAGGTGCTGCACTACCACGCCTGTGACGCCGGGTTGCCCCCCAAATCCGAATACGTCAAGTGCTTGTTGAACCTGCAGGTTCAGCACGTCGGCGCCAGGTTCGCTGTGTATCTCACAGGTAAGGACGGGCTCTGGGCACTGCCCTCGATCCCCTTGAGCGCCGTCTTAAATTGGCCTGGGAGGCGCTGGAGGAGGGACAAGAAACATCCCGTTTTCCTCCCATTTCTGCTAGAATCATTTATTTGAGGTGCAGGTTAGGTGTGAACTGATTCATTGCAAGTCAGTGCAGTAAAAGGCAAAACGAACAGACTTTTGGAGGTCTGCTAAATTCTGGCAGTTTTTCGAGCCCGTGGCTGGCTTTGTCACGCTCTAATTCTGGCCTTGCTGGGCTGAGGCTGGTTGCAAAGCGGCGCTGTTAATCTGCTCGCATTTGCAAAACAGAATAACTGCAGTGGGATTTGGGGATATTTTCTACAGGTTTCAGAACAACCTCGTTTGCTTGTTTTGAATTACGGTGCTGCTCCTTCCTTTGCAGAAAAGCCCAGCGTTAGCAGGGAGGTCCTCGAAAGCAAAGGAATCCTTGTGGCCGACGTCAACGCTTTCCTTGGGACGGTGCAGAAAGCAGCTGCCCCGTTTAGAAGAAGCTACTGGTAAGGGGGGAGCTTGGGATCGACCGCTTCTCCCCCAAAATGCCGGGAGCAGCTCCCAGATTGTCTGCAGGGTGGCAGGCAGGGAGGTGGGGTCCAGCTGCTCCCACAGCAGAGCAGGGACCTTCCCCCCCAGGTCCTGGCTACAGGATCGGCTCCAGCTCAGGGCCGAATCCTGAAGCCGTAGCCGGGACGGCCCGTGCTCGGCAGAGCCGGCACCGGGAATCGCGCCGGCGCTTGTCCTGGGAAAGCTCTGCAAGAGGTCGGCGCCGCCTGGAGCGGAGCAGAGCAATAACCTGTGCCCCGTCTCTGTGTTGCAGGTGACGAAACGAAGCCGGGGCACGGCTGCTCCCCAGACCCTGCGGGGCTGGTTTGGGCATCCTCATCCTCTGCGGGACAGCCCCCGCGCCCCCGCGGGTTTGGGGTGCTGCACACGGGAGCCGTGGGCAGAGAGGTGGCGGGGAAAGGTTGGTTCTAGTTCTGTATATAGAAATTATTTAAAGATGGCTAACGCGAATCCGCCCGGGGATTTACTCCCTGCCATCGAGTTGCATATAGGACAGAGGTTATTTTAACATTACACAGTTTTAAATTATTGGAGTGTTTTCAAGTGATTAGTGCACCTGACAGTGGAAGAAATAGGAAAATAAAATAATAATAAAAAAAGCCTTTTACTTGAAAGTTAGGGGCGATAGGAGTCCACAGTAATAAAAGCATTTTCCACATGGCTGTTGCTGTACGTACTGTACACAAGACGCCCGCGTTAGCCACTGGGGTGGGTGTACATTTTAAACAGGGGTTCAGCACCCACCCGAGTGGCGCTGAGCCTGCAGCAGTCTGCTCCACACTACGTTTCAAGTCGCCCCTGTTGCCTCTTGGTACCGTTTAACTGCTGGGACTTGAGTGCGTTCCAGCACGTGGAAGTCTTGTAAATAGCCAGACGACAGGCCCCAGGAACAAAAAAGCTCTTATTTATGGTAGCTCAGACAAATACACGCCTGGAAGAAAATGCCGTGTTAAAGACCTTTGTACGATACCCTACCTATTGCTGTGGAGGACAGGGGTGTCCTCTTTTTTTTTTTTTTTTAATAAAAGAATGCAAGAACATTATGTACAGGATGACTTTGTACAGCGTTTGATTAATAAAAACCTGAAAATGAAGTTTCACAGCCTGCTGCCCTCTGGAGAGGGGTTTCCCACTCGGCACCCGCCCTCTCCCCTCAGCAGGGGTGGAGGACAGCAGTTTTCCCAGCTTACACGTAGCTCAGAAATCAGCTTTGTTCTGAATTTACCCCCGGAGCTTTGAAGCCCAGGCTAGAAGGAAAGAGCAAGACCGCTTGGCGCTGAAGGTGGTGGTGGGCCCATGGAGCCTCGGGGCCACAGGCTCACTACCCACCTCTTTCCCAGTAGGAGAGGGGTAACAGGAGCTGGAGCAATAACGAGGTTAGAGCAGAGAGGGGTAACAGAAGGGTTTAGGGGAAGGAGCTCATTTTCCACGTGCTTTAGGATCCCTCTTGCCTTCAAAAAGGCTCAACTTGTTGATACTGAGCACCAAAACAGCTCAGGAGAGGAAGCGCAAGGCAAGGGAGAACTTCCCCTGCCACCGCTACGTGCCTCGCTCCGGCACTGCAGGCACCGGGGGCTTAAAAAGGAAAAGCGGTTCCTGGAACCACCGCCGGGGGAGAGGAAGTGCCGAAAGCCCCTAAGCCGGGGAGGGAGGAAGGCAAGGGGCGGCCGCAGCCACGTTTAGCGCAGCACGGCTTCGTGAACGAGATGTGCGGAAAGAGCCAGTTCCTCTTCAGCAGCCGCACCGCTACGGCTGAAAGGAAGGATGAGCCCTTTTTACCAGCGACCCTACCTGGCCAAGCACAGCAGCTGAGCGCGGCAGAAAGCTGTTCCAAGGCGTTTCCTCATTTTTCCTAGCGCTCACCATCGCCGTGTCTAAAGACGAGCCCTGCTCCTCGCTGTACGCCTGCCGCCCAACCGCAGGATGGCTTCAGGCTGCGAGATCCGAGCCGGGGGATCAATAAGGCTCACTCCGAAGAGGAGTGTCTCTTATTTGGGGAGATCCCGACGCCCTAAGAGCAAGAATTAGTTACTACGGCTTCAAGCGAGTGCTATTTCTGGATGCAGGCACTAGGGGTGGCTGCAGGGAGCGAGCACAGGCGCCTCCCCCCAGCTGGGGACACAGTGACGGGCCTTGTGCCGCGGCATCTTCTCCCCGGGCAAAAGCAGCCCTGAGAGCAGCTGGAGCAGCAGGGGCCAGGAAGCCAAACCAAGGAAGTCTGAGCCTGTTTTCTAGGAGGAAATACGCTGCAGCACTCCCGTTTCAAGGCTGGCAGGCAGAGATCCAAGGGATCTCGGAAAGGAGATGCTGCTCGTACAACTGAAGTGAATCAGACCAGAGCACAGGACTGGTTTCCAGAATTTGGCTTTACTTCGCAGTACAGAAATCATTTGGAGCCTTCAGGAGACAGGAGAAGCACAGGCTCTGTCATATCGATACCGCAGTGCCGTTTGGTCCATCCGAGAAGCCACCAGGGTACAGAAAATACTTCCACATCTTGCCTGCTCTGTAATTTGTTCTCTCAATTTTATTAAGATTAAAACACAAAGGAGCCTTAGGCACAGCTGTGTCCCAACCGATGTAAACAGTTTTAGAAGCTTAAGTGGAGGTTAAGTTCTGTGCCCAGAACCAAGCCAACATTTGCTGCTACAATAGATGTGGGCTTTGTCCATAATACAACTTGCCACAGAGTTAGATTGATGGGAGAGACTTTAGGGATGCTGTCCACAATAATGGAGTGCTCAGTTTCTATTATTTTCCTTGATAATCAGGTTTGAGTGACAACCGTCACATCTACTAGCTCACCAGAAGCACATAATTGTGAAGGATGTTTACAAATGATTAAAAATACAAGGTAAGACACAGCTGTCAATGAGTTATTTCAAATCTGCACCAACGTCTACGTCTGCAAAAAGAAAAAAAAAATAAAGTTCAGTCTGCCTTTCGCTTACGAGGTTAGTCATTAAATCAGTCAGTAATTTGCCAGATTCTGGACAGCAGCCCTACTAGAATGAAATAATTAACACATGATATCCAAAAGGGGAACATTACCAGTGCAGTACTCTTCAATCTCTCAGAGATGGGATTACAAAAGCAGGCCTTACAATATTGAATTTCGTACAGTGTTCATTAAGTTCCTTATATATTCATATTAGCCGATTTAAATTTCTCCTAATTAGAGATTCTCATTACTGCTGCTCCTCCTCCCCATAGATATCATTTTTCTTGCGTTTCATCTCTTCGAAGTCAAACTCTGATCCCATCATCCTCTTATAAATATCTTTGATGTCATCGCACGTCGTCTCAAAGTGAGTGGTGGCGTCATAGGTGCGAGAAATGAAGATCTGGAAAGAGAAGCGGCCGCTTAGCATCGAGCCCCTCTCCTCACCCCCTCGAACACGAGCTCGGCGCTTACTAACCTGGCTTTCGGTTCCCAAGTCGGTCGGTGCAAACAGGTCGCTGATGCTGACGAACCTGCAAGGAGAAAAAAAAACAAACAAACAAAAAAAAACAACAACAAAAAAAAAGAGCTTCAGAATGGTTTTAGAGCATCACCGAGCATCAGTGCTGGTGCAAGAACGGCTGGATTAAGGGGCACCGCTCCGCCCAGTGCGTAAGCATCAAGGTGCAGAGGAAATTCAGAGTTTCAACACCTCGTCGCAGCCAAACGGCCTTCGGATCCCCGCTGCCTTCCTGCCTCAGGTGCAAGCAGAGAGGTGGGGGGGGGCTCGTCAAGGGCTTACTTCTGCTCAATGGGCTCCAAGAGGTCCAAGGCCGGCTTGATTTCCTTCTCTGGGTCCGCGGTTTCCACAGTAGTGCTGGCGATAGCGATGTACTTCCCCTGCGCTGCCACGTTGTGTGCCGAGGAGATCATGCAGACGTAGATATCTGGGGAAGCACATCACAGCAACAGGTCGGTACGCGCCAGGCAGGCCAACGGCCCGGGTCCGGCCTGCCTCCTCCCAAAAGCTTCCTCTAGCTTGCATGCTCGCGCGCCTCTTCCTGCTCCCCAACACTTTGTACCTCCCCTCAAGACCACGCCTGAACGAGTTCCATCCTTGCCCTGCAGTCCTACCTGCTCTCAATCTCTTGGCTGAGGGGCCTGCACACAAGCAGCCCACGTGAGATCTCCAAAATTCCGTTTCCGGTGGCTTTGACGGCTCCTGGAAGCTAGCGGGGTGCCCGGCAGCCAGCCCGCCCCTCTGTTCAAGGACGAGGAAGCATTTCCCCCCGCCCCGCTGCACGCAGCCCTCGCCCCCCCTCCCAGAGCAGCCCCGTGCTCCTCACCCACTTCTCCCAGGTTGGGGCACTTCCTTCGGCGGGTTCCTCGCACGGCTTTCCGACCACAGGCACCCCAGCTTCTCCCAGCTCCCCCACCGCTGCTCTAAACTGAAGCCCAGCCTCGCTGGGGCCTGAAGGATTTCTGGACGTGAAGTCTGCCACGGGAGCATTTCCCGTTTGATTCGCATCTCTCCGGGCCATCGGAGACCGTGTTTGGCGTGGGGCCGCTTAACGAGCACCCTGCCTCAACCCAAGAGCGACGAGACCTGCGCGTGCCCCCGGCAGTCCCCGCTCCCCACGCACCTGATTTTCGGTTGACCTGATTCTGTGGAATGATGATCTGGCACGAGTTGGCATCGTTCGTATTCTTGATCGGGTGGCTCAAGATGCAGATTACCCGAATCACTTGGCCAACCTTCGTTACGCGGTCCGAGACGTAGCTGGGGTCGCAGATGAGCTGTTTGCAGCGAGCAACCTGCAGAGACAGACGGACCTTGAGCGACCACCGCGCGGAGCTGGGTACACAGACAGCCAGAGGCGGGGAACCGGCTGATTTTGAGGAAAACCAAGAGTGGTTTGAGGTGGCTGTTCCTGCATCGGGTTCTTATTTCACTGCCAGCAGCAAGCTTCAACTTGGGCAATCCAAATCTCGGTGTATTACTCTTAAAAGGCTACGTACAGCTGCGTGATCAATCGCATCTTCCCCCTGCCATTCAGCGCACAGTTACGCTCTAACCCCTACAGAGTCCAGTCCTTCCAGCCTAGGACTAAAACTTGCTGCGGCTAAGGCTGAACCGAACGGATAAGAATGGACCAGTTTGCATTACAACTCATTTTTACAGTAATAGTTTAATATTTGATCAATTGGAAGCCTCCAGGCCTCCTACACTTGGGCACATCAGCCTATAGCATGGATTATCACCTCCACTGCCAGCCAGGACACGTCACCCCTCCCCAGAAGGGACACGTTACCCTACCAGCAAGCGCTAAACTGTCCTGCGAAGCTCCCGCTCCAGTTGGGAGCACATTTATAGCTTCTAAGCAGCTCACAGCACTCTCACTAGCTTTACATTGCCAGGTTGAGAAGAAGCTGCAGAAAGGCTGCGTGCCAGCTGTCTGAGCAGCTAATACTTAATGTCAAGGGCAGAGCTGGTTTCACACCCAGGTTAGACACAAGCAGGCAGCTCCTTTCCAGTTTAGCCAGCCTGATTTATTCAGAAGACAACCTTGCCAGCCCACGGAGACTTCATTCCGACTCCTGGAGTAGGACTACTGTACTGCACTCCTCACCATGAAAACATCAACATGTCTTAAGGCAGCTGGCACAGGGGAAAAAACAGCACTGGCCAAGCAGTTTTGGTCCTAGGGCTCTGATGAGGGTTTTCCCACTGCATTTGTTCAGACCGGTGACCAACAGCCTCAATTTTGAGAGGCAAGATGGGGGGTGGGGAACAAGGAAAGAACTGGAAGGTACCGTACCTCCCCTTCAGACTTCACACCAACCACTTTGCCATTTTCTATCACAATCTCTTCAATGGGCTTGTTCAGCATGTAGGTGCCTCCATATATAGCACTTAGCCTGCAAGAGGAAAGCCATTTCAGCATGTTCCACAGGTGTGCGTTTGGTTTTTAACGGCCCTTCCAGCCCCTTGTTTCTGTTCCACTTGGACAAACCGCACACTAGACAAACTGCTTCAAAATACGCTGCTTAAACATCTACGCAGCAGATGCTGTCTGCTGTTCTTTCTGCAAGGCATCAGCTGGTATTTCGAGCGAGTTATAGGCAAAATTACATCCAGCTAGAAAGAACCTGCTTGGTGCAACCCAGACAGTCCTACAGTGCAAGAGCTGCAGGCTACACCACGTAGGCAAATCCAACTTCTCGGATAGACAAGATGCTGCAAAAAAGCATCTCTGAGCAAACCCAGAACGATCACCACTAATGGCAATTGCAGTAAAAAGCCCGGAAAGAAGCAACCTCACATGGAGGAATTGCTTCTTGATTAAGACAGCGAGAGAACCATTAACGACCACAGTATTTTTAAGCAGCATCACGTTCTGGAAGCCTGACCACTGACTCCACACGTCTGATCCCCCACCAGGTGCCAGAGCAGGGCTGAGAAAACACCGGAGTCCAAAAACAAGTTCTCACCTTGCAAATCCCTGGGGCAGCTCTCCAAGGCCATAGAGGGGATAAAGGTACGGGCTTTTACCGTATCTGGCCAGCGACTCGCTGTAGAGCTTAATCCTGTTGATTGTTTCTTGGCATGGTTGATCTAGATAGCTGGAGAGGGCAGTTACATGATTTGCAATGTTTCACAAACCAAGACTTAGCAGCAGAATATGATCAGAGAGCAAAACATTTACTTCCTGTGAAGTTTCCTCCCCCAGATTCCAGCTGCTCCTGGCAAGTATTTCCCTGGAAGTTCCCTTCTAGAAGTACTTAGTGTCACAAGGGGTTTCATTCAGGAAGGAGATGTTTCATTAACCCCAGGAACCCACAAAGTTTAAATATCCCATCAGCAGAGGACCCAGTATTTTAAGATTCACGCAGCACCCAGGGACAGAGACATTTTGCGATACATCCTACCCTCAAATCACAAAGCCTGTGCTGTAAGCACCCAGCGCCCAGCTGATTTGGGGGAGCAACTGAACCCACACTTACTCGTCAGTCCTGTAGAGTGCGAGGGCATGGCCAGTGAAGTCTATAACGTCTTGCCCCAGGTCAAACTTCTTATACACGTCGCGCATGGTGGTCTTCTTGGGATCAACACCTTCGAAAGTTCGGGGGTCGTTCTCATCAAAGTTGGCAACGTACACTAGGAATTTCCTGAACCGGCGTTTCTCGAACAAGCCCATTAAGCCTAAAAACAAGGTGTTTTGTCAGAACTCACATCGCTACTAAACGGCTTTTCCATTGCCGCAGAGTATCAAGAAGCAGGTAAGGACTGCAAAGTGTTTCAAACATCACTGGATAACCTGGAGTTTGCCCTTGAGGGCTAACTAAGGCTCTCTGTTCAAGCAGGAGACAAACATCTGCCAAGCTGGTCCGCACTGACAGCTGTCCTGGTGTACTGGACCTCAAGAGGTGGTACGGTCAACTTTTTTCAAGGCATGGCTGGAGGCCGAGCTTCTACACACTACTGCCAGCCGGGGGAAAGCTTGGAGAGCAGATTCCACTTGGCCCGGTGTAAAGCCCAACCTGAGCTTCCCTAAGCAGGGACCTGTGTTTGGCATCTACCAGACTTAACATCATCAAAGTGTGGTGATGAAAGCTCCAACAAAGCAGGCGCTGGGCTCTCCTGCAGCATCGCCAAGGAACGAGCAAGCGCTGCGAGCATCAAAACTTCAAACGCGAGATTGGACAAGGCACCATTTATGCGTTTTAATTTTCTACAAATTGGAGAAGCAAGACTGGACTTGCTGAAACATGAAGGCAGAGACGGCACCAAGGGCACCTCCTACTTCTGCCAGTATGAGTCTCTTAAGCACGAGAGCACTTAGGAGACAGCACATGGCCAAATTGAAGGAATGACCGATTACTTCACAGCAAACAGGAACACCTGCCATGAGGAAGGCTCCTCATGGAGCAAATAAGCTACATGCTTATTTGCAGGAGTCACTTTATCACGAGACTCTTCAGAGATGCTACTAAATACATCCCGCATCTGAAGCTAATGGACTGCCCTCTGCTAGCTCCTAATGTATTTCACTACACAATTAAGAATGGCCGGCAGTTTTATCTGAAGAGTGAAATTTAAGTAGACAACAACTAAGATTTGAGCTAGGTGCCACATGTCGGAATTAGTCATTCCAATTTGCCTGCTGACAAACGTGGTGACATTTTTCACACACACGATTCCATCCAATAAGGACCCAAAATTAAATATTTATGGCAGAGGTGGGAGCATAAGCCCCAAATGTAACCTCTCGAGGAAGTAAAATGCTGCCAAATTCTCACCAGATGACCCACAGAACAGGCAGCTTGACCAGCTCCATTTGAAAGCTCCAAGAAAACAGTAACTCAAGGCTCAGGAAGCCCAAAACTCACACTGCAAGCGGTGTTTGAAGTCAAATGAGATGCAGAAGAATCCTACGCTAAGCACAGCTTGTTACCAAGGTGGAGTCTACACACAGCACCACGTGAGAAGTGTCAAGATTTCCTTCCTACATGAGCACAGAATATCCTGAAATGTGGGTGGCAGAGACCTGTCTTGCCTTTGTTTAGAGATGGTAGCCTCAGGAGGAAACAAAACAAGGTGCAACTACTCACTGGATGCCAAGGCTTCTGCCTCAGTGGAAGGAACTTTGTAGATCTTTCCTCCCTTGTAGACGAAGCTCCCCTCAATCACCTTGAAGTCTAAGTAGCGAGTGACTTCTGTGTAGAGCAGCATCTTTACCAACTGACCTGGAAAGGAGGTTTGGCACAAGTCAACCAGCTGGTCTGTAGCCAGAAGCCAAGAGGACAGTGCTTCTCACAAGACAGACAGTTCTTCCAACACAGCAAACCCTTCAACAGCAGCACCATGTTAGACCCACACAGCCCTTACACCTTTGTGGAACACGCAGGGTGCAGCAGATACTCACTAGTGCATTATGAGGCAGTTTCAAGGCTCTCTCACAGGCAACTAACAGCTTCCTTTTCAGTCCTGTGGTTTCCATCAGTCCTCTGAGTAAAAGCCATCCTGCAGCATGTTAATCCGCTGCAGAACACTGCTGCTCTTTGCTCCCTGTAGTTCACTCACACTCAACATGACAAACAAGGTCATGTCTTTGGACTGCAGCAGCTCCTCATCCTTGCTATTCAGATCTAGCGCAGCCTGCAAAGCAGTTGTCCAGCCAACTTACCACAAATTAGCCCCTGGCCGGCGAGCAGCTAGTGTCACCATATGCCCACTTACCTGTCCCCACCCACTGTCACATCCCCAGAGGGATGCTGTCCCTTAGAAATGCACCACAATGCCTGTGCAAACTGAAAGTAAGCTGAGACTAGAGTAACCAAATCTTGACTGGAATCTATCAAGTCTTCCACTGCACTAGCCTTGAGCAAGACTGGCCCTACACGATACATCTACCCCTCATGCTTCAGGGACAAGAGATTCCAGTAGCAAGTGGTTGGTATTTGGCAAAGGGAGTTGCCCCTGAACTCGGTTGCATTGATAACCACTTCACCGATACTGGATTTGGTCTAGAAGACCTGTCTCAGTACTGGAACACATAGATTAAAGAATGAGGATTTGTAGCATCAGTAAGGGACAACAGAGTCTGCAAGCCACAAAATGGGAACAAAAGGAATTGACAGTCACCATGGAATCAACCGTTTCTTCCTAAGCCGTGGAAGAATAACAACGCACAAATTCATGGCATTTACTTTGACTAGAAATGCAAACATGTTAAAGAAGATGTTGGAAAACAGATGTTCAAACCTTCCAGACATGCCATTGCTGCGCACTCCAAGCTGGAGCCATCTCCTGTGTTTGAAATGCCCACAGCCAAAACGAGTCACGGAGCAGAAGCCGTGGTGCTTCTGGCATAAAGGCATGCAGATGAGCTCGAGTGAGCTTTCCACAGCTCTTTGATTAATGCTTCAACAAGTTCATGGAGAGATGGCTGAAGGGCTGTTTATTCGATTACAGCACTGAACACTAGCCCAGGCTAAGCTTATGAGGCAGGTTTGGAAGCTCTGTATTCTTACCGTTAGCCATAAGGAATTTTGGAATTAGGTCCACATTCCAGTCTCTTCCTCGCCCCATAGATTCTGGTGGAGTTCCTGGTAGATTAAACCTTTTGTAGAGCTTCAGAGAGAATACAAAACTTATTATAGCAGAGGAAATATCTATGGGTATAATTTCTCCCACACATGTACACACTTTCCACCCCCACATCTCCCCAGCTGAACATAAGCTCTTCACAGCAAGCTTTTGGCCAGCGTTTTAGCTCCAGTTTGATTTTTGATGCAATACACAATGCACATCCAGTAAATTCTTACAGCAAGAATCGGGCAGTGTTATTCTGATCATCCAGTCTTTCTTCCTCCAAGGCTTAAAGCTTGGGAATTTATGACCTGCTGAACCGAAATACTGCTTAACATAGCTAAAGGTAATCTGATCAAAGTGCCTACTTCAGGAGAGGACAGGCTCCTCCATATACTTAAATCATATTCCCCAATATAAATATTTAACCCAGTTAAGCAGCGAGGAGAGCAGTGATTTCCTGACATCTGTCTCATCAGCCACCCTAACAGCTTTAGGGGTACACAACCACAGGGTGCAAGCAGTGATTAAATGAGATGGCACCTTTCTAGCTGGAAGCGCTCGCAGACTAAGGTCCAAGTGTAACATCAGGGCACAAAGAGCACACAGCATTTCTTCGGCCAACGTTTGCCAGCAAGCGTGGCAGTAGCAATTTAGCCGAAGAGTTTTAACATCAAGCTGTCGGGCATTATACCTCCAAATGATCGCTCAAGTGCTGCACACTTGAATCTTGGCTGGGAACTATTGAAAACAAGTGCTATCTACCAAGTATAAACATACACACTGGTTTCTCCCCCACTATTATGTGGTGTGGAAGTGCCATAAAACATTCTTACTCAAAGGAAACCCTTAGGAGTAATTACTTCGAATCAACCCCTAGGATAGCTCGAAATAAAGCCCCCTTTAAGAGCCTGGGGAGGACACAATAGGCGGGTGTCAGCCTCCGTACTTACATCCTCCAGGGGTGTAATCGATGCGCTTTCCCCTCCATAGTAAGAGTTACGATCCATGTGAAGGACCTTCTTTCCATTCACTGACATGATCCCAGAGAGGATGCATTCCTACAGAGAGAGGAAACGAAAGGATGCAAGGGACACGTTAGTTGCATTTGAGCCATTTTTCCTAACGATGCTCTCTCAAAGAGCATGTTCAGACAGCCTGCTGCATGCCTAGCTTGGAAGGTACCTGCAGAGTCCTTTGAAAACAAACACACCAGTTGCCTCACTCCACAATTAAGACATGCATGCTGAAAGACTTCTATTTGAGACAGATTAACCCCTCACCAGGTTTGCTGTCTGCTCTGGGCTGGCCAACCAAGAGGTTTTAACTACACAACCACCACCTAATCAGACCTCCCCTGAGGAAGCTTCTGGGAAGTTCATGCATTTGGGCCAGATTAGAAAAATCTGTACTCCTAAACCACCAGCTATCAATTTAAGGATGTCCATAGAGAGGCAGCACCCTCATTTATGGGTAACAGCAGGAAATCTTACCTGGACTTCAGTTAGTCTCTGCAAAACCTCAATCGCTGATATTTGCCACACTGGGACATGCAAGAGAGTCAAGAGCTACTCTTAGAAGGTAGAGGTAGCATAAAGACTAGATTAAGCCATTTGGGAGCTTTATCAACTCAGTAGAGACTTCGGTATCCTTGCCATGTACCCAGCGAGATTAAAAACACCGAGATTACTTTGAGCAGCAGATCAGCTGCTATGTCTGAACGCAAGAGGCTGAGACTAACTGCAGAGGAAGACAAGTTGTAGTCTGCAGAGCCAGCTAAGGACTTGCACAGCTACATCCCCATTAAAACACAACTTTGCAACTAACCCGGTCACCAGCTCTGGCATTCACAAGCCAAAGAGTTTAACAAAAACTTGAATACTTGCATGTTTAGGACTGCTTATGGTGGAGGTTTTACTGATCTTTCTTGCTCTGCCTCAACTCTCTCCAAAGGCAGAATTACATCTGCAGCTGAGTTCACGTTCACCATCAGCATTATCTAATTTGTAGGTCCCGGCCACATGTCACATTATCTTTCATTCAGGCTGTAAAACCCCACATCCAACTGCTGAGAGATGCCACTGCTGCAAATCTGCTCGCCCAGGAGCGGAGGAGCCGTTCCTTCAAGAAAACAGGCAGCTCGGCCCTCCCGGCAGATATCTGTGCTCTGTGAGATCCTTCGTGTTTACTCCACATGCATCTTGCCCCGCGGAGCGCTCAGGACTCTCCTTCTGTGTCATTTCCCCCCCACTGCGGTGTGTAGGAGGCTTATTTCAAACTATGTTATGGCAACACTGGCCAATACAGGTATCGGTTAGCGCGCTCAGCCAAACCACAGTTATAACACAAAAAGTCTCCCACTGTATATGGTTTACATGACTTGCAAATCCTAACTCTGGTAAATCCTCAGTGTAAAGGAAGCTTTTAAAATCATCTTCAACTTCACCAGCCAAAGACCAACCCACGGTAAAGGCAGCTTGCACGAGGGGTTATTTTGTTCTGAAGTGTCTCAACATCTGCAGGTGCCAGGGATTGCTGGCGTGAGGACTCACTGTTCTTGCGCTTCCAGGTGGCAATGGGCAAATCTTCTCTGCCGGGAGAGCAAGGCAATGCTAACCAGCCTGTTACCCAGCAGGATGCCATGGTAATTCAGCCAGGGCCCCAAAGAGCAAAGCTAGAGCTGCCTGCCCGGTGCACGGCAAGAAGGGGATGCTCCAAGTTTAATCCCTGAAGTCGTGGGTGATTTAAAACACAGTGCCCACGAGGCTTCACAGTCACCACACGGATCCTGAACAGAGTTAGCCGCAGTACTTCCCACAAAACCTCTCCACGATCCACCAGCTGCTCCTTCCAATGCCATACCATCCTCCACAGGCTCCAGATCCCTCATGTCCTACAAGGCCCCTCCACTTTTTCCAGACAGGCTGAAGGAAGCAGAGACCCTTACACAGCTGCATCAAACCCTATGTTAAGACACTACTCAAGAGCACCATGAGCCTTACAAGGCTGAGAAACTGCACAAGTGAAGTATAGGCAGCTTTTATGGTGTCAGTTAAAACATGAATGATTTACCACAGGCAACATGGGACTATCACACCAAGTGCATCACCACTAGCCAGCATGATTTTCTCAGTTAAACCAGATTTCACACAGCTCTACGCAATGGCTCTGGTTTGACTCTTTGCTCTAACCTGCAGTTTTATTCCCCCTGGAACATCTTCCAAAACCCTGGCTCACCAGCTCTGCCAGATGGTGGTAAAGGACTGACAATGTCCATGCTGGAGCTGAGCCATGAGGAAGCCAACCAGGATTTCAAAACAAAATAAATATCAATTGGAGGGATGAAGTTACAGTAAAAGCTGCAGAAGCTACATTCTTCGGTCCAGATGTCAGCTGATTTCCTTCCTCCATTTAAGGAAACTTCAAAGCATTTCTCGCTCTATCTTCTCAGAATAGCACACCCATCACTTCTCAACAGGTCGCCTGCCCAAATTGCCAGCATCCCCCTCGAGTGAATTCGGGTATCAGCAGAAGATGTGAGGTCTTAACTACCTTTTCAATCTTATTTCATACCCATTAAGCACCGATATGGGGATCAAGGTGGAGGTATTATGATAATACTTTATCCAAGGCTCATTTAACATATTCATTATATCACCCAGGCTCCTGCAGAGCCCCGAAGCGTTGAAAGCCCGTGCAGGCCTTTCACCATCGCTTCCTTTCACAGCCGATGAGGCAACGGCACAGTCATAAAACACACGAGATGCACAATAGATTTATCCTCCCAGCTCAGCAATTCCTTTCGACGGCTGCGCTGGCTGACCGCTGCCTATACCCATCCACTGGTGCGCTAGTCTGCGTCTAGGAACCGCTTGATATGTCATTATGTCGTTTGGGTCGGGGAGCGAGGAAAACAAACAGCCAGTACCGATAAGGGAAGGGCTGGAAACAGTTTAGACTGCAAATAAAAAAAAGAGGAAGCGTCAGAGTTCAAATCTGCGGCTTTCTGACCATATTTCAAACATCCACACCGTGCAATCGGGGTAAAAATGAGCAGCTGCTGACAGCAGAAAGGGCACCAAGACACAGCAGGGAAAGCTCCAGGGAACCAGCCGGGGTCGAACACAACCTTCGTGCAAATTACAGTCACGCTGTGCTACTATAATCCACAGCTTCAGGTTACGATGGGCTCCCGGCTCCCGAGAGCTCGCATTGTGCTGCCGAATGAATGACAGAGCAAGTCTGACAGCCATTGATGTTGTCTGCAGCACGGCTCGGCCGCTTCAAATGGCCAGAGAGCACAGAACCAGAGAGCAACGCACATAAGAAACGTAGAGACAGCACATTCGATACAACTCCATGGAAGAAAAAAAAAAAAAAAAAAAAAAAAAAAGGGACTAAGGGGCAACTCAGAGGTATTGGTGTTTCCATGCTTGCTTAAGACCATCAGCTCTTCCCTCACTTGTATGAACAGACCTTCTGCACACAAAAGCCTTCAGGAATCAAGGGAAGCAAGTAGGTTTACATGGATTTTCTCCAAGTAGGGCGACAGTTCAGAAAGGCTCAGACTGACCGATGGAAACTCGGTCCATCTAACAGCACTGAGGGGAGGATTCTGCACAAAACGTTTTGCAAAATCCCTTCATTTTCGAGAGCGGGTTCTGGCACAGCAAGAGCTCTGTCTTAGAAAGACAGGGCCGGGCTGTGGCGAGCAAGAAGTTACATACAGCTCGTCAGCATCGCCCATTCCACCTCTAGCGTATGTCGGCTATGTCTACCACGCTGGAGTCCCAACAAGCAAGACTCAAAGCTCTGCTTAGCCATACAAACTGCAAAAGCAATTACTCACTGCACTTGAGCAATCCCCTCCGCTACCAGGGGATGATGCAAGGGACAGTGACATTCCGCTTGGTCCTCGCAGTCACTTTCACATTCTTTATTTAGGCTCCATAAGCAATGAGGCCTGTGCCTATATGATTAAATATATCTCGAACCAAAGAGTTTGGCTACTCTGCTTCTATAGAAAGTGAATGTGTATCTTTGTGAAGGATTTATATAGCTTTACTGCAGTGAGGCAGCTGGCAGGTAAGAAGCTTAGTTCAGCGCACTGGTGCCTGCAACGAGTGAAAACCCAGCAGGAACATGGTGTTCATCTACTGGGGCTAAACAAGATAGTTTAATTATGCCCAACATTCATGTCAAATAACCCACATCATCTGGAGCACAGAAAGCAGATAATGAGCACCTGCCAGTGGGCACAGCATCCCACTCCCAAATGTCCCGGTGAGCAAGTGCCAAGCCGTTTCCAGGCCAGAGAGGTGTAAATTAAGGTGAACTGAAAAGACAAGTCTGAAAATAAAAACACTAGGTGTTCTCCAGCCTGCTGATTACCGCACCAGATTAAAAACAAGTTTGTGCAGTAGGTCTGGAGAAAGATGCTGCCTAATCTGCAATGCACGACGCACCTAGCAAGCCTAAGCCAAGGTTCTTAAAGCTATTAAGACTTGAGCAACTTGGAGAAGTCATTCCCACCAGCACCTCCAGGATACAGGAGCTGGAAGACCTACTGGCTCTCGTGCTAGGGCAGCCAGACCCACCACCACCAGTGCTTTGCAGATACCTGCCCTGTAGTTAGCACACACGGCCTAACACTTCACCACCGCTCAATGCATGGAGGGATCAGGAGGAACACAGTGCTCCAGTCTGAGCACTGTGAAGTTAATTATATCTCATGTAAGTTTGAGGCTGTCATATCTGGATTAAAAATGCACTGGGATTATTTTTCCCCATACTGCTAAGACGTATCTTTACAAGCTCAGTACTGCAATGGGGTCTCCAATTAGCAGACATAAGGGAAAAGCTGAAATATTTTGAGTGCCAGTAATCCCAGTCCTAAAGCTTCCTGAGCTCTTCATTACTGGTTGAAAAAGAGATTGACACCCGAAATATTCATGTTGTGCTTTCAGATCCATCAAAAGTAGAATTTATGCATGCACTCTTGCACATTTACATAGCAGTGGCCCTGCAGACCCAACCAGAACGGCCACTGCAACGGATGTATTTGAGGCTCTTTTACCAAGATTCCAACCATTTATTTTTCCTCTTTAAACCAACAACTGAACTTTCACTTTGGAAAGAGAAAGAAAAAACCCTCCAGATCAGCAGCCGCTCACTGCCTCTCCCAGATGGTCTGGATTACAGCTACTTTATGGGCTTTGTACAAGTTCTAGTGATGGATGCTGGGCCGAGTCAACCGGTAACTCTCATGGGACAAGACATAAGATGGGCACAGCCCAACAGGTAGCCTTGCAAAGAGGCAGAGCACTCGAGTATCTAGCAAACAGGACACCCATTTAAACTCATTTTGTTCAGGCAGCATCAAGATGGGTACTTGAGATGCACGTCAGGCTTTTCATTGAGGAGACACAAACTCCCTGAGCTACAACAGTAGCCTGATGGGAGTCCAACAGTATAGTCCACTTCTGCAAGGACCAGCTTTAAGGAAAGGATGGTTGAAAACATCAGCACAAGTTTCATGACAGTTCAAGGCTCTTGGGAAAAGGAAAGAAACAACTGAATGTGTTTACGCAGCGTGTTTTCCAGTTCCTTTTCCTCGGGAAGCAACCTTCAAGCTTCCAGTTTGATGCCTCATCTGACTGCGGAGAGTTCTGTAGCCCAGCCTGAACCAGGCTCCGCTCCGACACTATTCGCCAGCCACAATGGTTGAGCCAACACTGTACATTTTAGGATCGGAACATCCTGGCTGCACCAGGACCTCTGGTTTCCATTCATTTGCTTTTTCGCACAAGCTGCTCAAGTTGAGATGGAGTCCATCCTGGTCTAATTGGTATTTCAGAGGTAAAGCCTGCACATCAGAAGGAAAATAAGTGCTCCTGCACGCTCTCAGGCTCTGGAGTTTGGTCAGCACACCTTAAAATACGGCCATAATTTATTCCTTTTAACTCAACTGCTGATCATTAGCATTAGCTTGTCTTAAAAGTGATTTCACAAGAGGCCTTTTGTCAAATTTACATTGGCATTTGTCAGTTTGAGATTAAGCATGGTGCTTACCAACTTGATACCACAGCTCACTCTAAAGCATAAATTAACATTTTAATGGAGCTCAGATCAATTGGAGGCCCCTTCACTAGAAGCTCATTATACTTCACCTCCCCAAAAGTCCGTTTCCCTGCTTTGGTGAGCCAGAGACAGGTTTTAGGACAGACTGCAGCTTTCCTTATCAAAGGGAAGAAGCTTTTGCCTTGTAAGTCACTCCTGCTACCTCAAAGGAAGAGCTTTTAGAGAAAAGAATGAAAGCAACCAGGAACGTTGGGTTTACCCTAGGGCAGCAGCTGGGAAGACGCTCCCACACTTTGCACATTTTCTTTGTGCCACATCCTGGTTTTGTTACCATTATTCCCTTACTCAAAACAGGGGGATGATAAACCAGATCTGCCTTAAGCAGCCATGCCCCAGTCCTGTGTTAGCAGACATGATGCCTTCACCACTGTGGCAGCCCCGTCAATCACAGCACCAAAGCCACAGTAGGAAGCGCACATATTTCTATTTACAATTACCATCAACAGGGGAAGTGGGGGAAATCCCTCACAGCCAACCCCAAAGATATCTCTTTGTCTAGCCACCTCTCCCCATTAACAGGAGCAAACAAAAGCAGGAAAGGCTATTTAACTGCGAGGAAAACCTCCTCTCCACCATATTGGATTTTCTTCCCCCCCTTCTTCAAACAATGCCTCTTATTTGTAACCTGCAATCTACCCTTCAGCCCCTACTAAACCCACAGCTGACAAAACAGTGGTGGCCCCAGCCATCTCCCCGGTTCGAAGGAAGGCAGGAACCAGAAGAAATCCCCACCAGCAAACCTGACGGGCAGCAGCACTGCCATTTCTTTTTTTTTTTTTTTCTTCCTGCTCAGCAGCCCGCAGCGCGGGCTGCATCCTCCACAATAGGACAAAGCCCCACCACGGCTCATCCCCCTCCCTCCGCCGCACCCCCAAGTGCCATCAGCTGTCAGCTTTCTTCAGGGATGACCGAGACGAAGCGACAACG
>JAVJGG010000005.1:1699142-1717676 GCA_035590195.1 Aviceda cuculoides | reverse complement strand
CCCCGCGTTTGTGCAGCGCCGAGCGCCGCCGGGGCGTCCTCAATGGGCGGGGCCCTGCTGCGCGTGCAAGGGGCGTGGCGACGACCGCGCGCGTGCAAGGGGCCACCCACGTGGCCCGGGGCGGTTTTGACACCCGCCGGCACCCCCGGGGTGCAGGGCACAGCACCCACGGGTGCCCCGCCGGGTACCCACGCAGGAGGACCCGGGTATCCCCCCCCCCCACGCGGGGCCGGTGCTTTTCCATCCCGTCCCAGGGTCCGCGGGGAAGCGCTTTTAACGACAGCGCTTTGTTAATTATCGTGACAAACGATAATAATTACGGGACCTCTCGCATTTCCCCCTTTTCACCCCAAAACACGTGAAGAAGAGGTTTTGCTCTCATTCAGGATCACGCCTGGTGCAGCAAATCCTCCCCCGCCCCCATCCACAGCAAAACCACAGAGCGGCACCGAGGCAAAGGAGGCAGCGCCTTTTCGAGAAGATTTGAGCTTTTTTTTTTTTTTTTTGCCTTTTTGCTTTCTTCTCCTTTTGCATATAAAGAGTTTTTTCTAATCCTTGCCGCTACTCAGTCTCCACCGCCCACCGCTTCCTTCAAGTGAGGCAGGAATTTCCCCGGCCGCGTGCTGGTTTTAACGCCCCGTGGATCAGCATCCTGGGGAAGCAACATGTACACCGCGGCCGTGGCAAAGCTGCTTACGCGCCTCGGGGCCACCGGCGCGGATTAGACACCCGCAGGGCTTAAGACGTCTTAATTTGATCGTACGTCTGCGTTCCCCGTATCTACCGGGGACGTGCCACGCCGAGGGCAGCGTGCCGGGGCCGATGAAGAACCGGGCAAAGCTCCATCACGCGGCCGAAAACCCGCCGCGGTGGATCAGGTGGGGAGCAGAGCGGCTCCTTTTAAATGGTTTTAGTATTTGGAGGAGCAAAGCCTGGAGAGGTGAACGTGGCTGCACGGCGCCGGGGGGAGCGGAGCTGCCAGCCCCGATGTGCCACGGGTGAACGCTGCTCATCAACGGATCGTACGTTTCCTCCTCTCCAACATCTGTGAGCATCAGACAACCATCGATCTGCACGAGCCACCACCCCGAAGCTCCGTCAGACAAGTCAGCGACAGACAAGTCAGCGACAGACAAACAGCTTGGGATGGGACAGACTGCCTCGTTGGCAGCTGCAGGTTGGCTTGGAGGACCAGAGCGACATCCCATATGGACGTACCCACAGTAGGAACGTTGAGACCGGCCTGGACAGAGGTTGAGCGGGAAGATCTGGCTGTGGGAGCAGCAGAAGGCAGGAGAAGAGACAGCAAAACAGTTGGTGGCGATGCACCATGGTCAGCAGGTCCTCAAGCCGTTGGCTCACGTCTACCACCAGCTAGTTGGGACAGCAGGGTTGAAAGACAACAGCCAGAGAGTGAGTCCTCGTAACTCACAGAGAAGGGGAACAAGACAGAGTGAAAATCACCGCCAGCTCCTAAGAGGTACAAAAGGGCACATCCAAAACCAATAGATGGTCACCAACCTGAGAAAAGCCCAGGAGATGGGATGAGGGTACAATAGCTGCAGTCCCTCGTCCTCAGCGTCACTGCAAGGAAACCTGGCATGTGTGTCTCGGTGCTTTTGAATTTGGGGGGGGGGGGGGGTGATGGTGCAACCGCCGGAGCAAAATCAAATTTAAAACCAAAATGCCTTCCCTTCCTGTAAGGTTTCCCAGCAAGCCCTGACAGCATTGCAACATTATTTCCTACCTGCCCAGACGCTTCTACTTACCATGACCGTATCTCAGCCACATCCTCCAAGACGAAGGCACTAGGTCTTCTCCTCTGCGGCTGCAGGACCAGGAGCGTTTGCAGGGCCCCCGGCAAGCTCCGGTGGCAAGGGTGGAAGAGGTGGCATAACGGGACAGCGCCGAAGCCGTGTGCCGGCTGCCGGGCTCCGCTCCAAACTGCCTTCAGCGCCGCGTGGCACAGAGCCCGGCTCCTGGGCTTCCTCCCCGGGGACCGGGCGCCCGCACCGTTTCGCTATGTGAGACGTCTGCCGGGAACGCGACAGGGGTTTGCACGCACGCAGTCTAGAGCTGCCGAGCTCTTTCTAGCGCCGCCGAGCTCTTCCCAGCATTTTGGAGCACGCTCTCAGGGACACAAAGGCGTCCTGGCCCCTTGCTCCTACCTTGCGGCGAGTAAGCAACAGCAAAAACAGCAAGAAAGACAGCAAGGTCTCTTCCCCTGGCTAATTTTGCAGGCATAAAGCTGAATCCATGTTCCTTCTCTAGCGTCCCTTTGTACCTGATCATCTGCGTCAACAACAGCCAGTTTGATTCCGTGCGTCTTTTTATTGCCTAAGGGGCAGATTTAAAAGAAGGGTAAATAAAAGACGGTGCTGGAGACGTGCCAATACATCTCGCTTTTGGACGAGAGCGCAGCGCCTGTGCTCCCTGTCCCAGGGGGACGGGCCCTCTGCTACTGTCCAGAAGCCTTCAGAAATCATAACGTACCTTCAAAATAATGCAAATTCCCTTTTGTGTCTTCAAGGTGTTTGCCACAGCCAGCTAAACACAGACATTTGAAAACATTCTCACTTGCTTTCTCATAAAAGCTTAGACTCACAAGCAATCTGAGATTGTTAGCAGGGATATTGGGAGGAAACAGCTATTTCTTGGTTTGCTAAAATCATTAAAAGTGGGAATAAAGCAGCCCCTTGCATTTATTGGGTTGCAGTATTGCTGTTTGCTGTATGGAGGCCAGGGCGGGATTTATGAAGGATTCAGCATCTTTAGAGGAATAAAGCCATTTCCTTGCCTGCCCAGGGGCTGATACGACTCCCACCACCCTGCGCCGTTAGTGCCTTCCAGCATTACTTTGTTTTTCCTCCCTGGTGGAGAAGAATCTCCTTCACAGGTGGAGAAACAAGACAGGGGAAGACTGGCAAAAAGCAGCTCTTTGCAGGCATTTTTGGAAGAGTCTTAAGATGCTACCGAGCCCTGCTTCTCCCCCTCTTTCAAGCTATCAGCCCCCTCTCACAGCCCTCCAAATTATTTTTGTGAGCGCGCTGCCTCTCCTCGTGCAGTGCGAGCCAGCAGAGGGAAGGAGGCCCTAACCCTGCCGTAAAAGCTGTTTAACTTGAGAGGAGCGCGGCACTGTTGTCGCTCTGGCTTAGGATTGTCACGGCAAATTCTGCTCCAGGGACCAGGGGGTGGGAATTTCTCACTCAAACAGAGCTCAGCATCATCTTAAACCCACACAGGAGCACGTGGGCTGTGCATCGAACCACGACGTGAGCACCACAGATTGGGCAGAGCGAAACCTAGCTCGCTCGCTCAGTTATAGGCCTGTCTGATTTTTCACATCTGCTATCACCAAAACTGCAGAATCCCGTTGTTTTTTACATCTTGACATTACATATAGACAGGGGCGTGCCATGTTTCTATGCAAAACCAAATTTATAATTCCAGATGCATACAAATAAACGAAACAGCTACAGTAGCTCTTACCTTTATGTGTATTCCAGGCTGTTAGAGGCTTACTGGCTACATTATATATTAAGCCATTTCCCTATACTCTTCAAAGAGCAGATTTTTTTTTTAAAAGTTCATCAGTGGCGAGAAGTGCCAAGCAAGGCTGTCTGGAATAACAAATACCTCTTTTTTTAGTCCAATCCAAAGACCCTTGACGTCGTTGCAAGGTTGAGGTCTTACTACTGATTTCAGCAGGCTTTGGGAGCAGGCTTGGGCCACAAAAAAAGGACGCAAGAGGTTGATGCAGCTTGAAGACTCCCTGCGCTTGTCCTCTGCAGCTCGAACCTGATGAAGGAAGAGTCACCAAGGGTTCACTTACACTGCACCGCGCTCGGCCTCTCTCAGGGGCTATAGAAAGAAGTGGCCACTTGAAGCAACTTCAGAGATTAATGGAGAGCAGGTCCATTAAGGGCTATACAAATCAATGCTCCAGGTGTATCTCCTTCAGGATGTCCACTGTATGGAAACATCCCAGCAAGAGCTAGGCAGGCTCCAAGGGGTTCAAGCCATGCAGGTCCCCAGAGGTCATCTAGCCCATGGGGCACCTTCCCTGGCTAGTTACACTTCAAGGAGCTGCAGCCTCAGCTGTTTGGACTTGCCGGGTGCTGCACAAGAAGAGGTAAAGTTCGGCCCTGAGATTTGGAAGTGAAAGAAGAACAGCCGTGAATTTACAACAATGGGGTCAGTACAGGAGGGTGACAGCCTAGACCCATCACATCCATTATCTTTTTGAGATAATCCTATTTAAAATGTTTTCTCCTAAACATACTTCCCAAGTGTCAAGCTTGGTTTCTCTGCTCAATCTTTGGGCAAAAATCCCGTCATTTTAAACCAGTGTTTGCCTAAATCTGAATAGTTGTTAAGTCATAACTAACGTACCACACCGAAATGAAACGTGCTTCTCTTTTTTCCCCAGTTGGTCTCACGTGCTGACATTTGTTTCCTGGAAAACCTGGATGACATCTGGCTTCCTCGCGAGCTGCTGCGCCAGCGTGCCCGTGCCATCTGGGGCGTCCTGCAGCCCGGCACGGAGCAGGATCCGTGCGGCGTCCGCCTGCTGCCCAGCACACGCTGCATGCAGGGCTGTGGGGGAGACAAGGTGTCGAGACAGGAGCCGAGACTGCCCAGCGTGTTCAGCCTCAGCCTGCTACAGATGCAAACATCAGATTCCCAGTGAAGGAAACCGAGTCAGCGGAGGGAACACACTGAGGGTGAAAGACGACTTCTCCCAGTTGCGACACCCAGCCAAGCAGCCGTGTGATGGCACACCAGGGCTGCAGCCACGCATGTCTACAGCAGCAGTGGGGTGACTAAACCTGCGCAAGCAGTGGACACGTCCTCTTCCACACCCAGCTGTGCTGCTAGAAAAGCTATGAGCCTGGCTTACCCCAGCTATTACCCCATCTCCCCCTTGCAGATTACTTGTCCCTCCAATCCTCCAAGCAGTCCTAGCCTGGCTGAGCCAAGGCTAACCCGGTTTGCAAACATATTAGGAGTATTTAAGCCAACTTGCTTCGTTTCGACTGAGTCATGGGCAGAGGGTGCCCACAGCAGGAGGGCTGTGGGACAGAGCAGAAGGCCTCCAGGCTTCTGACTGCTCTGTGTTTGGGGCAGATTCAATAGTGACATGCAAGAGAGGGGCTTGAAACGACTGTGGATGTGACCGGGGTCCTTTATGGGCTGGGGCTCCCTGTCAGCTCACTCCAGGGTCAGGGAGTAAATAAGAAAGGTTTCCATGCACTGCGTGCAGCAAAGAGCATCCCACAGGAGGAGGCTGAAATACTCCAGCCCAAGCCCTAGCTCATCCCGCAGACTCCTCTGACAGCCAGCACGCTGATCCAGCGTGGCTCCAGCACAGTTAGGCAGTCCTGTTACACTTGGCTTGTGCAGCAGGGTGAGCCAGCCTTCTTCTCCTGGCCTAATCCTGCACAGGGGTGAGTATTTTTTTATGCTGAGGGTCATTAGCTCCTGCTGCAGGCTGATGTTGACCATGGCGCATCCTGATCCCCGTGGATAATCCATGCAGGACACTTTGCAGGAGTGGAGTCTGGGTGAGAAGCTCCCCAGGACGCAGTGACACTAACGCAGCAAAGGTGCTGGGGAATGGGGCAGCCGACGGGCACGAGGAGGCACCACAAATGTCCCAGCATTAGACGAGTTCAGCAGAACTCAAATTTACTCACTGAGGGGGTGGAAGGGGAGACTAAGAGATACAAGACTGTTCATGCTCGCCACTGAAGCATGTTATTAAGCAAACCTGAAGACTGGGTGAGTTGCCAATTTTGGCAATGGCTGAAACCATTTATATACACTTTTTTTTGAGAGAGAGATGCTGATGCAAGAGATGCCTCAGACTCTCACGCTGGGAATGCCAACTCACTGGCATTACTATAGCAACTATATTTACATTCAAGCTCTGTTATTATTTGCTCATAAACTATTCCTAGGCAGTTTGCTAACGAATTGAGGCTTAAGAGCTTGTGCAATTGTTGTATTTGTCTGCCTACCCTAACCGTTTCAGACTGGCTAATTTCAACCAAATTTGATGGCGAGGCGGTGGTATCAAAGATACTAAGGTCCTGAAAGTTTCATGCAAAATAAGCAGCTGGGTAAAGAGAAACACCAATTAGCATCTCTGTTCTTCCCCCAGGGGAAAGGCCCCAGCACAGGCTCAACCACGCCATTAGACATCAGAAAGTCCAGCAGGAAGAGAGCCAGTGAATGAAAACTGCAAAAAAAACCCCAGGCTTCACATGTCACGCTGCTCCAAGAGCTTTTTTGCATATGTGCATCTGGCATCTCCTTGCACGCTCCACTGAGCAGACGCAGGCTGCTTTGGAGGCTGGGCTCCTGTTACTAAAGCACGCTCTCGCTGTCATACAAAGGGCGAACAAATAGATCGGCAGCCTTACCGGAACGGCTCTTCCCATCCTTCGCGTGGACATCAGCGCCGAGGGACAGGAGCGTCTGGATGGTGTGTGCGTGTCCTTCCTGCAGCGGCGAAGACAGGCACGTGGAATTCAGAACCAGCTCTGCACAATTTCTCACCTTTGCATTTAGCAGAAATAACGCAGGCCTGAAAAGAAAGGAGGCCGCGAGCGATCTGTCCCTAACTGCATACAGCACCTGGAAGGGCACAGACACAGATCTACTCTTTCATGGTCAAGTCTGGGCCTACCAGGAGCTGCTTCAGGCTCCAGAGGACATTACAGCAGCTGGAAATCAGGGTCAGGCGCCTGTGGCAGTGCAAGTCGGGTCCATTAGCCAGGGATTGCCCAGGCGCAGCAGACACGCTGCCGTTACCCCACAGGAATTGGCCAGAGAGACGCCACCAGCACCTTCTCCAGCCCTTCTGCTGGCTACCCATGAGAAGAGTCAGAGCCAGCATAATTCTCTCTGCAAACATTTAACGCTGTTTTAAAACCGAAAGCGTTCAGTTAAGACCAACAGTGCTTAAAATCCCGCTACAGTGCAGAGCTGTCTGGTGGTGGTACAGCCAAAGACTGGGAGCGATGCCTCGGCAGGGCAGGTGTGATAGACATACAACCCAGTCCAGACCCAGGCAGGTGGATCTGCTTTTAGACAAATCTAGATCCCATATGATCTTGATCATGGTCAATAGATCCACTTTGCACAGCCAGGACCTTCAGGTGTGAGGAATTTGGAGGATTGTCTCCCAGCACAGCTTTGCCTTTGCCAGTGGCTGTGGAGGAGTTAATGCACAAACCACGTCCGACTTAAAACTGGGTGACACAACCTAAAGATGTTTTTTAATAGCAAATTAGTGCACTAATTTGTCAGCTGATCTTGCCTTTGCCTCTCCAGTCCTCACCTCCAATCAAGCAACTCAATTAAATTGCTTTTAACTTCAGCTGGCCACAGAGCTGTAGGATCTCTGATTTACCTTTCATAATTGGCAGCTGGCTGTTTGTTAAAAGGACTAAATGTCAGCAAAAAGCCATGTGTTTTCCCACACTGTAAATCCACTTCAAGTACCACGGGGATCTAGAGTTGCTCTTACTAAGGTGTATTTCAGCTCAGAGAGCAGAACCTGTTGCTGATGGGCCTGTTGCGCATCTGTCTGCGGTACCTTCAGGCACCAGCATTTCCTAAAGGATTACTCCAGTATTTGTAATGCCCTGTGAGAAGACGCAGAATGCCATGCTTACACACCACCATGACCCACAGTGGCGTCTATCTTTCCGCTGCCAGTAGCCAATTTTAAATGCTGCAAAGGAAAATGCAATACAGCCCCCACACGCCTCCTCTCTGCACAAGGTTCTCTGTAAATAAATCCTCTCTCCTTAAATAATGCACCTGATTTTATAATTACTTCTTCAGTGCAATGAATTAGTCTTTGTCATGTGGCATGAGAATGGAAGGTTCTTATTTTTATCCCCACCACCCACTCTTTTCCCCCATTATCGTACGACTTAGTAGCATCTTCCCCCCTCCTCAAGGCTCCTATTTCCCTGCTGCACGCACACCCCCTCTCAGTGGCAAAGACAGCAAGCCAGGAACTGCTTTAGCTGCCACATCCTTGGCAGCAAATTGAGTTGAAAGCGTAATTTGATTTTCATGTATTTATAAATGCAAAGTAATAAGAAAAGAAGAAAAAAAAAAAACACCAGCCAAACAAATGATGCTGTAAATATAAAGTGACACTGAGCCTCGGGAAGGAAGAGAAACCCATCAAATCGCTCCCCAATCAGCTGCTCGCCAAGACAGAGCTGGGATCTTCTCCAAGGCACATTATATTCCCCAATAGCCTTGCTGTTAAACGTACCCTTGGCAACCAAAAGGGCTTTCAACATGGTTTCTCAGAGCATGAGGAAGGGAAGCTGGGAGAAAGGCCTCCTTTGTGGGAGCCAGCAAATGCCACGGCTGGGTCCTGCTGGAGGAGAATACTGTTGCCAGCACTCCCAGTAAGTGTCATTGATGCTTTTGTAGGAGTGGGGCGCTGGGATGCTGCTTCGTTCCCACTACAAGTCCAGACCAGGCTCTGAGTGCTGCCTGTTAAAGCTCATGAGGTTTCACGTGCAGGGATCCGAGCAGGGACCTTCCCTTGCCACCAGCTGCCAGCATGCTGCACACTGGGATGTGACAGCACCAAGCAGAAGGGAGGCAGCAGGGTCCCAGGAGGGATCCTGGCCAGCGGTGAGGCTTTTAAGATCTGCTCTGCACTCCCAGGGAGTGTTACAGGACCCACAGCCCACCAGGCCCTGCTTCCCACATAGGCATGAGATGGGAGGAGGAGAAAGCTCAAAGGACTCACTGCCTGGAATTCAAAACAGCTCCTGTGTGAAGGACACAGATAAGCACCCGCGAGCTCCCTCCGCCTTTCCACCTCTCCTCTCTCACGTCTGGCCACGGGCAGGCCAGAATCCGGTCTACTGGGACAAACAGTTGCTGTTTCACAGCACATCAGCCATATTCTATCCAGCAAGCTGCTGACATGGAGACTGGCTACTGACCCGCTGGGACCTAAGCCACCGGGGCTGAAGAAAGGTAGCGAAAGAAATCTGAGCAGCATTTCATCCCCATCTCCTCTGCCAGGCAAGCGAGAAGACGCTGGTGAAGAACAGTCACAGCTCAGGAACTGTTGGAACCTACAGCTCCCAGTAACTAGCAGGGTGGACTCCCTTCAGGTACTGCATTTTGGTCCGTAGGCAGCGGACTGGAAGAGTAATGCTCACCAGAGGTGTGGGTCAAGTCCTATCCACAGCAAGGCCAACTGCGCCCTGTCGCCACCCGCCTCTGCTCCTGCACGATCCCACTCAGCCACATGCCAGGCAGGAGGGATACCAAGCCACAGCGCAGTCAGCAGCGTGGGCAGGAGAGTGGTGAACACAGCAACTCAGATACCCACCGCCACTCTGCAGACAGCTGGACACACTTAATGAGGGTCTAAAGACCATTAAACGGGGTATGGCACTGGTCGGGAGCAGACAGACAATGACAGAGGATGAGTTAGGAATGTAAATCCTCCGTCAGTGGCGAACATCTAAAAGAGCTTGTTTTAGATGCCTGCCTGTAGCACACCAATTGGCAAAGACTTTGTAGAGGAAGCCTGGGAACAGGAACAAACCTTGGCTGCATAGTGCAGTGCTGTGAGTTGGAGGGCCGTTGCTCTCCCATTGACATCAACACCCAGCTTGGAGACGAGGAACTGGATGGCTTCATCCTGCGCCGTGACGGCTGCCCGGTGCAGAGGTTGAGCGCCCAGCACATCCACGGCTGAAGGACATGCCTGGAATGGAGGGGAGGATGGAAAGGGAAAGCAATGAACAGCCCAGCCAAACTTTCAGGGACAATCACCAGCTGAAGCAGAATCATGTCTGCCAGCCATGGCCATGGTGACAGCAATGAACACATGGGATCTCACCAGCAGGACCAGTGCAGTTGGACTTGATGATCTTAAAGGTCTCTTCCAACCTAAATGATTCTATGATTTGCAGACCAGAGCCAGCTCTCTGCTGAGCTTTTTAAGTGATAAGCAAAACTAGTGCCAAAAAAGAACCAAGCCCCCACTCTCTTCAGCTGAAGCACATATGATGGGTTTCAACTCTTTAAAGCAGCAAAAAACAACCCATCTCCAGCTTCTGTGCTGGTGGAGAAGAACTTGGACGCAGGTAGAGGGAGGGAGATGGGTAGATGACCTCATGAGATCTCTTCTGAGAGTCTCTGAATGTGAACCGCAAAGACATAAAATCAAGAAGGGTAACGGAAGTAATACACAGTGCACTCATCTTAAAGGATATAATCCAGCCTCTTGAAGCCTAGTGGGCCTGACTCATGGTTTTATAAAACCTAGAGGGTAGCAACGCTGCCATTAGTGTTTCCAGTGCTGCTTCATGGCAGTAAGCCAGGGCACCACAACGAGGAAATTAAATCAACTCTTCCATCTTCATTGCCTGAAATGCGAGACTAAAAGTGTAAGCAAACTTCACAAATGTTTTATCCTGTAAGGGCCAGATGAGCGAAGACAAGCACATGAACACCTCCTGAATTCAACAAGTACCTACGTACTCAAGCACAACCTGGCATCAAACCACCTCTGCTGAGTGTGGCTGTGTGTTAAGGCTGAGTAAGTCCAAAGCTTGTGTTCTTGAAAAGTGTGGTACCGCATTCCCTGGCCCACTCCGTGCCATGCTGGGGGCTCAGCTGGCCGATTCAACCTGCCAGCGTGGCACAAACAGATTCACTGCTTTTGCCATGCTAGCTTTCTGCCAGGCCAGCTAGGTGCACCAGTTCAGCACGGTGTCCGATGAACACCAGAGCTGGTGCAGGGGAGAGGCAAAGCGAGGGCAAAGTAGGTGAGAAGGGAGACATAACCCCACCTCTGTGAGAATCAGCCATCAGGTGGGCTCCAACCACCTCACATCAGTTCAGCAGTCAATAAATAATGCAGTGGTCTGGTTCCTGCTACGCACAATTGGCTCTAATGACATCCCCGTTACGCCTTGTATGTTGGAGGAAATCGGAGATTACTGGGAGACAATACAGGAGCGGCAGCTGCCATGAGAGAGGGAGGCCAGAGATGAGCTGCTGCTGGCGCAGCCGGATGCCTCCGTGTTATCCACCCTCAGCGATGCCACCAGAGGCTCCACGCTGAGCCCTGGCACTCCCGAGCGCTGGTCTTGGCTTTGACACAGCTGCCCCTGCAGCGCTCAGCAAGCCCAGTCCCCTCCTGCCACTGCCTTGTGTCTCCATCCCCCTTCACCAGCTATGGGGACATATCCCTGCCCCAGGGTGAGATCTTCACCATGAGCTGAGTCCTGGTGGCCTTACTCGGCAAAATCTTGCTCATCTCCAGAGGGAATTTGCCTTCTTTCACAATTCACTTCTTTACAATTTGGGAATCTGCTTCGTTACAACACGGTTACGGTGAATGCACAGATTGCCTGTCCAGGCAGTTCTAGGTCAGGTCCTGGAGGAGGGAGGTGAGGTTTTGGCACCTACCTGGTGTTTTTCCAGGAGCAGCCGAGCAATGTTGACGTGCCCATTCTGGATAGCATCCATAAAGGGAGTGACTCCACATTTGTCTCTGCTGTCAGGTTTGTACTGGCACCTGGGAGAGAAAACAAAAGCCAGGACAGAGTTGTTGGCGGCTCTAAAATCCTTACTGCACTAGTTGCTTTGCGTTGGTGGTGCAGGAGACTATCAGCGGATAGGATTGGAAATGGCATATATAAAGCCTGTCCATAGACCATGCATAAACTTGTCTCAGTGTTTTACGGCCTGGTGTATGGTCTGCTGGGGTTTTTTGGGTCAGAGATCTGGTACTCAGCTGGTGCAACTTCTTCAGCCTGCAGAAAATGGGCTCTACAGACCATTTATATTTCCCTTGCCCCCTGAACAGAGGATCTCTAGAAGGGGTAAGGTGTGCACTGCCAGCGGGGAAAACCATATTCTCATGTAACTACAGCACGTACAAAATCAAAGCTCACAGGTCTCACTCAGGTTAAATCTCCATTGAAATGAGAGAAGACTGAATTAAAATTGAAAGCCTGGCTCGAATCACAGGGCTATGTTTATGCTGGGCAAAGCATGGACAGGAATTAACAAGGCTGGGACGAGTCAGCTAACAGGAGCTGCGGCTAGCAGCGGCTGTGATGCCCAGGGAAAGCTACTCCAGCTCTGGCAGTGGGCAGTGCTGGTAAGGAAGGTAACAGGGTCAGGATGACTGGGCACAGGCTGATTTAAAGCCACTTCACAGCAGTCTCCCAGGAGCCACAGTCTGAAAATCAAGCCTGGAGGCTGAATCCAGCCTAGAGGAGCTGCACCCAGCACCGAGCTGTCAGAAAACAGTTTTGTTGTTCTTGTACGGCCTCGGACACATTGGAGGCAACGGGAATGAATCAGCACAGAAAAAGAGCAGAGTTATATAACCGGGGCTTATGTCATAGCGAAGTCAGAGCCCATCGGAGCCCGTTCGGAGACCGTCCTTGTCTCAAAAGCCCCTATCCGGCCGTGAAAAACCCAGAGGAAACAGAGATGGCCTCGGGATCGCATGCAGGGCAGCTGTGCAACCAGGCTTCCCGAATGGAATGGCATAAACTCCCTTTGTGTCCGGGCAGCTGGAGCGAGCCTGGTGGTGGACAGGAGGCGGGGGAAAGCGGGGCGGCAGAGGCAGCGCTGGGAGGAAGCCTGCTTACCGCTCCAGGAGCAGCTCCACAACGTCAAAACGGCCGTGCATTGCTACGAGAGGGAGGAAATGCACGGTTAATTTATGTTTTCGTGCCACCGTCCGCCTACAGTGAAACATAATCAGGTTTCTGACCCTTTTGGCTTACTCGTGATGAGGGTTCTGAGAGGCTTTAAATTCAAAGCTTTTGATTATTATCTTTTTTTGTAATTAAAACATTGTCTCCAGATCTCAAGCCTTCCCCTCCCCTGATCCTACGGGAGAACACCAGATAAACCAGGGAAAAGGCATGCATATAGGCACCATTTGCCTCTACCTGCAGAGTACATGCGTGAGAGCGTACATGCAATTAAGCTGACACGAAGATCTTTTCTTGCAAGTATTTGTTAATCCCTGAAGTGAAATGTGTGAGAAGCAAAATGAACACAAAGCAGGGAGCTGGTGAGTAGCTGGATGGCATTTCCACCCTCCTCAGCCACTCAAACTACCCATCACTCCCATCTAATTACCCTAATGAAGCATCCTCACCCAGAGAGCATCTCGGAGGAAAAACAACAACAGTGGGGGAGGATTTGAACATCATGCACTGAAATATCCTCTCTCTTTATTTTTTTAAAACACATCGTATTACAGCAATGTAAGGACAGTCTTGTTCTGGCTTTTTTTCTGCAGGTCATTTTGCAAAACAAATGAAATACTGAAAGAAAAAAAATATCAAAGCAAGCCTGGAGCTACTACATCAGGCTATTTATTTTGTGCAATGAAAGAAGGGCTCCTGACAAATGTGTGTTACCAGCAATAACCTTCAGACGCAGCTGCACAATAGATGCTCTTTGAAAGCCCAACGAAGGGCTCCCAGACCTTGGCCATTTGCTCCTGCTCCCTGCCCATTTATCACTCCTTCACCTGAGCTGATGTAAATACAGGCAGAGCCACGCTGCGAAAAGGATTTTTGAAATGGAGGCTTTAAAAAACCCAGGCTATGTGAAGAAAAAACACCCCAAGCAACGCATCCTTTAACAGCAACAGAGACAGAAGAAAGCTGCAGTGCTCAGATCCACTGTTGCACTCCACTTCCTCTAATTACATGTCCCCCACTCTCTTGCCTCAGGCTACGGATATATGAAGCAGCAAAGCTTAAGGAATCAACCCGAGAAAAAATTGCACGGGGGAGAAAATTACCCATCATCTATCCAGGGATAACTGTGCCAGGAAGCCAGCTGGACTGGTCACGGGTTAATGTGCTCATATCCACACCCTTGGGACCTAAACTCATTGAGACGGCGGTTCATCTTGACATGATTTCCAACCCCCGGCAGCTCCAGCACCGTCTCCGGCCCCTCATCCGTGCCGCCTCAGGAGCTATGTCTGTGTAACTCGGCTACGTGGTGGTGTGGGGGGGGATGCTGGCACCAGCACCCACCAAGCAGCAGCCTCCAGCATTGTACTGGGTTAAAATTATGCTGGGGGCAAAGGTGGTTTAAGCAGCTCCAGCCCTTCCTGCTGCCCAGTTGCTCCTGCACTGGCTGCTGCTCTCCCAGTGTTTGTGTCCAGGGTCTAACCTGGATCAGTAAAATGAACAGAAATCAACCCAAATCATGAGTTGATGGCTTTGCCACAATGAAAGTCAAACATAGGAGGCAACACAGAGGTCAAGACACCTCTATGAAGCAGTGAGAACTAGGCGCTGGATCCCACCATCACTGTCTGTACCCCCATATCCCAAGCGCTACGAGGCAGGGAGGAGACTTTAAACTCAAGGTCAAAAGGTCTTTTCCCTCAGGACAGTCCTCAGCCTGCTCCTGATGCTGTCTCCAGACCCTCAAACCCCAGATCCCAACCCAACACCCACCCCTCTGCAGGGAGAGGGCTGAGACGGGGCTGCGATCCCAGCCAGCCAGCCCAGACACGGAAACACAAGACCTGGGATTGAGCCGGGACAGGAGAACATGCAAATAAACAAGGATTAGCCATTTCTCATTCAGGCAACCTGCTCCTCGCCGCCCAGCCTGAAATATCAAACAACTTATCAGCTATTTTTCATTCCCAGGCCAAGCACAAGGACTAAGGCACAGCCAGTGCCCCTGGGCTGGGACTGTCACTGCTGATGAGCAGTGCAGCGGACAGGCGGCTACTGAGGGCCGGAGAAATAACAGGAACGACAGCCAAGGAGCAACATACCCAACAGATTAATTACAGCACAGCAGGGGTCTCCTCACGATACCTCGGGTCTTTCCGGAGAGTCAGTCCCTATTAAACTCTTTGGGAAATGAGTTTAGGTAGCCGCAGCTTTGAGCGGCGGCTCCCCACACTCATCTCTCCTGCGGAGACACTGCTGAGCCCCAGGACACGGAGTTTAATCCCTGCTCAGGAACGGGACGTGTTTCAGATTCAGGTCAGCCACCAACCTCCAGCCCCCAGCCTGCCCCACGTCACCCAACTCCCCCTTCGCTCACTCGCTTTCTCCATCGTCCACTCTCACTGCATCTCTGGAGGGCAGAGTTAAGGGGATTTAAGCTCTGGGAAGACCCGTGGTTTATCTGCACTGCCTAGCTTGCACGGTCTGTGGGTAATCAGACCTGATACTCTGTGAGGGGCAATGAGACAGGGCAGGATAAACCTAGTTCTGCATTAACAGATTTTTTCAGCTTACTGAGACTCAGAGAACTTAACTGAGGCACACCTTGCGCATCATTCATAAATTAAGGTTAATCACTCCATTTCAAGGATGAAAGAGTCAGAAAGCCAGAAACCAAATCCAAACTGCCTCTGGGTCACTGTTCGGCTAACTGCCCTTCTGCTCCCCACCATGCCTGATGATATCTGTGGTTCTTCAAACCAGTTCACTCCCTTTATTTGTCCTTTTAAACCAATGAAAGGGGCAGACAAGGGGAACTGGACATGGTGCATTCCAACTCTAACAACAGCCCCTGCATATTCCCAGCAGAGACTATCCTTCCCCTTTGCAGAAAGGCACTCTGGATTTCTCACCACTAGATACTACCTTCTTAAGAGCAATGTGATAATACCAAAACCTGTGATGCTTCTTCTGGTGGTTATACCTAGAGACCCTACAGCTCTTCAGATTTGCCATAATGACCTAAACCACCAAGCATTCGGACAAAAATGGATCATTTTGAGAGATATGGCTCTTACAAAAGCTGATGACGAGACTAGAAACCAAACCAATAAATATGTCCATCAATACGCAGATCCCAAAAGGTGTCTCTCAGCAGCTCTGCCACCTTTAGGACTTTTAAAATGCCAGGATATGCTTGGAGCCTTGCAGATTTTCCAAGTGCAATTTGCAGCTTTATATGCCAGCAAGGGTAAGTGTGTTGCAACGTGTTCTGAGCTGTGGGAGCTTGGATATATCCGTCACAGGGAGGCAGAGATGGAGACAAACACCCTGGTCCAAGGAGGCCAAAGTCAGTGGGTCATCGCCAGTGCTCCTCGGATGGATCCACCACTCCCAAGAGAACGTAACTGTTATGCACCACAAAAACATGCTTTGAGTACAGGCAAAATCCAGTGAAATGGGAACTGAGGACCCTCCAACCTCACAAGCTCAGTCTTCAGCACATCATTAAGAAATATTAAGCCTAATTCTTGCTGTTTATTTATCTGAAAGCAACTAAAATGAGTGTCTCTCCTGAGGTGAAACCCTGCAAAGATGCAGCAGAGCACTGTTAGCAGACTGAAGTTCAGAGAGGTGAGCTCCCACTAATGCCCACCACTAGCCCCTTTTCATTTAATTTCAATAACTTAGTATTTAACTGTTTCCCTGTGGTTTTGTATCAAGATAGGTCACATTTCACCTCTCCAAACTAAACATGAACTGAGCCCCTTTCTGTTCTCTGCTGCCATCACAGGCCACTCTTCTCTTCCAACCCATCCGGGGGCAACGGGACCCTCTTTTACCTGCTGTGTGCAGAGGCGTTCTCTTTATCGTGCTCTCTGTGTCCCAGCTGCTGGGGGACATGTCCAGCAGGTACTGGAGGACCTGGGGATGGCCCTCACGGCTCGCGATGTGGAAGCAATTCCAGCCATCCTTATTCTTCAGCAGTGGGTTGGCTCCATGCTCCACAAGAGCTTTGATCACCTCCAGGTTTTGCCTGGTGCAAGCCATCATTAGGGGAGTCCTGAAAGAAAGACAAGGCAAACCTAATAACCAGAGACAGTGCCGTACAAGTCTGACGGCTTTTGTTCTAACGCCTGAGCTTCACGTATGATTTAAAGTTGTCTGTAGCACCAACTGGCCTGTCTAATAAAACACAGTAGCTCAGTGCCAGCTGTGGTGAGCTAGCCAGAGGGAAAACTGATGCACTAAAACCACTCTGAGGCAGTAGGAAACTTTGCTGGCTAAAGGTAAAGACCTTCTCCAAGCCCAAGGCTAAATTTATGGTCTCACCTGAATTCAGATGCTTTGACTGAGGCTCACCACGTGCTGCATACGGACCTGTGAGGTTTTACAGCACTGCTTTTTCATGCAGGTAATACAGCATCTGGACTTTTGGGGACTATTGAAACAAAGCTGTTAACATCAGTGTTTCTTACTCCAGCCAGTCACCCAGAGAGGCAGCTGTGGCTGCAGGCACCAAATCACAGACAACTCCACATATCCTGGCAGTGGAGCACGAGTGTACCAGCAAATGCCACTCTGGAACATTTCTGATGCAGAGCAGCTGGCCTGAGAGTGAAGCTTTTCACAGTTTTGTCCTATTTCACATGTCTGGGAACAACCTTTGACATTTATAAACATAAAACGCTCCAGTTGTAAGGACAGATAAGGACAGAAAGAGTGTGCTGAGAGGGGAGATAAAATCCCCAGTGATGGAGATCTTTAAGAAGAGATTAGACACGTGTCTGCTGGGGACGAAGGGGTAGAGCTGAGCGTGGAGCTCCATGTTTCCTGCAGCTCTGTTTCTGTACAGTGCCTCAGATCAGCATATATTTTCAACGCAAATGAGACTTTGTCCAAGGGCTGGGACATGCGCTAGCAAGCACGTACCTCCCCATTTTTAATCCATGGATGGAAGGGTACTGCGGGCCTATCACACAAAACCAGGCTTGCACAAGCGTCTGCACACAGCTCATGAGATCTCTGCCTCCCTCTGCTCCCCCTGATGTCGGCACGACGCTGGCACAGCCTCAGATTACAAGGACTGGGATGCTGCCTTTGTATTTATGTCAGTTCAGCTTCCAAATGACCTCCCTGGGCTTTGATTTGTGGGCTGGAGAGAATCTTTGCTTTCTTTTTGCAAGGTGGTACACAGAAATCTCCCTCCCCAAGAAGAGACTTTGACATTAATCAGGCCTGCTGCTTTTTTGTGCATTAGGCTTTATTTTTTATTCCCTGTTCTCAGTCCCTCATCATTTGCTTACATGTTTCCCACGTGGCAGGCAAACAAAAACCCTGAAGAAACCAGTTGTTTCTTGGGTTCTTGAGGCTGTTGCTATTATATCAGTAGCAAATCTGACCTAAAACGCTCTGCTTGCTGAGGGGAAACTGCAGTAAAACTTACTTTTTATCTTATTTCAGTTTCTGAGGACCGGTACACAAAAATGTGAATCAGTATCACTGATTCCCATCCAACAGGGGCATGGGGAAGAACGAATAGCTGCAGATGAAAACTTTTAAACTGGATCTGCTAATGAAGCAGTAATTTACAACTTCTACAATGAACAGGTGGAAATCAGCGATAGGGCTGGAATTTAGCCCAGAAAGCCACCCGTCCCCTGAGCTGCATCAAAGCAGCGTGACCAGCAGATGGAGGGAGGGGATTCTGCCCCTCGGCTCCGCTCGTGAGACCCCCCTGCAGCACTGCCTTCAGCTCTGGGACCCCAACGTCAGAAGGACAGGGACCTGTTGG
>JAVJGG010000005.1:1682680-1696231 GCA_035590195.1 Aviceda cuculoides | reverse complement strand
ACTCTTGTCATGGGGGGGGCTTTGGCGATGGGGGGCACAGAGGAGGAGGACCCTTGGCTATGGAGGGTGCTGGTGAGTGGGGGGGGCTGTTCTTGGCCACGGGGGGGGTTAGCCCTGGGCTATGGGGGGCCTCCCCGTGCGGGTGCCATGCTGGGGGGCACAGGGTCAGCGCATCCATGTGGCGAAAGGGTTTGGAAACAACGTGCTGGGGGGGGAGCAGGTCCAACCTTCTCCTCCCAAATATTTCTTCCCCCCCCCATGGTCCCCCGTCCCTGTGGCTGCCGCTCATGGCTGATCCTTTCACTTCACAGCTGGAGCCTCTTCTCGTTCCTTACGTGGTCGAAGCCATAAACGGAGACGGGGTCCTGCGACACGACCTTTGCTCAGCGCTTTTGTGTCCGCTGCTGTCACCCGTGGAAAAATCTTGGGGGAAAAAGAGAAAAAATGAACGCAGGTGACGACTGAGCAGGTCATCTTCTTGTGTTGGGTTTCTGGACTCGAAGCCTCCGCCGTGGTCCTGGCACGTCGGGGGTTTTGCTGTCCTTGGGTGGGGGAGCAGAGGTTTTGCCCCCAGCTCTACGTCCGATCTTGTGTGAGACCCTTCTGTGTCCAGCAGCTCCAGGAATGGGCACAGAGCTGGTACCTCGGCTCTGACGTTTGCCAGGACCATGTGCTTAAGAGAATTGGGACGTTTCAGTGATTCATGCTGTTTAATCCGACACCCTTTTCAATTTCAAGTGAGAAGTACCATTTTTAAGTAGAATCGTAGAATAGAATCATAGAATCATTTAGGTTGGAAAAGACTCTTAAGACTGTCAAGTCCAACCGTAAACCTAACACTGCCAAGTCCACCACTAAACCGTGTTCCTAAGTGCCACGGGACTGTCTTGCATTGCTTTTTTTCTTCCGCTTGCCTCATGTGCCATATTTTGAGGAACATGGGATGTTAGAAAACAGCCTCCCTGGGGAGCTCAGCGGGTGCTTCTAATGCCGCTCTGTCGAGCTGACATGGGTGAAAAGGAGGAAGCAGTGTAATGAAACAAGCTGACCATTGGATCCTGCTGTACAAGATCAGTCGATTACTTCTGTGGCTGCCATAAACATGTTAGAGGAGTTTATCCACAGCGTACTAATAAAGTAAAAGTGAAACCAGTCTTGTGCTGATAATTCTATCAGAAGGAAGCCCATCCTGGGCCATGGTTTCCGGTTTCTTGTGAGCATTTTTGGTAGAAGCAAGCTGCACTGTTTTCACTTCTGCTGGCTGTCCCGTGTATGGGAGAGAGGAGCTCATGCAGATTTCAAGTGAGGTTTTCTTAAAATAACTCTTCAGATAGTTTTGTGCTGCTTCTTAACCGTCCTTCTTGTGGGGAAGAGCTGTGTTGCGAGTGGTTTGTGTTTCCTTCTTCATGGAGGATCCCAGCTTGGATCTGTTTGCGAGAGGCTCAAGTTTTTGTGTTTGAATGTTGGCTCTGACCTTGCCCAGGGAAATCGCTGTCGTCTCTCGCAGGGGGTTACGCAGTTCAGCCTCCATGGGCTTCCTTGGCAGCCCCCTGATGATACTTCTCAGGTAGACAAATGCCTGTATCTGCTTCCTCTGTGTTACGGTATTGTAGAGAAAGCCCCAAAACTTGCCTGGATTCTGATCTTACGTTGTTCTCTTTTGTTCCAAACCCTCGTTCAACGCAGGAATGGGGGACCTGGGGTGAAGTCGCTGTTGCAGTGACTGCACATGCGTCGCCCCGACGTGATGCGTTATCCTCCTTAGCATCTCACCTGAGCGTTGTACAAGCTTCTGCTATGACTTATTCAGAGAAACTGGCTGAAACTGTGTACTTATGCCTCTGTTAAAGGCGTGGACTGTATATTGTTGTTTGTTAACTGCTTTGGGGGTCTTTTTTTTTGCATGTTGGCAAAGCAGTGAAGCGATTCAAAAAAAAGCATCTCACGGCCGATGACTGCGAAGCTCTCGCACAGAGCGCAGAAGGCTCATCCTCCCTGACAAAGCCATTGAGTCAAAGACAAAGTAGGGAAGATGTAAACAGGGGCCTCCATCCTACCCACCGGACACGGAGACATCAAGGAGGTACGCTGATGGCGAGTACTTTGAAGGCTGAGGGATTTGGGGGAGAAAAAGGCAAATGTGTTGTGGAGCAAAAGGGCGTTGTGTAATCCGTCATTGAACTTGTGCTGATAGGAGAGTAATGCCAGGCGAGGTGAGTGCAAATAGAAGAAATTGGTCAGGTTTGAGTGGTGCATGGCAAAACGGCTTGATCTCTGCCTCCACAAAGCCAGGTGGGAAGAAAAAGAGATGCCTTGACTGCTTCCCTCTACGGTGGAGTGAGTTTGCCTTCACACGTGTATTTAGTCTCTCCTCACACCAGAAATGCCTCTGTGCCTCTATCGTTGAGCTGTCAGAGACTACCTGGGGAGGAACACTGCAGCCTCTGCAATTAGGCACTGTTAATGATGTGACTCCTGCTTCTAGTTGCTCTTTAAGGACAATTATTAAATAATAATAAGCTGTCTAGTTATGTAGGACTGCAAAGGTGTTGTTGAGCACTCGACAGACTATTACTGATCTTCGACTTTCCTGGGAGTGGGAAACATTGTGATACACAGTGTGTAGATGTGGGTCTCAACAGTGCCAAAGCTTTAGAGGGCTTTTGAGGATTCATAAGACTTTGAGCTAATCGGCACACAACAGGGCTCAGGGCTCGAACTGAAGGTGAAACGGCTGCTTTCAAATAGCTCATGTTGCAGGGTTAAAGGCCCAGCCTCAAACCTTGTGTAATGACAAGAGACTCTACACGCACGTGTAGGCGAGGAGAGAGGTAGAAAGCAAATTAAAAACGTCCTGAGTTATTCCTGAGCTCCTGTGTGGAAGGCTAGTCTTAGGAACATTTCAGTGTTTCCCTGGCTGGCTTGGGAACCCCTCTGTACCTTGGTGTGAGCTGACTCACTTCACAGAGAATGTCTGCTGGAGAGCCGGGACAAGACACCAGAGTCCTAGACTCTGTGCTCGTAGACATACTTTTCCATTTTCATATCAGCAGTATCTTTGGCTAGCTCACTTTTAAAAATCTGGTCATCTTAGATGCTCCAGGTTTTAGGGTATTGGACTTGCACATTAGCAAGGAAGCTGTTCTTTTTAAGCAGCATCTTGCAAATCAGACCTCTTTAAGCTATGCCTTCATGAGCATCCAGAAATAAAATGCATTAAATTCAGCAGTAGCTGCTTGTGATTTTGTTCTTCTCAAGTTGCCTCTTAACTAAGCATCAGGATATGTTGCAGACTAGGAGGTGGACCGAATGAATACTGTCAGTACTGGTAAGTTTAGTCTGTGTGCTACATGGACTGCGTGGCTGTCGGAGAAAGGAGAGGCTGCCGAGAGCAGTCTCTTGCCAAGTTTCGGTTTTCTTTATGGTCTCCAGTGCTTTTTGACATTGCAGCCAGGAAGTATCTTGCAAGAAATGGCTGTTTATCCTCTTAAAGGCGTTAGTGTCTCTTATACTGTGGTAGGAACAGCCTGCTAGAGGCTTGGTGCTGTGACCTTCTCATGGTGCAGAGCAGTAGTTAAATCCTAAAGCTTTTCTAAAATCTTAGTGTGCTTCTCGTTTACTGGGTTAAGAACAATAAATAACCCCTGAGAACCCAACCTCAGTCCAAGGGACACCACAACAACTCAAGTCTCACATTTTGTTTCCTTCCTATTTCTCTTTCCTTGGCTAGTGGAAGTATCTCCCAGAAATTTATTGTGCAGCCGTGTTTCTTTTTAACACGCGTCCGCTGTGTTATGTTAGCTAAGGATTGTTGATCTGAGAGATTGTTATGCAGACCATATCTTTTTCTAGAAGCTAGTGGAGGTGTCAGATGTACCTTGACAGTGCCCAGATTATGTGGACAGTGCAAAGAGATGATTGTTTTTCTGTTGACTTCCGTAGGCTGCCAGAGAAGCAAAATGAAGCAGGGCAGTTCACCTGTAGTAAGCTCATACATCTGTGAGGAACCCCATGGAAATAACTACCACTTTACACAACCTCTGGTCTCCTTGTTAGCTCAGTTAGGAGCAGTGCGCTTTGTGCTTGTTTCTGTTGACTTCACTCATGCTCTTCCTCTTTCTGCAGGCCAAGGTCAGCAGAAGAACATCACTGATTACTTCAGGATCTCTCAGACACAAGTAGGTGCTGGTGGGACGAAGAACTGTAGAATCAAAGAAAAGCTACTGGATCCCATCTTCACTGAACCTGATAATTCCTTCAGCAGTGTCTCCACTGTGATGGAGATCAGCAGTGATTCCTGCTCCCTTCTAGAGGATGAGGACTTTGTACCAGCTCCCAGGAAAAGATCCAGAAAACGGCCTCTGTCCACTGCAGCTGCAGGCATTCACAAGCCAGAGCACGATTTGTGGGGTGAGCCTGAGAAGAAGCCAATGGTGGTCCATCTAGAACACAGCCAGATCAAGCAGGAACGCAGCCAAATCAAGCAGGAACTTGATGGTATGGAAATCGAACCACTCCCTGATGCCCACTATGGACTCCTGGGGACTCGGAACTGGGAAGTGCCTCAGGGAAGTATTGACGAGCTGCCTGTTGAAGTCCTTAGGAACATCTTTGCTTTCCTACCAGTGACTGATCTGTATCAGAACCTGAGCCTGGTGTGTCACTGCTGGAGGGACATAGTCAACGATCCACTGGTAAGGACTGCTGTGATCCTGATCTGAGCCTGTCCCTTCTCCTACTGCTCTGTTCTGTCTTAGTCTTGTGGCTGCATGTGTTGCTGTAGGAGGATCCATGCTGCGTCTGTCTCTGTTCTTTTAAATCCCTTTATTGTTCCCTAATGCCCATCCTTTCTTAGGAGGTCTTTTGTCATTTTTTTGGTATTGTGGACCACAGTGGCATCTTCAGATGCTAACCTGTATCATAAGATCAATATTGGGGTAACTTCCCTTCATGCATTCTTCCCATACATGGAAAGAGAGCATCCTGTAAGACTCCACAAAATCCCCCTTCACTGTTTTTCTTGCAGCCTTTTTTTCTGACAGGGATCACGCAGGAAATTCTGGCTACCAGACTGGGCAGTGTCCTCTCGTGGGCGGTGTACGTCACTGTGTCCCAGCCTGTGTGTGTGTGGCATCTCTTGTAGTCAAATGGGTTTAGAGGAAAGGCCTTTAACTCTGTTTTTATGGAGCTTGGTTCATCTGCAGTCAAGGCCCTCGCAGTACAAACAGTTGTGAACCCACTGGCAGTTGTTTTGGCCGCAGCGAGGATCTCTGCATTTCAATTAAAGGTGGCTCGGAGACAGCTGGCACCGCTAGATTCGCTCACCGTTCACACTGGAAGCCCTCAGCTTGTACAAAGAGGCTGTCTCAGCCTGACTCAAGAGTGGTGGGGGACTGATTGGAGCCCAAATTTTTGTGGGCGTTCAAGTTCTTGTTCCTGTCCTTCTGATAAATGTGCATGGATAAGGCTGGACACAATGCAGGAGGTGTCCTGCACTCTGCTTTATCAGCACAGTGTGCGTGCTTTGAGCCTGAAGAGCTAGAGAAATGCACAGACAATGCATGCATTGAACACTCAGTGTGCTCAAGTCCTCTCCCAAATCTGCTCTTCACTCCGTAACACAGCCTAAAAGGCAGTGTCCCGTCTGTTTTTACCAAAGAAGTCCAAAGAGCAGGCTGTGGGAGGGTAGGACTTCATGGACACAGGGATTTTAAGCACTCAGACCCTGCTCAGAGCAGATCTGTGCAATAGTGCTGAAAATATCCTCACTCCTTTAATGCTCTGACATTTGAAACTGAAACAACATCACCCTGTTCCCAACATTCTAGAAAATTCTAGAAAAAACAGCCTTTTATAGACATGCTTGCAGGCTATGAGGAACAAATCTCTCTCCCCTTCCTCTGTTTCCTCTTTCCTTCCCCATCTCCTGCTAGGTACATGTTTCCATCAAGCTACAGGGACTTTTCGAACTCTAGTTCTTCTTTAGAGGTCACGTTGATTAGCTTATTGCCATAAGAAACCTGTTTTCCAATGCTGTGACATGAAAGATGGTGGTATGTGCTTCACATTCTAGTTCGTTCCCTGGAAAAAGCTTTACCATCGGTACCTAATGAAGGAGGACACGGCCCTGCACAGAGTTAAACAGCTCTTGCAGGATTTCACCATTACAAAGGAGCAGGAAGGATGTGTGTTGGGGCTGATCAGGTGAGTCCACTTCAGCACTTGGCTTTGTACCTGTAGATCCTCAGACCTTCCTTGCTTTGGGTCTTCTTACATTTTATCCTGTGAATTGCCAGGAGAGAATGGCTTTGTCTTCTAAACACATTGGAGACATCCAGGAAGATGAGGAAGGAGAAATTATTTTAACAGTAGAAATCACTAGTAGGGTTCTAGAAAGAGGTAAAAAACTTCCCCTTTTCTCTTCCTTGTTCTGTTTGGAGCACGTGATCATAGAATCATTTAGGTTGGAAAAGACCTTTAAGATCATAGAGTCCAACTGTTAACCTAACACTAAGTCCGCCACTAAACCGTGTCCCTGAGTGCCACATCTACGCATCTTTTAAATACTTCCAGGGATGGTGACTCCACCACTTTCTTAGGCAGCCTGTTCCAATGCGTGATAACCCTTTCGGTGAAGAAATTTTTCCTAATATCCAATCTAAACCTCCCCTGGTGCAACTTGAGGCCGTTTCCTCTTGTCCTATCGCTTGTTACTTGGTTGCAGAGAGCGACAAGGTCTCCCCTCAGCCTCCTCTTCTCCAGGCTGAACAATCCCAGTTCCCTCAGCCGCTCCTCGTAAGACTTGTGCTTTAGAACCTTCACCAGCTCGGTTGCCCTTCTCTGGACACGCTCCAGCACCTCAATGTCTTTCTTGTCATGAGGGGCCCAAAACTGAGCGCAGGATTCAAGGTGATGTACAAGTAGAGGATGAAATCTGGAGAAGATAAGGTGGAAAGGGGATCTAATTGCTGTCTTCCCCTGCCTAATGAGGGGCTGTAGAGAGCATGATGCCAGACTCTCCTTGGAGGTGCGCAGCGAGAGGACAAGAGGCAATGGGCACAAGTTCCAGCACACGAAATTCAGTTAGATATTAGGAGAGTGGTCAAACAGTGGCCCAGAGAGGTGGGGAATCTCCATCCTTGGAGATGCTCAAACCTCAGCTGGACAAACAACCAAAACTTTCTATTCTATTCTACTAGTCTAGTGACTATTCCAGAGACTTAATTGAAGTGTCCCTTTTAGCATCCTTTTATGTTTCAGGATCTGTCATGTCAGCACTGCTTTTCCATCTCCTGATCTGCCAGGGTCTCAGAGAGGCTCAGCATCTCCGGGGTTTAGCTAAAATACAGGTATCTTGTGGAGGGTCTGAGATCTGAGCTCTTCCTCCTGGTCCCTCCCATCTCCACTGTATTTTCTTCTTTTCCTTTCCTGAAAGGCTGCTTTGCTGGACCCGCACTAATTTATCAGAGCTCAGCAGCAAGCCAAAGCCCAAGATGGATCCCCGATAAAAGCAGGTGCTCTGTTCAGATCTGTGTAGTCTAGAGGGCAATTTTGTATGGCAGTTAGATGGTGCAAATAGAAGAGTCAAACTGGGTTAAGAGCAAGGTGTACCCATCTTCTGGAAGGAGACTTTGAGACAGCCAGAAGGAACTTGCAGACTAAGGGCCTGATGCAGCAAAGTGTTTAAGCACATGTGTGTGTAACAGAACAGGGAATTACTTGTCTTAAATGGCTCTCAGCACAAGAACGGGTTGGAAATCCAAGTTTAGCACCTTGCAGCCTCACCGCTGAATGCATCTGGTCAAATCCGTGGGGCACACAGCAAGGCACGGTTAAACTCGCTGCAGCCTGACTGACGGTACTTTGGCGAAGGCGTTATTTACTTGGAGAGTGAACTCGCTTGACAAGGCTTCTTTGGAAACGCCGCTGTTCCCGTTCTGCACAGGTACGTGTCTGCCATACCCACTGGACGGAAGGTAGATCCCAGTGCAGTTCTCCAGTGTTTGAAGAGTCATCACCTCTTCTCAAAGGCCGAAGTCTGCGTCGTCAACACACTGCCGCATTTACAGAGCAGGACAGGGGTAGGTTTAACGGTTATTAACTGGTTTCTTTAACAGGTTTAACAACTGCTGGTGCTTTGACGTCATATCTGCCCACCTGCATCTAAAGGTATTTCCCTGTGGGGTGTTACTTGGTACCGTTCAGGCTGACTGAAGAGGATTTAACTCTTCATTATGGCATAAGCACTTTTTCAGTCTTGAAGCAGGGTTTTCCTGCTCCTAAAGGCTGCAAGCTTTTTGCTCACTCTTTCTTGTTGTTGCCTATACCAGCCTGAGAACATGTGGGCCGTAATTGCAGTCATGGTGCTTTTCTCTGATGGCGTCAGCGACATCCAAAAGCTGATGGCGTGTCTGCAGAGACCCTGCTCTACCCTCTCTGTTGTGGACGTGACCGAGACGCTTTACTGCATGGCGACGCTGCTGTACGCGATGAGAGACAGGAACATCGCGATCACTAACAGGTAAGGAGTGGGGAGATGCTTCCTGCCTGCCTCTCTCTAGCCGTGGTGATGTGTAATACATACAGTGAATGTATGCTCGTGAGCAATTACGTTATTGTTGGTTAGGGCTCTCCAGTTCCTCAGTGTGGGCAGTTTGTCAGGAGCAGTGTGCACATCCCTAGCTTTTTGCAGGAATATTCAGGAGTGTTGCTTTTAGATTTGCTTTAATTCCTAGACAGTTTCATAGTCCGCTTGTTTTTTCAGAAGATAGTGTTCAAGAAAAATAATTTTTTTCAGAAACAAAAGTGGGGTTTAAAGCAACTGTAGAAGCTTTCTGATTAGAAATAGATATGCAACGGCTGCAACAATTTAATGTGGTTGTTACCTTCCTGAGACCAGTTACATACTTCACTCCTCTTAAATGATACTCCAAGTCCTGTGGGCTCCCGCTGCACGTGCATAGCGATCCATCCTGTGCCTTTTGTTCACAGCGGTGCCTGGTAACGCAGGTAAGAGCCCACAGGTTACTTCAGAATTGCAGTGAGGATGAGCTAAGGATTAAGGACACGTGTAAATTCTTCTTATGAGAAGACTGGAAAGGAACTGCACTGGAAAATTAATCTAGAGCCAGAAAGAAGGTGGTTCTGTAAGCTGCCCTCTGTGAGGTATAGTCCAGCATGTGTTAGACACAGGAGAAGGGTTCATCCTCTGCGTACTCAACCATGGGCCATGTGCTCAGGCTATCAACCAGGGGAATCAGGATGCTTGTTCGGCCTGTTAGTGATTGATAATTGCTGGCTAAGGCCACCTGCTGAAGATGTGGCAGACAGAGGGTGTCGCTTGCCAGCAATGAGAGCTCATGGTCAAAGTCACCCATGTCCCATCTTCATCTCTTGAACAATCTAGACTTCAAGAAATAGGAATGACCACATCTCTTCTGCCATTATCTCTTCAAACCACACAAGGTTTGTAATTTAGAGCATAAGGAGGAAACATGTCCTCGAGGAACTGTCTGGTACCTACTTGCAGCTCCTAGAGCAACTACTGAGTCTGAGCATGCAGGTCACCTAACGTGACACGATGGCTGTCCTGGAGCGTGGCCCAGGCTGGCAGCTGTTAGGTCACAGGAACAAAGCTGCACTAAAAGAGGTTAAACCACAGTGTGTCAACCCTGATGTACAATGGAAGTTAATTTTAAACCAGCTGTGGCTGGCATAATTAAAGATTAATTAAAATTAGAGCTGCCGTGCTCCTCTCTTTGCACAAAGCACCGTGAAGTATTGTCAGAGCTAACACACTTGTGTAAAATCATCATAAGTCAGTTGATGAAACTGGTTCACTTTAGAGGCCTAAACTAGCCCCAAATTCTCTTTCGGACTCCCCCAGACTCTGTTGCTAATAGTGATTCAGGAGAGCAAAAGGATCCTGTGGACTCTGATCCCAGGTCATGTTCGCATGGCAGACCCTGAAACGCAAACCTGGCAGGAGTGAGGGAGAGGTCACAGACAGAGCTGTCTCCATGGTGCCTTTGCAGTCACTTCTCAAGGTAGTTTTAAAACTGCGCTTTAAAATATTAAAATTGTCTCCTGCAACTCCTTGAGCGCCTGGGGCTTTGTGCATCGTTCTGTTGGAAGTATTCAAGATACTGGCTGTCTTGTAGGTGGCTGCAGATGTTTAATTTGTTATTAGTGATTTCTCAATGATAGTTTCTCTGTTGTCCTTTCTACCAGGATCCATTACAATATTTTCTACTGCTTGTATTTGATGGAAAATGCTTCTGTAACTATGCAGACAGTAGAAGAGGAAACATGGGCTTCACGCTGCAGTCAAGACTTACGGTTCGGGTAATGCTATTATAGGTGATCCAAGCAACGTACTTAAGTACGCAGGGCCCTGGTGGAGTGCTGAACCTTGGAGGGGGAGCAAACATTTCATGGCAGGGGCTGGTTGACAAGAATCTGAGATTCATAAGGGTTAGTACAAAACCTTATGCTGCTGCTTGCCGTCTTCTCCTCGAATTCTCAGAGGAAACCCAGAATCAGGCCTTAATTCTGTAAAAATTGAGTTACCAACTGACTGATTTTAAAAGTCATTATTCAGTGATGGGTCTATGTACTGGTGCAACATAGTTCTGTTCATTCCAGTGTGACAGCCACTGAAATTTCACAGAGCCCAAATCACCCCAAAATACCTTCCCACATCACCGCCCTGCCTATGGATAAGGAGCTCTGGAAGGAGAGGATCGTGCCTGCTTTAATTTTAACGGCGTGTTCCTCTTGAAACGCAAGCTGCAGCCAGCCAAAACGGGGGTTGGCTTGCTGGTGACGTTACCGTAGCGCAAATAATGTGGCTGTTCATTTATGAGCGCTGCTTTCTGTGCATGGGAGGAAATGAGATACCAGCTGCAGGATATTGAGATATGGCTCCTGTTTTCTGGATCCTCTTGGGTAACTGTTATGTACTAGCTGCTATATATATATAGCTGTTATAAATTAGCATTGGCTGGTAGCTTGCTGCTACCAGGACAGAAAGGAGTGAAACGTCTTCCTGGCCTGTGGAGATCCCAGCTTGGTTCCCCTTCTGCTGCAGTTACCCTGGGTTAAGTCATTTAGTCTCCTTGTCCTTAGGTACAGAAGGGGAACAGTAGTGTTTTCATCCATCACAGAGGTCTAGCAAAGATAAATCCAGTAAAATCACCGATGATCCAAGATACAACAGTGAGAGAGGTCATAACAAAAAAAAAAAATCAAAGGTAAACAGATGTCGGGTTTCAGTGCTTCTTGTTTTCCTAGTCCTTTCATTCTACCCCTCCATTTGAAGTCTTTCTCTAAGCAGATTTTGCTTGTTCAGTTATAGATGTGTCCTGGGGGCAGCCATCTAACCACCAGCTGTGAAATGTCAAGGACACTTAAACAAGGTTTTCCATCCTTACGCATGGTATCGGGAAGGACCCTGTGTGAAAAGATGGTTCAGACTCTTGGCTGATTACAGTTTCAGACCTTTATGAATAAAACAATTGCACTCCAGCTGGAAGCACTGAATGCCTTTCTTAATGTTAATCAAAGCTCTTAGCCCCCCTGAGAAGCAGAGATAATTGATCTGTCCTACATGCTGAGAAATCGGAGAGCAATTTAAGGGACATGCTCTGAAAAGCAACAGAACACCCCAAACCCAAATTGCTGTTTGCTTCCAATCAGCCTAAGGAGCCAGGGTGCCAAATTCATTTTTAAAGCATGGCATAGGGCCCTTGAGAAGGTCTCCTCCTATGTAACCTTCCCCAAGGTTTACTTTTTATTTTTGCTATCTCAAATCTTTTCTTATACCCTGCTTTTCTCATTTGCGCAATAACCAAGTTGCTCTAGTGCCACCTTCCTGCTTGTGGGATGGGATCAATCATTCATTAGCTTCCTTCTGCTGTTAGTTGATTTGTTTATGTGGGAGGATTTATTTTCTTACTTCCTTTCGTTCTGTTTTTTTTTCTGGTTTTGGTAGCTGTCCTGAAGTAAAGCTGACCCATGAACAGCAAAAGATTTTGAATCACAAAATTGAGCGTGGTCAAGTAGTGAAAATTATGGCATTTGCAGGTAAGAGTGAAAAATTATGTTGTAAGAATGAATGCAAACCTCTAATTCTGCTCCTTCTTTCCCTGCTTCTCCTGTCCAAAGAACTGTGTGGATGCCAGGGGGGATCAACCGTACTTTTGATCAATACAAAAATTCAGAGCAAGCTTTTGCAGAGAAACAGGAATGGGAAGCATGGTGGTGGTTCCTCCCATGCAAGCTGGGTAAATGTCATATTTGGACATGGTACTGAAACCGAGTGTTTGGGTGCTGCCAACGACTGCCCAGAGCAGCTTGCCAGGGAACCCAGGAGAGGAGAAGCAACTCCCCGTGTGCTGTTTAGCCACACGCTGAGCCTGTTTCTCAGTGTTATTGCCACAGGCCACTAGACGGAATTGCTCTTACTTGTTTAGGTTTAGCATCCCTGTAGGAGCAACACAGGCCAAGAAAACTTCTGCACTTGCACGCTGTTTTGAAAAGGGGAATTGCATAAAATCGAGGGAGCCTATTTAAAAAGAAAAGGAAAAGTAAATCATCTCCCTCCACCGGCAGAGAGTTTCCTTTAAAGACACCACACTGGGGGATCAGACCTAATGCATGCTCTCTGCCAGAACAGACTTGCAAAAGGTCATTTACAGCTAAGCACCACAGTACAGAAACCAGTAATTGTGGTTTCTTATGTCTGTACAAAGTCACCATGTCCAAGTGACAGAAGAGGGAATGTTCCTGAACTCTGAGAGGTTATGTGTAACCACAAGAAGTCAGGGCAGGAAAAGAGCTTCAGGAATGGCTGGCAAAAAGCTTAAAAGACTTGTAATTCTTCTTCAAACGTGTGGACGAGGATGCTTGACAAAGCATCTGTTAGCTAACTGCAGTGTAAAGGATGCCTTAGAGTGAATGATGCGGTGGCAGAAAAGCTAAATGAGTTTCTGCATCTGTGTTCCTTCTAGAGGGTCTTGGAAAGGATCAGCCTCGGGATCCTCTACAGGGGGTCCACCAGAGACTCGGTCTCACATTCACGTGGGAAAGGTTGCAGATGAAATATGCGTTTGTACCTTTCATTTCATGATCTGGACTGCATCATCCAGGAGGTGTAAAGGAAATCAAGGGTGAAGTGGCCGAACCAGTAGCTGAGTGTGACTTCTTGCTGAAAACTGGGAGCAATCTACCAGCCAGCCCAATATCTGTACCAGGTGTATTGGGTTTGTGTGGCAAGGTATTGGTAGCCGGGGGGGCTGCAGGGGTGGCTTCTATGAGAAGCTGCTAGAAAATTCCCCTATATCCGATAGAGCCAAGGCTGAGCCAATCAGCAATGGTGGTAGTGCCTCTGTAATAACACATTTAAGAAGGGGAAAAAAAAAAGATCTCAGGGCAGAACAACTGCAGCCAGAGAGAGAAGTGAGAACAAGAGCAGCAGCCCCGCAGCCCCCCAGGTCAGTGCAGAAGGAGGAGGAGATGCTCCAGGCGCCGGAGCAGAGATTCCCCTGCAGC
>JAVJGG010000005.1:1661716-1681944 GCA_035590195.1 Aviceda cuculoides | reverse complement strand
ACTTCATGATAGCAGTCAGTTGTTGGTTAAATGTAAAATATTTCTTATAATTCTATATTCCTATTAAAATCAAATATTATTAACTCTAATAACAAATCAATAACAAATCAGTAACATAAATGCTGTTTTTCTTTAGGAGAGGAGGGATTTTCTTAACCCGAGTTGTTCTAATGATACGGTTTCTGGCCAATTATGTTGGCACATCTAAACCACAGACAAAAGGGGAAATGAGCCACGTCCTGGAAGAAGAGGGGAATCCTCTTACCTGGCTCTGAAAACAATCTGTGTTGCAGGGGTGAACGATGGGAATATCTCTCTGGCTTGACTTTTCATCTCTAAAATCTATGAAATGAACAAGTTTGTGCTTCCACGAGGATAAATTGCGCAGATTTCAAAGATAGTCCATTACTAGGTCTAAGTAGGTTTATAAAACAGAGCTTCTGCAAGCCTTAATGTGCAACAAAAGCAAAAGTGAGCTTGCTTTTCCAATAGGCTTTTCATGTGTGTTTCAACATGTCTCTCTTATTTTTTGTCATCTGTGGCACAGCTATAAAGAAAAAGGCAAGCTGAACTTCTCCAAGATGTCAGTTTACTCCATCAGTTCCCTTATCCGGAACCGCGAGGGACAGTCTCTTTTCATAAGAGGGAAAACAGTCTCACAGACCCTTGAAAAATTTTTTGCCTCTTCAGATGCAGAGATCTGTGAAGAGCACACTCCTATTTGGTTCAAAAATACTCATGGCGAGAGAAAACTTGTCAGTCGAATCGAAAAGGAAGTGAGTATCTGAGATGAAGCAAGACTTGGGCTGCAAGGTTTAGAAGGGGCTGTGGTTATCCCACATCTCTCATAGTTCATGGGTATTTGTGCTTCAGCTGTAAGAACTGACTGTCAAAATATATTTTGCCTCTGGTGACAAATCCAAATGGGGCCTGTTTGTTCTCCCTGTTTGCGCAGATGGTTTCTAGAGAGGAGATTATCACTGTCTCTGCTCAGTGCAGGTGTTTCTTCCCTACAAGGAAAAGAGCGAAGAGATTGCATGTATTTGTATGAGTGCCTGAAAGGCATTGTGATATTATATGTAAAGACAATAAACATTTTTGTAGTCATTTTGATAAGCAGAGCCAAACCCAAATATTCTCATTTAGAGTACAGACATCTTAGCAACACTTAAAGGGTAGCACTGACATTGCAAACAGCGTGGGCTGGAGTTGCGGAGATAATTAGCCTTTCTGCTCCACATTGATCACATCTGACCAGATCCAGTCCAACCAGCAGAAATCCAATTTGCAGTCTTTATTTCTGGCAGCGAATGAATTGACAGCCTCAAAATATTAAATACCTTTAAGCATCTTGCAAGCTGTCCAGTGAAGCCAAAATAAACACCAAGTCAGTGTTAATGTGCAGAAGGTAGGGTGTGTTGTATTATACTGTCCTAATAGCTGAGACAAAGAAATGTTCTTTTCAGGGGGCTGGATTTGGAAAAGACTGTGCTGAGGAGAAGTAGTTAACTGGTGGTGACACAGAAGAGAAGTAGGAGGAGAAAGGCTTCAGAGAAGCCTTTCGAGATCTGCTGTGCCTGGACTGTTTTTCTGCTCAATGCAATCTATCCAGACCTGTCTGTTTTCTCTTTCTAGATCAATGTGGAAGAGGCAAAAGAGATATGGCGCAACATGAAGAAGCTGGATGAAGACGTAGAGAAGAAATACAAGATAACTTCTGATGGTAAGAGAGTATAGATGTCAAATGCCTTCAGATAAAGAGCCGTAGTAGAAAACTAAATGGATTCTTACTTCTTTCTTCTGGCTGTGCACCAGGGATGAGCATCAAAAAGTATAGAATTCCTGTTCTTCTACCACTAGCTCACCAGGGAGCTCAAAACAGGCCCAAAGGCTGGAAGTTTGTTCGTTTTTCCTGTTTGGCCTCAGAAAATGGTGGAACTATTCAGATGTGTGTGATTGGCAGCAAAATCATGGAAATAATGGGTGAGACAGTGGGTGAATGAGTGCTAGCAAGAAGTGTTTGTTCCTTGCTGCTGCCGGTGTGTCCTTTCTTCTTGTCTCTTAGCGTGTGTGCAGATAGTGCCAGAGGTAGCTCATATTGGGGAAAACCTTCTTTCTTGTCATTTTCTTTGTGCATGAGTTTTGGAGTCATCAGCATAGCTGCCTTCCTCCAGTGCAGTCAGGTTGGTTTGGGTTTGGTTTTTTTTCATCCTTCATAGAGCCAAGGGAGACAGAGCAACATCTGGGAGTAACAGAGATTTTTGCAACCCCTACAAATGTCATGCAAATTCCAAGCATGAAGTTGGGCCAGAAACTTTTTTTTAAAGGGGACTCGTTTTAAATATCATGGTGTTTTATGATGAGAAAATTATCCTCTCACTGATATGCCTTGTTCTTTCTCTCAGGGTATTTGAAGCTTTGGCAGCTCAGCAAGCCTCAGCTCTCAGGATATGATGCCATTTTTGTTGATGAAGCACAGGACTGCACTCCAGGTGAGTGGTGACAGAAGGCAGAGTTGCAACCTTCCTAAGCACTTTACAGAGAGGATGTTTGTGTGCTCAGGGGTGTGTGAGAAGTAACACAATTTAAAAAAATTCTGCCCCTCAGCTGTAACATTATAACTGACCTTCTGCTTGGTCACAGATCCTTGCAAATTCAGTAAGGCAGCTTGTAAGCAGGCTACAGGAGTTCATGTGCATCAGCTTGAGGGGTCGCTTTCAGTTGCTTTGGGCATCCAGACATGACGTCCAGACCCTTTTGCTATTGCTTTGCTGCTAACAGAGAAAAACAGAACACCAGCATAGTCGAGGACGTGGTTTATTATAAGAGGGGCGAGACGTTAAATGGTTCCGCTATCAGAACAGCAGAGCTGCTCCATCCCACCCCGGCACTGGGTGTACGTCTTGCTGGTTTGGTTTGTCTTGGTTCCTTGCACCACCCTGGGGATTCCTGAGTCACGTAGCAGAAAGCTGCTGCCTTTCTTTGCCAGGGATATGGGGAGTATCTCTCCGTTGCAAAACAAGTTGAATCAGTTCGGCGAAAGGATCTAAGTGGACTAAACTGTGTGCTGAGGAGCAAAAGAATGGGGGCAGAAGAAGGTCTGGTCCTTGCAGCGGATATTAAATCAGCTGAAAGGCTTCTTCAGACCATCTCCCACCTGTACTCACTGGAGACCTGCTCTTGTTGAGGGTTTGGCTCTCAAACTTTGGCAACTGCGTGCGATGCAAGCGGTTGCTCTGCCAGCATCACTAAGAACTTGGGCGGGCTTGGTCGAAGTGGACCGAAGGGCTTGCAGAGATGTGCATTGAGTCACTGCGCACATGTGCAGCGCATCCCGGTCACTGGGGATGGGTGGTGGATTTGTGCTGGGCTCACACATGTGGGATTAAGATGCTGTGCAGCTCCAGTCCAGGAAAAATACCATCAGACTAGAATAGTGGGAAGATGTTTGTAGAGCTCCCGGTCAGCTGCATGCTTCCCTTTGCTTCTCCCCAACGTGTTGTCTTCTGCAGCTGTGGTGACTCCTTAAATGCCGTGAGTCATCAGGCAAGAGATCTTGCCTCTGTACAGGCAAGAGATATTGTACAGTTCACTCTTGGTTTATAAGCAGGCTCCCCCTTAATGCTCCAATGTTTTCCTGCAGCCATCGTGGATATTGTGCTGTCACAGACGTGTGGCATAATCCTCGTAGGAGACCCTCACCAGCAGATCTATACCTTCCGAGGCGCTGTCAATACCCTCTACTCAATGCCCCACACCCATGTCTACTACCTCACCCAGGTAAGATGAGGGTCTGCTGCTGTCCTTGCCTGGCAGATCCCTGATGCAGTGGAAAACGTTTCACATCCTTCTTCAGAAGGCATCTAACAACCAGAATTCTTGAGTTTGTCACCATGGAGTGTTTGCAGTGCCTGAATAGTGCCATGCTTTGCTGTTCACACTCTGCGCTGCAGAGCTCCTTTGTGCCTCTTAGTGAAGTGATCCCATCACTAGGAAGGCTATGTGGCTTGAAAAATGGCTACTGGGGTAGAGACCTTAGTATATGGCTTATTTCAAGGAGAACCCTTCTTTTCTGGGTTAGTTCTCAGCTCCAGCTGAGTGGGCAGGGGCAGATGCCCTCCTTGCTCAGTCTGTTAGGACTGTGCGTCCCATGCAGAGAGATGAAGGAGTTAGGAGCAAGGAGAATAATTTTGTTCTGGCAGTGACCTCCTTGAAATAAAACCAGATTGATTAAGGAGGACATATTTGCTGGCTGTACCCATGATCTTTTTTTGTGGCTCTGTACAAACTCCAGCATTACCACCTCTGTCCCACCACTGCCCCTTTGTCCGTGATATCTCCTGCCCTGTTTCTTGGCCAAGGGCATGATTTTCTTGAGCAGCTTCAGCTGATCTGAGTTTGCCCTGGAAGAGAGCTCCCACCTTCTTTCAGCACAAGTGATGCTTGTGTCTCTAGGCTGGATTACCTAACCTGCTACTGGGCCAACTGAAAGCTTACCCTGATTAGGTTTTTTTGGCCTGATTAGCCACGGGGCTACACAATTCTCACAGCTAATATAAGGGAGGAACTACACCTTTAGGAATCTTTGCAGAATGAATCAGCTTAAACCAGCAATACAAGCTGCAACGCAACCAGCTCCTAAGCCAGAAGGGCCACCAAAATACCCATCCATCCCAGCTGCCTTTTCCCCCTTGCACCGTGCCAGACTTGCCAAGGGGCAGGAGCCAGGGACAGGCACGTGGCTCCTTTCCCACCCCCTCTAGCCCCTGCCCTCCTGCAGGACAGATGTGACATGTCACATTAACTTACTGGGGAAGAGTCTTGGTAGTGGCAGGTGTTGGGGTGGAGAGGCTGGAAACCGCATTTTGCCCTGTATGATAGTCCCATCTCACAGCAGAGTTCCTATCACCTTGGGTGTAAGAGTGACCAGGATTTCTAGGAATAGTCTGGGGCGGGATTTGGGTGCTTTTTCTGAGAGAAACATCCAGAAGGTTGGTGGGAATTGTATAGTTCCATATATAGTAATATTTTTGCGGGTTCTAACAAGTTCCTCTTCTTTTCCGGCTGTTTCCTTCATTTTTCCACACAGAGTTTCAGATTTGGTCCTGAAATAGCTTACGTTGGAGCAACCATTCTGGATGTCTGCAAGAGGATCAGGAATAAGACATTAGTGGGTGGAAACCAAAAGGGTAAGTCGCGTCGGTGCATCTCTCAGCTCAGTCAGCTGGGAGTTCAGTGACTGGGAGTTACAGAGCTACTGCATAATAAACAAAGCGTCTCAGGATTAATCCTGATTTATGAAGATCTTTGGGTTTAGATACCTGCTTTCTAACTGCCCTGGCTAACTGGGAATTTCTTCATGCAGGCGATGTGAGAGGCAGCATGGAAGGGAAGATAACAATCTTATCACGAAGCAATTTTAACGTGTTTGAGGATGCTGTGAAACTTACTGGAGGAGAGAGACCAATTAAAATACACGTGATTGGGGTAAGGGGAAACTGCCAATATGTCTTTCACATCCCAACCTCAAGTCCCCAAGCCTGTTAGCACTTGTAGCAGAGGCACCTACGTGTGGCTTGAAATAGGTGTGGCTGATCTGCTGTCTGCAGCACCCAGGTTTAAAACTAATATTCAAGGAAAAAGCAGCAATCTGTTCTGGCTGGGGAGAGAGTTATTTGGAGCAGCTGTTCTCAAATCTGTGCAGGCGAGGCTCCCTTTTGGGGCTCATGTGTCCCTTTTTTTATCAGGCTCTGATAAGACTGCAGCAGCTCCAGTCTGCTGGAGGAGGCTGGAGCAGGGAAAGAGTGATATATGGCTGTAACAAGTCGCTGCAAGTATTTGCATTAGATGGAGCGCTGCTGACTGTCTTCCGCCACGGCAGTGGCACGGTGTTCCTGCATTAGGGAAATAAAAATCAGCTGTAATTGCAGGGTGAGTGTAAAAAGTAGTGGAAGGCAGTTGGCTGTGCCCTGAGAGAATAAGTATTTTTCAAGCTCTCTTGAGAGACAAAGGCAACGGTTGGAGCTGAAAGTGTCCTTTGGGCTTGTAGATGGCACAGAGGGCTGTGCTCTGCTGTGCTCCGCTCCTTACTAATTTCCAGTCCTGTGATGGTCTGGTCCCTGTCTCGATACACCCGGGGAAATTGGTGCACCAGCATTTTTGGTGAGGGAAACAGGGATTTTCAGCAATGCTGAATGTTAGCCCCTCGAGGGAGCAACACTTCTGAGGTTTGCACTGAATTTTCATTTGCAAAAAGCACCCATGTAGCTGAAGAAGGAGAGTCCATGTGTGTGCACATCTGCAGAAATTCATGTGCTTGAATTGCAGGGAGGTTTTAATAAGGCTCTGCATTTCAAAAGCCTCAGAGGAAACATTAGTCTTCAAACTCTGAATCATCAATACCCATCATTTAATCTGAGATCTTGTTCTGCATCCAGAAATGTAGAAGCACGTGAACAGTTGTCCTAGGGCTGAATAAGTTTGAGGAAGAGCCTGGGTTTTTTGAATTTTAGGCTGATATTTAATTTCTTTTTTGCACTGAGAAACTGCATATTACAATGGAATGAATGTTTGAACTGTCTACCCAGTACCGAAATCCTCGTCTGCCTTTGCAGTTTGGAATAATTCTAAGTTCAGACTGACTCTTCTTTTGATGGAACAAAACAAACTGATTTTGGAAACGAGGGGGGAAAATACTTTCTGAAAATAAAAATTGTCAAAGCAAAGCCTTTTGCTTCAGTTTACAAACAGACAGTTTAGCAAGGTTATCTTCATTGTGGTGGCCCACCGCTTCAGGAAAGAGGATGCAGTTGTGCCTGGAGCTGGCTTTCCCACGAAACAATGTGGAATCAATAGGCCAGCAGCATTTATGGCACAACAGACTTTTAAAGTTCATTTTATCAAAGCAATATGCAGCTATTAAAAGCTAAAAAGACCAAAAACTGAACCTTTTTTTTTAATTTACAAAAGAGAAAACATTATAGAAATATTTTTTTTTTTCTTTGAATATAAAATTCTGCCATAGCTCTGTTATAATGCCAATCAGGTAACGTCCTGTTCTCTTCTTGCTGTCCATCTGTCTGTCTGCAGTGGGCTGGATCATTGCCTTTTGAGCTGCTTTTGATTGTGCTACAACTCCAGGCGTTTCAGGAAACCAGCTCTGCATCTTCAGCACGTTTCCCTTACTCCCTCCCTCTTAACACCAATAACCACTGGGCCCTGCTAGCTTATCTAGAAACTCTGGACAGGTCCTTTACCCCTGTATATTAAGATAATTTGTCGTTTGTTTTAGGGGCTTGCCCGTTTTGGCCTGAGCAGAATTTATGATATTTGGAAGCTCAGTCAACCTGCAGATGAACGGAAAAAATGTGAGTATGTCCTTACTCTTCTTTCTGTGGGTGGTCCTCCCTACAACAGCATGGATTTTTTCAATTTTGCTGTGGTATTGGAAAGTAGCATGCTTCTCGGTGTTTTATTTTATGTTTCCTCATGAAGTTATCTGTTGAGAATGGACTTCTCAATGGTAGTATCATGGGCCGTGCTATTTTGGCTGCTTGAGTGGCTGGCCTTAATACCAGAAATGCCAAAAGTGTGTCTTGCAGGCCTCCCCAGCTTTCAGCTGCGATGCCTTACCTTGAGTGCAAGAGCCTGGTAAACTCAAAGATTGGGATTTTTTCCCTATGTTTTCTGATTTGACTTCATTTTTCATTTGTCTTAGGCTTTTCCTGTTTTGTTTCGTTTTTAAACCTGGTGTGTTGAATTCTCTATCACACGCTTTCTTTTCACAGCTGGATATCATTTAGGAAATAAATAATTCATTTAAAATCTCTTGGCAGCAGTAGGCAAGTATTGTTATATACAGGGCACAGAGACAAAGGACTTACTGAGCTGCCACGAGTGATTGATTGTATGGGTGTTGTTACTGGTTCTGGGGGGGTGAGCTACCAGGAAAACTCCTTGCCATCCAGGTAAAAAGAGAGCATGATGCAGGTTGGAAGGGCCCTGGGGCTGTCTCTGCCCTGAGCTCCTGCTCCAGCCACTCGGAACTCACATTAGAGTCTTTTCCTTTCAATTTCCAAATATCTCTGGGGACGGAGGTTGTGCAGACTTTCTAGGACACATGCTCTAGAAACGATTGAGCTCAGTGAATGTTTGTCAGCCGCTCTTTCCTGCGCTCCTTAAACTTCTGTACCCTTCATAGCACACCAGTGCTGTATCTCAAAGTGATGCTGTTTTGTGAAACTACCTGCTCTGATGAGAGCGTTGAGGTTTGATGGTGTTTTGTATCAGTAAAGAGAAAATTCTGAGCGAAAACTACCCATCACGGAGTGAGGAGTGCATCCCAAGCCCCTGCATCCCACAGCAGCAGTCCATCCACTGCCCCTTCCCTAATACTTACTCTGAAATTTTATTAGAATTTAAAAATGCCATTATATGTGTCTCTCAAATAAACTCATGCCATCTCCTATTTTCTTTTCAGCAAACCTTGTTATAAATGACTCCTTTATCAGAAAATGGGAAGAAACTCAGGGCTTCCTTGGTTTAAGGGAGTATGCAGAGCGCATCGATGACAAAGAGCTGGAAGTGAAGATTGCAATAGTGGAGAAATACAAAGAGCGGATCCCTGAGCTGGTGCAGAGGATTGAGAGCAGCCACGTGTCACAAGAAGCCATGGCAGGTAAAATCAAGCTGTGTCTTTGATAGAGGAGCACATTCAGGTCTTTTTTTCAATCCAGCTTCAGTGCTGAATCCCCCTCATTCTGCAAAAAGGCTAAGCTTGGATCAAGGCAGTCTTTTAGGAAGAAAGGAAGTTGAACAGCTTTTGGAGTACATCTGGGACTCCAGGCGGAGTTCAGGGCAATAAATCTGCCACCAGAGAATTGCTTGATGTGACTTTGCTAGAGGCAAATAAACCTTTGGACACAATATTTTCTCCAGTTGGAAAGCCCTAGGGCTTTGTCCTGCTTTTGGGGATTCCTGTTGGAGTTACCCTGCAACTTGCTGCCTAAAATTTGGGGAGGGTACAAAGCAATTGAGTAAAAAAAGTCATCAAATAAAGAGCATTCCTGTTTGGGAGCTGGGGCTGGGGCTCCGGCTGTTGCCAGCCAGGCATTTTCCTTGGTAAGGAAGTTGTCTTGAGCAGTCTAGATTCCCGATAGAGGTGCTTTGCTTCTGATTTATATCCGGGGAGAAGTGAAATGAATGCAGAATGAAATAATTTCATTTGACTCAGTGCCTCGTGAAATGAAAAGTACCATTATTGCTGCGGTGACCGATCTTTTTCCCTTCTTGTTCCCAACGTGTGCTGGTTACAGATTACCTAATAGGTACTGTCCATCAAGCCAAAGGCCTGGAGTTTGATACAGTGCTGGTTGCAGATGACTTTGTGCAAGTACCATGTCTCAATGGCAATCACCAGAGAACTAACTTCAGTATCGGTAAGGAAACAGCTGTGTTTGGTACCCATCCTGATCTGAAAGTGGGAAAGCAAAGCGTGCTGAACGGCGCTTTGTCATGTGAGCCGGTGCTTCTCAGCATTGTCAAGTGCCACTGGCTGCCCTAGTAGTGATTATTGATTTTGTAGTTTCCTTCACAGCAAGATTAGGGGCAGAGGAGTATTCCTGCAGTCGAGCTTGTAGCCATCTAGCAGCAGAGAAAGACCAACTCCACGCTTGGGAAAGACACTACTTTGCTTAGGGGCATGCTCTGGAAGAGCCCATCTCTTCCCAGTGAGCAGAAAGGAGCTTGCAGAGTCAGTCTAGAGACTGAGAAACTCCTCCAGTGCCAGCTCTGTGCCCAGGAGGTGGGAAAACCCGTAGCAGTGAGCTGCTTCTCCGGGCACGTAGAGTCCTGCCTTTGCCTGGAGGGAGGAACATGGAACGAGGCAGGAGCTATCGGTGGTGTCAGGAACTGCACAGCAAATGCAGGAGAGTGAGTGCTGCACAGCTGTGCTGCTCTGCAAGTTCATGCTCTCCCGGAGAAGCACCAAGCGTCCTTCCAGAAACACTAGTTGAAACATTAGAAGAACAGCAGAGCTGTTCGTCCTTGTTCTCTAAAGCTGCTGCTGATCTTTCCTCCAACCTAGGCATGTACCCTGAGGACGAATGGAACCTGCTTTATGTAGCAGTGACACGCGCAAAGAAGTATTTGCTAATGTCAAAGTCCCTGGAAAACCTTTTAGCGTTGGCTGGGGTAAGTGAAATCTTTCCAAGGTGAGCAGATCCTCAAGTGGGGCACTCTAGGGCCCTGACACCTGCACTCCACAGCACGCTGCACCGAAGCAAGTGCCTCAGCTGGTGTGTGAGCACTCCAGAGGCAGAGCAGACAGCTGGGGAGGGCAAACTCCCGGGAACACCACGGTCTCGCTAGGATTTGGAGTCTTGAGGCAGCTCTGCAAGCCATGATGTCTTGGGCAGAATGGGCCGCCGCTGCCAATTTAAGGAAGTGCCAAGAGAGTCAGCACCCATTACCCATAAAATCTGCACATCTCTGATTATTGTGTTTGGAGGGGGGGGGTGTACTAGAAAAGCATAAAAGAGGATTATCGTAAGATTCACCCTGATCCCAAGATTCATGCTGAGCATGGACTATGCTGTGGCTTTTGCTGGAGTAGACCAGAATAGCTGAGGTCACATTTTTTCCTCAGTTCACGCTGCTCTGCTCTGTGGTTTCAATAGCAAGGCACAAGGTTGCAGCATTTTTTCCACAGTCTCTGCATTTGGGTGTTGTCTTCCACAGATCCTGACTTCATATCTCACGTAGGTTCCCTTTTCTCTGTCTGCAGTGCTTGCTAGCTCTTACTTCACTTCCTTCCTCACAAGCTGCTGCTGGCTTCTGCTCGATTTCCCTTGTCACCAAGGATTTGGGATTTTTTTGTTTTGTTTTATAAAAAACCATCATGTTGCAAGTCACTTTCCAGGGGGTTAAAAAAAATAATGAAACAACCCAGTATCTCAGCTCCCTCTTGAGTGTTGTTCCCTTTTTTTTTCTTGTTTCTTAGGAGCATTTCCTTCGGGTGGAGCTGATGAGTGAGGCTGCAAAGGACGGGGCCCCCATCGCTTGTTCCGTGCCGCTGTGTACAGAAACACTGCAGTCCAGCTCCAGGCTGGTTGTGAAGAAGCTCCCTTTGACTCACGTAAGTCCCCTCCCTGGGCCTTTGAGATCAAGTTTCTGAATCAGGAGCCTTCATAAGCCCCTCCGGCCACCCGCAGGGCTGCTGTGCGCTGTGACAGCTCTGAGCTGTTGCACTGGGGAGGGACAACCTGAGTGCTAAGCTTTAGTGGAAGTGACCAGGGAAAGTTCTGTAGCTGGATCTCATGCCCACAGCTCCCCGTCCCTTTACTTCAGCTCACAACCCCAGCTCATAACTGGGGGTGACTTCCCAACTGTATGATTAGGGGTGGTGTTGCAGTTCCCATGGATCCACTCGAGTCTTCACCTCTCTTCTGAGACTAATTGTGGTCTCAGGTGGGGCCGGTTTGGGGGTTTTGTTGTGTCAGATCCCATATCTGACTCTTGGAGCCTCTGCCGAGGTCATCGAACGTTGTCTGAAGCTAGCAGAGCACCCCTCGCCCCTGCCAGCCAGCTGGAAGTGACAATCTGACTTTTGGGTCCAGTTTTGGCCTCAGTCCCACCTTCTGGCTCTGGGGTTCACCCGTGCCCAGAAGGTGCGGTGAAGGCCAAGTTTCCCTAGCGCTGGGATCTGCAAGCACGCAGTAAATCTGGTGGAGCTCCATGTCCACATGGAGCAAGATGTGCTCCTGAGAGCATCTCACACATCTAACAAGAGATAGCAGGTGGCTCCAAGCCATCAGCAGGGGACATGGGCACTGAGACAGGCAAAGCCTTGTCCTTCACCAGCAAAGACCTACACAGGGACGTTCTGGTTGTTGCAGCTATTAAACAAGATAAGGGATTTCCTTGCAAGGGAGGTGGCAGAAGACGCTTCGGGCACATGGTTGATCTCTTCCCTGGATGTGAGAGGGTTGCGTCCGAGGTTGGAAGCCTTCCTCCAGCCATCCTCTTCTCTCAAATCTCTCTTTCCCCTTACAGAGCAATGGCAGCAAGGATGCAGGTGGCTACCTTTGCCACGCTTGCACGCAGCAGCGCTTTGGCTGTCTGACACCACTCACCTTTTTCCCAGCGCTTCAGGAACAGCCCGTGCAGCTCTAATGAAGCCCTCCAGCTCCCCAGAGCCCTCACTGTGGTCCGGAGCCATCCTGGGTGCAGGACAAGACCTGTTGTCACATCCCAGCTCCAAAATCAGGTGGATGTTGGAGCAGGATTTCAGACCAACTCGAAGAGGAACCCTCCAGGCTCTCTGCAAGGAGGTGTGAGACCTTTTCTCCAGCCCTGCCTTGCCCTCCAAGAGCTGGTCAGCATGGCCTGCACTGCATCACTGCACAGAAGAATATGCACTATATAAGCTGTATCGGACAGGATGGCTTTGTTTTTTTGAGCATTACCTCTCTGTTACCTCTGTCACCAGGAAAACACCTCCAGTGACCAAACTGCCAGGATATCCTTGCCTATTCCTTTACATCATGCCTTGGTGAAATCCCTCTGAGCCACCAGAAGAAGAGGAAGCGCAATGCTGAAAAGTACCCGAAGGAATACTTTATTTCTAGAAAATGGATTTTTTTACTATCAGCTTTGGGAGGAAGTCATTAGTCTCTCCTGGCTGAATTCATTTTCCTTACTTGCAGCCAAGGGGTTTCCCCAGACTCTGTTTCCCTTCTCCCTACAGCAAACCATAAGGGAAGAAGAGAGGCAGCATCTGAAGAACTGCTTTGATTTGGTTTCAGTCTTAACTCAGACACAAACTGGAGAGCGCTTTTAATCCTGAAATTAAATTTGTAACAAAAAAAAAATCAGAAGAAAGCCTTAATGCTTTCTTTTTTTCTCTTCCCTTCTGTTAAGAAGTCATCTTGAGTTGCATTTATTTACCAGCCGTCACAGTAGCAGTGGTGCAAGCAGCACGGTGCTCTTGTAAATCGGGTGGTGGCTTACGCTCTCTATTTGAAGACGCCATCGCTCTTTGTACCAGAGCCTGTGTCATGTGGAGATCAAAACCAAAACCAATTTCAGAAGAGATCTGCTCTTGGACATGGGCCCAGAGCCATGAGCCGTGCCTGCTGGAGGAAGCTCGTGCATCCTGTTGATTTCCACGGTTTTTCATTGAATGGTAACTGCTTTGCTGGCTCTCCTTTCACTTTTGAAGCACTGATTTCAAAAGGCTTTACCTCTTCTGCCCACCTAAGTGCAGGCAGTTCACCCAGGACTTGGATGTTAGAGGTGACCGCAAAGCTCAGCGCAGATGTTGGACCACGTACCTCCAGCGATTCCTTCCAGCCTCACCTGTTTTCCAACCATCCTGCGGTATGTTGTGGAGAGGCAGTGCCGTTGCCAGAGGGTTTGGTCTGCCAGGCATCCAAAGGGCTCCTTTCTCCAGCTCTGACGGTCCGGAGCGGTGGGCACAAACCAGGAGGACAAGATGCAGCGGTGAGGAAAGGACGTGGAAGTTGAGTAGCTGGATACTTAACTGCTTTCCAGCTGACTGCTGAAAACCCTTTTGCCATCCAGCTGAGCCAAATGAGCGATGGCAGCTGCCACCTTGCCATCACCCTTTGCCCTAGAGCATGGCACTACTGGTGGCCGGTGAGCCCTTGCTGCTCTGGAGAAGGATTTCACCCCAACCCAGCTCACGTCTGCCCCTGCTGTCCTCCCCACTATCGCGGCTGCCGAGACGCCCGACCAGACAAAAAAATCAACTGCTGTGTATGCATTATTTTACATACAATATATACACATTTGTACATAAAATGGCACCAGTATAAAGCTGCCCATTCTGTAGCAAGGGGGAAACGAGGGGATAACAACTGATGGTGGACGAAGGGAAAACACGCAAAAGAAAATACTTCCTACGTCATGTTACTGCCTTCAGTCATGGATAGTGTCTATAGTGAAATCGCTCCTGCTTGTGGTCCCCTGCAAGCGGCCGGAGCCGGTGGGCACCTGGGGTCGGTGCCGAAAATGCCTCCGAAGGATCCCTGAGCTGCGTACGAGGGCTGACACCTGTGACCGTGGCGGGCAGACACCAGTGCCCTTCGCTGCGGTGGCGGGTTCACTGGTGAATGGCTGCAAGAGAGCAGGAAGGGGGTGAGGCTGTGGCAGAGGGATGCTTAGCTGGGTCCCTCTCTCTCTGTTTTCCACCAACAGCGCTGCTTTCTGGGTTTTGGGGCAATTTGGGAGCAAAGCGGCTCTAGGAAAGAGGCTAGTGCCCATCTGGCCCAACTCTGGCCTTGCTCCTGACCAGGGAAAGGGCGCTACTCGGGGCAGGGCAGCCCAGCTTCACCCCTGACACCCAAAGCCTACCCCCTGCACCCCAAACACCCTCCGCTGGGGCAGGCAGCTCCACTCCCTGCTGACCACCAGCACCTGCAGGACCACCTCCTCCGAATTCTGGCTCCTGACGCGGGACATCCCCCGCCTCCGCGCCACCCGGGGTGCTCGTGGGGCTCCCCCACCCCGCCGTTCAGCCACACAGATGGGACACCCGCGCACCTTTGGGTGCTGGAGTCGTCTCGTCCGCGGGAGTCACTTGTTGAGGTTGGAAGGAGCAGCTGTGCGTCCCGGGGATGAGGATGCTCTGCACGGAGGACGGCTGGGGACCGGGACATGCTCTGCCACGTGCCGCAGCCGCTCGAGGAAGCGTCCGGCTTTCCATCCAAGCCCCGAGCATCCTCCGGGCTCGTGGGTGCACCGAGTTGCCTGGCGGTGGGTACTCAGCCCGTGGGGAAGACGCCAGGCGGCACCATCTCATCGTTCTCAGCAGCGGGAGCCACCATGGGGATGGCCGTCACCGGCACCGCGTAGCTCTGCCCCGTGCGCCTGCGGAAGGGAGAGGAGCGTCACCGGCATCCCAAGGCCTTTCCTCGGCTTCCAGGAATGCGCGGAGGCCGAGGACAACTCATCACCGGGGTGGAAAGACCTCGTGGGGCTCGGCGCACTTACATTTTCATCCTCCAGCAGCAGCAGGCTACGATACCGGCGACCACCAGCACCGGGAGCCCTGCAGGGGAGATGCGGTGACTGATGAGCATCTTCCAACGTGTGGCCCGGGGCACGGCCCAGCTCAAGCAAAACGATTCCCCAAAGAGCCAAAAATGCTTTGTGCGCGTTCACAAGGTGCCCTCCCCACCCCGGGAGGAAATTTGGGTGCTGCATCCTTCCTCCCTCGGAGGCATTGCCCTCGACCATGGCATAAGCCTCCCACAGCCCCGAGGAGGGCTTTTAAGCTAAAAAATAAAGAAAATAAGCCCCTGCTTGCCAAAATAAGCTTTTTTTTGCCCGGCTTACCAATGGAAGAGGCCAGAGTCTGGATGGAGACTGTAAAAGAAGAGAGAAATGGAGGTTTTTAGCTGCAAAGCTAGGAAAGGCGGGGATGCTGGGGGGACCCTCACTAAAAAGGGGTTTGGAGAGAAGGAAAAAAATGCATCGAAAAAGTAAAAGAGCCTTTGCCGGTTGAAACTAGCCCTGTTGGAAGGTTATCGTTCCCTAGGCAGGTGGCCCAACCTGCAGCACGGTCCGTGGGGACGGTGGGCAGCGGGGTTGTCCCCAGAGATGACCCTGGGGCCATCCCCTCTCCCGGTGTGGATGTCCGTAGCCATGGGGGCATCTCTGGCACCATGGACTTCTCCAGTGACGGCCCGTCGGTCGCTGGTGGCGTGGGTGACCGGTCAGCAGCTCCCGGCAGCTCAGGTGTTACTGCTGGAGAGGGGTCGGAGGTCAGGCTGGCATCGGTGGTTCCTGCTGGGAAAATGGTGTGAAACCTTTTAATTTCAAAAATTAAAAGGCACGCTCCAGGCAGCGCCATTATTTCGGTGCTCAGCCTCGTGCCCGCTTCGGGCAGGTTGCAGCGAGGGGCGATGGCAGCCCATCCGGCAGCTACAAAATGGCATAATTTCACGCAACGGAATTAATTCGATCGCACCGTTGAAATATTTTTGCTTCCCACACCACGGCGGTTGTGGTTTTGCCGTGACCACAGTGACGGCGGTCCCAAACCGACCCCCGTGGGCTGCGTTTGCCCCTTCCTCACCCTTTTGGGTCGTCCCCTCGGCGTGCGGCACGGTCGGGAGCTCGGGGCTGGGGGTTTGCGGAGGTAGAGCCGGGTCCCCTTCGGGAAGACACAACACAGAACCACCATCAGTGGCGGCGCCGGCGGCACCCTGCGTCCTCCTCTGCCACGTCGGCGATGGAATTCTCCCCCCTCCCCGGTCCCCGTCGCGTCCTGGCTGCCGGGCGAAGGCTTACGGATGCATTGCAGCGTGGTGTGGGTCCAGTCGGGCTGAGTGGAACCGTCGCGGAGGATGCACTGGATGAGGCTGGAGGTACCGGCTTTGCGCTTGTAGCCCGGGTTGCAGGTGTAGCGCAGGCGGGTGTTGAGCAGCGTGTCGTTGCCCGCGTCGATGTGCGCGTTGGCCACGTCCTTGGGGCGGCTGCATCGCGCTGGCGCTGGAAGCGGGGGGAGAAAAAAAAGGAAAAAAAAAATAAATAAAGAGTTGGAGATCACAAGAGGGAGTTTCGGCACCCTCTGGCCCCGGCTCGCTGGGCTGAACGGCACCCAAGGTGGTCAAATCCTGCCAGGGGGTGGGAAGGGGGTTACTGGGGCTGTCCTGGGGCTGGGAGAGCCTCATCCAGCACAGAAAGACAGCGGTGAAATGGCTCTGCCTGTGCCCGGGGGACGGAGGAGCGGAAAGCTCCGTTTCCAGCACGTTTGTGGTCACTTATAGCGGCCCCTCCGGTTGCTGAAGACTTTTTGCAGAAATTCATCCCCTTGCAGTCCCCCTGTCACCGGCTGCTGCATTTCGGCCGCGCTCGCCACCCCCTTTTTTTTCTCTGCTCGTTTTGCAGTTGGACGTGAAAAATTCCGGGGTGTCGCGTGAATCCTCCAACCACTTCCCAGGGTTTTTACCTGCCGGAGGTTGCAGCCCTCGGCCCTGGCGGCGGCTAAAATCTGATCATCACGTGGCCGGGCAATGGGGTGGTGATGGGCTACTGGTTATGGCTTTTCTTATCCCCAGAGGGGTTCGTGCTTCCCCTTCGGCCTCGATTTGAGGTCGGTTTCGCAAGAGGGTTTTACAATTTCACTTCTTTTCTCTGGTGCAACGGAGAAAGTTTCTCAGTTGCCCTGAGACCGTGCCCACGCCTGGACCCCTGCCACAGCGTGGGAATGGCTCATCCGTGACCCCGGCCGCTGCCAGCTCCCGGATGGAGGGATGCGCAGCCTGGATAAAGCAGTATACAGCCAGGCTGGAGTGGTTCCTAGCTGGGATGGAGCGATGCACAACTGGGATGTGATACACGGCCGGGATGGAGCAACACGTGGCCACAATGGAGTGATGCACGGCCGGGACGGAGCGGTGCGCAACCGGGATGTGATGTGTGGCCGGGATGGAGCAATCCACGGACGGGATGGAGCAATCCACGGCCAGGATATGATGCAGGGATGGAGCAATGCCGAGCGGGGACGAAGCGTCGCCCAGCTGGGATGGAGCGGTGCCCAGCAGGGATGATGCACATTTGGTACGGAGGGACGTACGGTTGGGCTGGGATCGGGAGCGGGGATGGGAGCGCAGTGGCAGCGAGGACAGGAGCAGAACAGGGATGGGAATGCGTCGGTGATGGGGACAGGAGGCCACTGGGGACCGGAGTGCGACGGCAGTGGGGACAGGAACACAACATGCTCCCCCAGGCACCCAAAACACCCGGAGATAAAAATCTCCTGCCCCAATTTGTTATGTATCCCCAGAACATCCCAGGGGAGAGCGGGGGGGGGGGGGTTTGCTCCGTTTCGGTGCTTGGCTGGGTCTGTGGTCTGTGCTGTGTCCCCGGCATTGGGACATCCCAAAGAGCTGCAGCCGCTGCGCCCGGAGAGCACGAGCGACGCAGCGGCTACACGTGTGCTGAGCATGTCAGTTCTCAGCCTCCTCTCGCGGCGACGGCGGCGGCGAAATCTCGGGAGTGTTTCAAGGAAACGCCGCGGGCCCTTTCACAACGCCCTCGCACATCGTCAGACCTGAAGCTGCGCCATAAATGGAACAAAAAGACTTTCCAGTGCCAAGACAACCCGCAGCCACGTCTGCGAAGGAAGCATACCAGGAAATCCAGCCAGAAGCATCAAAAATGTCCAGGAAAAACAGGGACCTGTGAGTCCTGCTTATGCCTTTCAGCTTTTAAACCTGATCTCATCATCCTAATCCCACCAAAAGACTTTTTTTTCCTGGTTGATTTGACTGTAAAATCATCTCCTCTTCCAAAAAAATGCCCAAATCCTTCGATGGCAAGACCCCCGTGTCTCTGCTCTCCAGGATCACAACCCTGGCATCTCATGCCATCGCTGCACGGATTTCAGTTTGGTCGATGAGACAAAACACATGCCAAAGGGAAAAAGGGGAGGAAATCTTTGGGGATTCAGGTTTCCAGCGCCGCTACAGCCCTGGAGGTGCACGGCCAAGATTTAGACTTTCTTTTACACCCCAGCAGTGAATTGGAAGGGGTGTAAAGCACGGATGGATGGGGAGAGCTGTGACCGTGATAAAGCTCTCGCTTCCAAGCGAGGAGATCTGCAGTAACTACAAGCCTCTCCCTCTCTTATTTGCTTTTTTACTGAAGCAGATTGATAAAATTCCCTGGATCTGGGCACCGTCGGGTACTTGCACGCAGAAAAAAAAACGGATCTGTCTTCTGTTTTCCTGTTAATTCAAGGGAAAGCCCACAAGACTCTTCCAGGATGGCCAGAAGCATCTCTCTGCTTGTCTCCTCTCCCTCTGAGCTTTGCAGGTTGAATTTTCCCATTGATGTGTCAGCCCGAGTGCTCAAAAACTCATCGCATCGTTAGCCAACCTCCGAAACGAGCCATGGTGCCGGCTACCAGCCTGCTTGGGGAAAATACCTCCAGCTGCCTTATTTCCATCTGAACTCCCTGCATCCCACGGATATTAGATTTCCAGGTTGAAACGCATGCGCGATCTTCGGGCGGTTTTGTATTTGCATGGTTAATTCATGTTTTCGCTTTGCTTTTTTGTTTTTCTCAAATGATGCCGGTGAGGGGGAGCTTGTCGCGGCACGTCAGGAAGCAAACCACGCGGGCGCCGGGATGGGTCCCAGGGACGGAGATGATGCCACGTGCCGTCATCTCACGTCACGGAGGTGTCCCCCTCCAGCTTCGTGGGCTGCAGGGGGATGCACAACCACAACTAGACACCGGAGAATCCACACCGGGAAGCCTTGACCATTTTTTCTTAGAAGATTATCAGCAAAAGGGCCAGAGTGGCGCTCGTTTTCTGCTATTGGCTTAAGAACTATAAGCCAAAAAATGTGAAAAAAATAGACATTTCAGAAGTCTGTGCCCAAGACTGGGGAATTCATGAGAAATGCCAAAATCACAGAAATAAATATAACTTTTTCACGTTTTTAACCGAAAAACATTTACAATGGAATGGCTGTGCCGGGGGTGGGAAGCAGGAGAGGACGTGATGCCCAGCGCCAGCATTGCGGGACACGTCGGCACGGCTGGCGCAGAGGGGCTGCCGCACCTCCCAAATTATCTATCCATCGAGTGAATTAAAAGCGATAAATATTATTCTTGTCCTCTAACACCCCAAATAAGAATGTTTTCTACCCCAAACGATGGTCCTGATTGGATCACCGCTGCCAGGAACGTTGCCTGCGGGTCCGGGACGGAACCGTCAGGGGATATTGACTTCAGAGTCAGCTATTTTTAGCCTGTTCCTGAGATGTATCCGCGACACACGCAACTCCTGCCTTATTTTTGCCACTGGAGTCATTTTACAGCCCTCGCTGCACCCGCTGCCTGTTTAGAAATAGGAATAAATTCATTTTCTAGGGTTTTGCAGCTTCAGCAGCAGACAGGAGCCCGAAGAAGGGAGAGCACTAAAGCTGTCCCGAAGCTCTGCGCTCCCTTCCAGCCTTATCTCCGGCGCTTCCATGCAAGTCCTTCACCATTCCCCCACTTCCAGTTATTTCTGTCCTAATGGTCTTGCCGCTGCCGCCAGCAGCTGTCAGCATCACTGGCTGCTCCGCCGCCTGCGCTGAGCCGCGATGGTGATTTTTTTCCTGAAGCGGCCGGGTCCAGAGAAAGGCGACGGAGCCGGTGGAGGGTCTAGAGCCCAAGTCCCGTGTGGAGCGGCTGAGGGAACTGGGAC
>JAVJGG010000005.1:1617503-1635095 GCA_035590195.1 Aviceda cuculoides | reverse complement strand
CCGCCCCGCCCCGCGCATGCGCCGCCGGGACGCCCCGCCCTCCCCCCAACCAAGCTTCCCGCGCGTCACGGGGCGTGTAACCGCGGCGTCCCCCGTTGCCTGGCGACGACCTGGCGCTGTCAGCCGCTCCCGCCGCTAGGCGGCGTCTGATTGGCCACTGGCGCGCCGGGCGACCAATCGGAGAAGAGGTAATTGCGGGGCTGGGACGCCAGAACCGGAGGGCGGGTGGGCAGGCGGGAGTGAGGGAAGAGGGCGGCCGGTCTGCTGAGGGAAGATGTCGAGCCGGAGGAGCGTCGGGGACCCGGAGGTGGCGTGAGGGGCTCTTCCCGTCGCCGTCGGCCTCCCGCCGGCGGGCGGGGGGGACCCGGGGGTCCGGGCCGGGGAGCGGCGGCGGCCTCCTCCTCCTCCTCCTCCTCCTCCTTCTCCGCCTTCTCCTCCTCCTCCCCCTCCCCCCTGAGGGGGTCAGCCCTGGGTGGCCCATGGGACGCAGGGTCCCCAGTGGCCGGGGCGTCCTTGGGAGCTGTGGGATGTGGGGACCGATTCGGTGGGGTGTCCTGAGGGTCGGGGGCTCTCGGGGGTCTCACAGTGGGCCGGTGCGGCCTCCAGAGGGGTAACGCGGGGCGGGGGGGAGGGGGGGTCCTGGGGCCCCCAGAGCCGGGTGAGTGGGCGGGTGGAGGGGGAAGTTTGCCTTTTGAGTCTTTAAAGTGGCAGTTTAAATCTTGGGGATTTAATATCGAGCTGGAGATTCAGAGGTCTGTCCTTCTGCTGGTGAGCAGAGATGTCCGAGAGGATGCCTGTGGTGTCGCTCCTCTTTTTGCTCTCTCTCAGAGCTCTTCAAATTGCCTTTTCCGTTAATGCTTTTTTGCCTTTAAAAAAACCCACATGGCTGTATACTGACTTCCTCTTATCTTTTCCCTCTTAAAACAGTACTTAACCAGGCGCATCCCTCAGAATCCCAGATACCAGCATATAAAAACCCGCCTCGATACCGGTAAGTGAAATCATTGTAGGGTAAAAACACCAAACATGGATGTAGGAGTATACAAAAACATGCTGAATGTCTTAACTGCTTCTGTCCTGAGCTCCTTTACCCCAGATGCTGTGCAGCTGTGGGTGTATGTAGAAGATTTGCACTCCTGCTGGTTGGGAACATTCACAGTGACTTCCCCTCTCCAGTACAGTGGCTAGAGAGCACTGCCTGTTCCCAGAGACGGTTGGCAGCTGGGATCCAGCTAGTCCTTCGACTGACTTGGCTGTTTAGCTCAGCCTTCCTTGCAAGAGAAAAGCATGAGGAGGAAAATCGTGGTACTTTTGATTTATGGCTGCCTTGTATTGTCATGGTGAAAGAGGATCTACAACAAACTTTGTGATTATAGTCTGATCTTTGCCTTCAGAAAAATAATGTAAGGCTTAATAGCACTGAAGAAAATCACTAATAAAACATTAATAACGAATTGATTGATTTTTTTTTTTTTTTGTTACAGGAAACAGTTTAACAAAATACACTGAGAAGTTGGAAGAGATCAAAAGAAGTGAGTATCTGGAGAGGAGCAGAGTGTAACTTGCGGTGGGTTAGTTCAAAACTGAAAGAGCATGGAGGAGCAGGGGTTGACTCCCAGGCCCTCAATTTGATTGGAAATCTCCACTCCAATGCTTCCCACAGCCATTTACAGGAATGAACTGTAGAAACGGGTAGGAGTAGTATACAAAGATGTTTCTACCTTGATTCTTTGCTGAGCGCTTTCTGCTTTGTCCTGCGCCTTATTTCTCTGTCTCTTACAGTGCTTCACAGATTTAACTTAAGAAATGAGGCGGGCAGGTCTAGGAGTCTTTCCGGATACTTCTTTGTGCAATTTTTGTTATTGAATGGACAGGAAGAAGTCTCTGGACTAAGAAAACTAGACTAGACTCGTCTGGGAAGACTCAGACTGCACTTCTGAGACTTCATTTCACTTTTAGGTAACAAGATGATTGAACTTGAGATCTCTTACCTTTGTATAATTTTAGCGTACTTAGATTTCTATCAGAATACTCCAAGATAGGAAAAAGAGAAGCTCATTCCTGTGCAACTCATTGACTTCACCAGAATTAAACACTGATATTTTGAAGGCGACGGGTTGTTCAGGCTAATGAAAGCCTAACTGGTTTTTACTTCAGTCTGTTTTTCCACTGAAAATAGGCTTTAAAAATTCTTACTAATAAAGCTAACATTTTACTACTTTATTTTCAGCTACTGTCCAGATTATTTTCACGTAGAGAGCCAGGAAAGCTATTAAACCCAAAAGCTGCACTTATTGTTGTGAAAGAAAAATCATCCCCATTAATGAGGATTAATTAAGCTTTTGAATGTTCAGTTTTAGTTCTTAGACCCACTTACTGTGTTCCTCTACAGTGGCAGTGTTCATATTGTAAGGAGGTCACTAAACTGTCACGTGAATATGTTTGTGCTTGGCTTTGTGCAAAATGGTTCTTTGTTGCTGGTTTGTTTGTTGGTGTTTTTTTAAAACCATGGGTCTTTGGGGAATGTCAAAAGAGAAGTGACCTTGCTTTCCAAAACCCTGTGTTGACTAAGATTTCAGTGCTTAACACTGGATTGCCATCGCTTTTTATCTGTGTTGAAAATCTTGTTGTATGGGTCTAGTTGGTTTTCAATCTCTGCTGTGAACCTGATTTCGTTTCATGTAGGAGTTCTTTTGTTTAATCGTGGTTCTGGAGTCCAGTAGAAACTTTCTCATTATATTTGTGCTGAATAGACACCTTGTGTTCCCAGGCAGTTTAGAAACTTCTCCCTGTTGATTTCTCATGGATAGATGACACCATTTGGACACAACTTTAAATACCCAGTACAGTCAACTCTCTGTCTCTTGTGTAATGTGAGAGAGCGGGACTTAATACCCTGAGCCCGCTGTGGAATCAGAACATAAGAGAGCTGGAACCACGATGATTTGCCCTTTGGCGGATTGTCTTGAGGAGAGACACCAAGCCTGTTCCTTTTCTCTGGTGTCGCTTCACTCATTTCTGAAGCCCTGAGGAGCACCTCCTTGAATACACAGTAATTACAGCTTCAGACCAGATCACTGAAGCAAAAAATGTCAGAAAATTCGAATGGACCTTCCAGGACAGAACCGGGTACGTTGTGTTGCTTTTGTAGTCGGAAGCAGCACTTCTTCTGAACTTTCAGATAACTGCTGGGAGGTTTTTGGTGTTTCTTGTTGTTAGAAATAATTTGGGGTGATAAAGGCAAGATCTAAATCAAAAAGTCTTGTTCTGGGATAAATAATCATTGCTTGAGGTGGGCAGAAACCATCCAGCAGCTGTATTGTATGAGCACTGTGACAACGGTTCTGCTTTGTCAGTGTTTATATACATCCAGTGCTTCATGAGCTTTGCTGCTTTTATTAGTCCTTCTAAATGAAGTTTATTTCTTGCTCTTCACATGACTGAAGGGCTCTTTTTGTCCATGGCTGGGGAGTTTTAATCATTTGGACGTGGGCTACATGCGGGTTTTGTCAGGCAGATGAAATGGGCTGTATAAAAGATAATTGTTGCTGTTATTTTTGAGTTAAAGGGAGGCTTTAGCAACCTGAACTTGAGGCTTGAAACCAGGTGGTTTTGCAAGAACCGCAAGACTCATTTTCAAGTTAATTGATGTTCTGAAATCTAGTTTATGCACAGGTCTTGTGCTTCAGACCCGTGGTTTGAAATGCATAGCGCACACTGCAGTGCACTGGGATATTTTGGATGGGCTTCTTTTTTCTAAGACAAGTTGCTGAGTAGCAAGTAGGCACTTGCTTTGCAGTCTAGTGACAATTATATAGGGTAGGACGTTGAATTTGGGAACTCTGCTTCCTCTGAATGCTGAAAATTAATTGGCCTGCCTCTCCAGGAAGCATATTTAAGAGGGAAGGGATAGGAATAAAAAAACCCCACAGATGAAAACTCACAATTTCTGTTTTTGTGTCTGTCCTGCAACCATAATGTGCCTGCGGGCTGTGTGTGCAGAGAATCTTGCCTGAGCAGAACATCGGTCAGGAAGCGCGTGATCACCACTTGTATTGGGAAGATATCTCGGCCTGCAGTGTTCGCGTGGCTCCTTCTCTAAACACATGTCAGCTTGAGAGTTTTCATAAGCTAATTTTGCGGTAGTTTTTTGTGCGGTGGTTACAGGAATATGGATTGGAGCCCTTCCCCCTTCTCCCCCATCTTCCCTTGCTTAAGCTAATGGAGCATTCAGCAGATGGTTTCAGAGGATTTAGAATTGCTTAACTGGCTGGATTTGCTAAAAGTCCTGTACTCCATTGTTAGTCCTCTTAGCTGAACAGCTGGAGAGAGACCAGTTTGGAATATCCTCCAGTAGTTACTAAAATTATTAGAAAAATGCAAAGGATTTTTCTTTTTTTTTTTCTAAATAAAAATGTGTGACTTCAGAGGTGGAGCTTAGTAAGGGAGGAGGAGGAAAAGAAAGGAGGAGCAATTTTATTTTTCAAGAGAGCTTAGATTCATTACAGCATGGCTTCAAGAGGTGCATGCAGAACTCGGTACAGCTGCAGTGCCTGACATGGGAGGAATTTTGTTCATCTTCTTTGCCTTTCCGTGCCAGTGCAGAATTGGCTTTTTTTTTTTTTTTTTGGTCCCCCCCCTTTTTCTTCCCTCCTCTGCTATCTTCTTTCTAGATGTATATTTCCCAAAGGACGAGGCTTCCATTACTTCCCGTGGGAGGCTATTTCATATCAAGATGTTCCTACTGATACTCGTCTCAGCTTCTCTCTCCTACTACATACGCCCTTTTGTTTCACACTAGAAGGCTTCTCTCTTCCTCGTGTTTACACATCTCGAGTATCTGTATGCAATCAGACTTCCATCCTTGTCATCACTTACTTAGCACTGTTAATCTCTGCTCTGGTTGTTTCCCAGTCATTCCAACAGACTGCTCAGTTTTCTTGCTACCTAAGCTTTGTCTTCAGGCTTAAGAGTCAATTAGTCCAGTTTCTCCATAGCAATTATGTGTGCTTCAAGCTGGTATCCACACTGATCTGCTGTTTGGTTTTCTGCGTTAAATGGCTTCTGTCAGTTATCAGTTCCTTTAGATATCCGTATCAGCAAATTGTAGGAATCGGAATTTAATTGTCAGAAAAAGTAAGAAAACCTGGAGCATTTTAATGGGTACGATTAAACATACATGTTTGGCTTAGTGTTTGAAAAGACACAGTCTGAGATACAGTGCCCCTGTGCTCTGATTCTGCTGTAACTTTCACAAATTAAAAATTCAGGTAAATTAAATCTTTTGGTTTAAGAGCCATTGCGACCGTAGTGGGCTTCAGAAGAACAGCAGGCAAGGTGATAAATTCATGAAACTGCTTCCTTCCCCCAGCAAGAACAGAAAACACAAAGTAATACACATTTGAGTCTAAAAGCAACTAAATGTGCTTTTTCCACTTCAATCATATCTGGACAAGTTCTCTCTTTATAACTGGTATTACTTTTCACAAAGTCTTCAGGCTTGCTGCTCTGGTCCTTCAGCGCAAGCTTAGCTCCCAGAAATCCTGCCTTGTTGGAGAAGAGAGTCTGAGAATAGCTGGGACTAACCTGCCAGCTAACCTGGCATTTGCAAAAGCTGGAATTAACTGAAAATTTACATTGTCCTCTTCTGTTTTGTTTTTGAAGATTACAGATATAAAAAGGATGAGCTGTTTAAAAGACTGAAAGTGACTACTTTTGCCCAGTTGGTATGTATAGTTCCCTCTCTGGCCTCTGAAAGTTGTTATCTTTTATGAACAGCATTTTTGCTTTGTCTAAAGCTTCCTACGTAGTTATGTAGCCTTAATGTGTAATTATTCTGTATTGGCTTCTTCCTGCCCTCATAGATTTCCCTTAATAAAAGCAAACAATTCAGGCCAATTTTTTCAGAGTACTCAAATGCATTTAGTTCCAAGTTGAAGTTTGTAGTGACTCTGTCTTTGAAATTTGTTCCCTATTTTTTGTCCGTTAACTTAAGAGGATCTTCAAGCCTCTTACAAAAGAGAAGGGCTATGTAAAGTAGCATTCAAATCTGATCTCATCGAGCTTTGTGTCAAGCAGTCACAGCCTGAAGCCCTCCTTAATAGCGGGTTTAATTGCAGAAGATGGGAAGGTTGTGACTTCAAGGCTTTCTGCATAGTTTTTTACTTAAAAGTAATGAATTAAAATATTAACAAATGGAAAATTTGACCAGTAAATAAAGAGATGTGTGTTGCTTACGTGTTGGTTCAAGAGAACTAGTAAAAACTAGAAAAAGACAAGCTGTCTTCAAAGGAGAGAAGGAAAGGGAAGGTTAAACTTGCAGATACTGAAGGAGTGGGTTTGTGCAGACTCATATCTTCAGTTCCCCTGGATGGTTAAGACCAATCGTGTAACTCTCACTGGTGTGATGAACTGATTTAGTATGTGAATATCTCGGGTCTGCTCTCACAAACCAATTAACCATGTGTGATTTTTAGCCAGTGTAGCGTATGCTCCGAAATGTTTCAGTTGCAGCCAGTGGCTGAACTTCATAAATATCAGAAAACATTCTGGTATTTGATATTGCCAGCACCACATACCTGGCTTTCCTTTATTCTAAGGTTGAGTGTTCATTTTTTTTGCTACAACTTTTGTTTAATAACAGGACACGCTTGCAGTAGAAGTTGCATTGAGTTAAATGTGTTTTGGCTTGAGGATTGTTTTTCCTTAAGCTGATCCCTGCTGTCTTTCATTGACACCGGTGCTTGCGTATCAAGATATCATTGCTTGCTTTTATTTCCTGCAGGTCATCCAGGTTGCCTCTCTATCTGATGAAACCTTAGAAGTCACAAATGAGGAGATCCACAAGCTGGAAGGTAACAATATTTATTGTAAGCACAAAGAGAGCGAGCTGTAGAACACTGTCATATGGTGAACTGTGTCCTGACAGACATAGCTGACTATTCAGCAAGTCTTTTGCTCAGGAGGAAAAAAAAAAATTAACCTGTGGCCTGCAACCATTCCACTTTGGGAACAGAAACACTCCTAAAACAGAAAGTCTTGCAAATAAGAAAGGCCTTGTGCTGCCAAGTTTATTGTAGTAACTCATTAGATATCATGCATCAAGAACTACATTTCCATTGAATTCTTAAAATGAGATCTTGAGCCCTTAAAAATCATATGGCGCTTTTTATTATTTTTAATATGAGGCTCTCGGTAAGTTATCCTTATAAGAGGATGAAGATAAGGCTGTCTTTAAGAGACACACTTTCTTCTAAGAATAGAAACTGTGCTTAAAACCTGCTTATTTCCTGCAGCATTTTAACTCTTTGTACCCCGTTCTCTCCCAAGATGGTGATTCTCCTGCTCCAGATGCAGATGCTGAAGGCACAGCGGGGACAAATGGGAAAGGAAGCCCCTATGGGACACCTAGTCCGGTCCTGTTCATAAACAACACAGGAGCTGGGGAATCCTATCGGTCCACATTGCAGAGGTGCCCAATAATAATGCACAATTTTCTTCCTGTCTCAGCAGATAATTGTTTTTATCCAGCTAGTTATTTTAAATTGCTGCTAAGTGGCTTTATATTGTATTTCTTATTAAAGCCTGATTTTGCAGGTCCAGGAATATGAATGAGAGAGAGGGTTAGCAGGTTTTCCTGTCTGAATGAGTTTGGTTTGAGGCTGTAGCCCAACACTGTTGCCACCTGATGATTGTCTAAATGGCTGACAAGGAAATATGTTTGTGGGATTTGATCCAGGTCCCTGGGTTCAAGAATCCATGTTATAAACTGCTCTGGTAATGTGCCTTCCTGATGATCTTAACGAATTGTCCAGTCATTGAGAATAAGAGTCCAATTTCCAAACCCAATACATCACTATTCCAGGTCAGAGATCCCAGGAAGACACTGTAAGAGGAAGCTTTGTCTCAGCCCTTCCCTTGCTCTACCTGTGCGAATGTTAGCAGAAGAGCTGAGACATTAGCCTGACAGGCTTGGCAGCTGTGTATCAAAGCCATCAATTTAGTGACCACTAAGAGTATCTGGAGGTTTCTGTTCATGTCCTGTATCCAATCTAGTGATGAAATTGGAAACCTCTGCACAGCACTGCTAGTAGATGACTGACCGTTATTTAGTGTGACTGGCTTGCTGAGATCTCCATGTTGGCAGCTTCTTAGAATTATTCTCCCTCACCTCAAAGGCACAACATAAAACACCCGGACTTGACTGATCCAGAAGAGTATGGTATATTCACATAGCAGGGCTGTACTTTATTTTTTTGTACTGATAAAAATAAAATCAGTCTCTTACGATGTACTGGAAAGCCTGAAATAGAATCTCTCCAGTTTTAAGTGGTGTCTGGCTGTACTGGCATGTAAATGGGCTGTTGGAACGGTTGATGGAGAGGCACTCTGACCTGGTGAAGAGGTATGGAAGTGTTCAGAGTGAGAGCTTGCACCATAACCTCCTCTTTCCTCTTGTAGTGTGATAAGTGGTGTTGGTGAACTGGATATAGAAAAGGACACTCCAAAGAAAGTGGATGCTCAGGCTAAAGACCTGCCTTATCCCGACTGCCCCTTCCTGCTTTTGGATGTACGAGACCGAGATGCATACGACCAATGTCACATTGTTGGAGGTGAGGAGGCCAGAATCCCACAGCAGCCTAGTGTCAGTTGGTATCGAATATTCCACTTGTTGTGTCATATTCTGGCTGGCTTCACTTTTTCCCCCAAGGTGGATATCACTTGGGTGTAGAATGCTCTTGGCACTCATCCAATACACCCATCTTCCCTGGAAAGGGGATGAGGGGACCAAGCTGATGTTAATCCCTTATTCAGTGGGTTTTCAAGTCTGTTTACTCTAAGAAGCCTGTGTGAGTTGTGTTCCAGGTTATGTGATGGTTGGTGTTCAGCTCCTGTATAATTTTTTTCTTTTTCTTTTTTTTTCTCCTCCTCTGCAGCTTACTCTTATCCTATTGCAACACTGTCTAGAACCATGAACCCATATACAAATAGTATTCTGGAATATGTATCCTTTACATATAAAGTGCTGGAATCAAAAAAAAAAAAAATTGAGGGGATGTTGGTGGGTGCTTCCAAAAACAATGGGAGCTATAGCAGTTGCTGTGAGCAGGACAATGTTTAACCAACAAAATCTGGGGATTTCAAGGAGGGTGGGAGGGCAAGTCCTTTACGCTGTCTGTGATTACCTGGTGTGGCTCCGCTGCCACCATCAGACGTTGGATCCTAGTTCCTCAAGGCTGTTACATGTCTTGACTCCAGTGGGAGCTGCCTGACTTTGGCATTTCTCGGAATTCTGGCTACTGGAAGGCAAAGCCATACTACTTGGGCACCTGTCCCCCGCTGTTGCAGGAGCACTGGGCTTCTTGAGGGATGCATTGATCAAATCCTTTGGCTTCCTCTTAGCGCCTTGATGGGGATTGGCTTTTCTCTGGAGGACAGAAAGAGGATTATTAGCTAGGATTAGGCTGATAATTTCCTGGGTCGTTAGCTTGTGAGGGCTGCAGGGGAGAGGGGAGGTTGTAAATTAAGGTGCTTCTTGCTATTGCCACCAAAACAGCAGTGAACGCTTGCTGCAGGGGCTGTACTCTGTGGGGATTAGGCTGTCTCTTTCCAGCACCTGGCAAGCCCCAGCTACTGAGAAATCAGTTTTAAAGCACTGGTGAAGGGAAGGCATTCCTGCCTGATACTCACAAATCAAGAAGGCAATGTCACAGTTGCCAGTCCCGTTAGTTTGTGTCCCTTCTTTCTAAAAGGTATTAATAATAATTGCCTTAAACTTACAAATTAATCCTTAGCTCTTTTACCTATCAGAAAAACGCACATGGAAAAATTATCATCTTGTATGACAATGATGAGAGGTTAGCCAGCCAGGCTGCGACAACCATGTGTGAGAGGGGCTTTGAGAACTTGTTTATGTTATCTGGAGGTAAGTGGGGATGGGCAGGACTCCCTGAGATCTCGAGTGGGTAAGTTGAGAGCAGAGAGCAAGGGTTGCGTGAGCTGGAAATTGAAAAGAGCTAGATATTCAGCTCTGTCGAGTGTTTTATTTGTGGCCGGTAAAACCACTGATCCCATCTTAGCTGGTGGTCACTGATAACGTGATCTGTGTTTCTGCAGGCCTGAAGGTCCTTGCACAGAAGATCCCAGAAGGTCTGGTCACCGGCTCGCTCCCCATGTCCTGCCAGCTGGCAGCTCCCCCTGGATCTGCCCGAAAAAAGACCTCTCCCAAAATGCCACTTGTACGTGCTGAGAACAAATGGAGATTTTCTGCAGATGATCTAAAAAAAATAAAGTACTACCTAGAAGAGGAGCACATTCCTTCAGATACTGCCAGTAAGACTCCAGGACAAATGCTGCAGCCGCTTTCTGTAGCTCTTGAGCCTGCCCTGCAGCAGTCCTCTGCTTTGCTGTATTCTCTCCATGAGATTGCTGGGAGAGGGGGAATTTTTTTTCCAAACTGACTGAGAATATCCACCAAAACCTGTGCTATGCCAATCCCAGAGAACTTAAATCTTGCACAGCTACACAATGGCAAAATCCTGGGCCTGCTGAGGGTGGGCATATACCATTCTGTCCACTATATTTAAATGTCTTTAGGTTTTGCTGGTGATTAGTAGGTTCTTCAAATTCTTAGGCCTGCATAGCTAGATAGAGACTTCCCAGAACCCTGCACTGAATTATTCACGGGTCTATATGTTTACAGGGAGAGCTGGACAGCTAGCCAGGGGCAACAGATCATTTGTGTGTCCTTGTGCTCTGTCACGCACACAGCTTCTGATCTTTGGGTTGGTTTTTTTTTTTCCCACAGGCAGGCTTAGCCATGGTTCTTCAGGCCACAATTCCAAGGTGACAACCGTGAGGAGCAGCCCCAGTCTCCCCAGCACCGCTGGCAACATGGCACCCCTCACCGCCCGCTCGCTCAGCAGGAGCAGCCTCCAGAACAGACCATGGAAATAAGCAGCAGTGTCTTCCTCCACTGAATAAATGAATGTCCAGGTTCTGGGAACCCCGAGCAGTGCAGCCTGTTTGTCGTTTTAGGAATCCACAGAGAAAAGCAGCGGTGGTGTATAAATGGCAGCTCGGGTAAAGCTGGGGGAGGTGGAACTGTTGATGTTTCATAGAAGCAGGAGCAGTATCGCTTTGGCAAGGCTGACCTTTAGGTGCAGTGTCAGGACAGAATTGATATAACTGATTTTGTAAGGGGAGGGAGGAAACTGGTAGTAAAGCCTGCGACCAGTAGAAACGGTTCTGCAAAGCTTGTAGTTCGCATGAGTGAATTTGTGTCTGTAACATACTCCTTCTGTGCTGTGTGCGAACAGGAGAACACGGGTGAAGGTAAACAGGCCAGAAATCATCTGTGAGCAAAAACCTTGGTGTTTTGTAGCAGAGATACAGACATTCAGCAATTTGCCAAAACATTGGAGAGAGGATTCTGTAAGTGTTTGGGTTTTTTAAAATTTACGCTAATGATCAGAAATATTTGTAATAAAGTTGTTTTTTTTAAATAATGCCCAGCATGGCACTGTAACCTGACAGTTGTGTTTACTCATGGACAGTTCGTGAAACAGTTCTGTATTTTTAAAGGTGAGCTGGAGGAGAAATTAACTGTTTTCCCTCTTTTCTCCCTTCTTGTCTGGAATGTTTAGCTTCCTACTGCTTTTTCTGCTTTGTTCCTTGCCGTGGTTACAGAGAGCTACTGTGTGGTGGTTTTGGCTCTAAATGACAGTAAGGCTGCCAGATGTGCTGGTTTTTAGCCGACATGTCTTAGGGCAAAATCGTCTGCCGTGCCCCTCCTTTTGGTGTGCAGGCAGAGTGTCTCTTTAGTTCCAGTGTGCGCCAGGAGCTTGCTCCTTTTCTGACCTGCCAGAACAGGTTGCTGGTCACTGGAAATGCAGAAAACTACGGTGTCCGTGGAGGAGCCAGTCACTCTTCTGCGGACGAGGCTGACTTCCCTAACCTCTTAAAGGCAGCTGTGGGTCGAGGTTAGGAGGCAGAATGTAATTTTGCTTTGTAAAATGCTTTTTCTGATACTTCCAGGCAAACTGTATTTTTCAGTGGAGCAGCAAAGAGCTCTGCAGTTCCAGTGCCTGATAGAGGCTGGAAATTGATTCCCAGTTACACCCTCGCTAGTGTTTTTTGGAGTAGCTTCTTTAAGGTTAGGGTGGCTGAAGGGAAATTTTCTTCTGCCATCTCACCAGGGTCCCTAAAACCTAGCAGGGACGATGAATCTGGTAACTGAACACGGCATGAAGACTTCGTAGAAAATGAGTATCACAGCTTTCACCAAATCAGTGCTTCCACCATACCAGTATTGGTTGAGTGACCAGGAAGTCATCTGAAACTACCCAGTGACAAAGCAGAGTTGCCTACTAGAGGTGGTTACGGGGAGATCCTGCTCTCTAGCCTTTACCTACAGGATTGCTCAGCTTGGTCCGACTTTGGCTTCTTGGTCTCGTGGGTTTTGTGCGTGGCTTTGGGGTTTCAGTGGGGGTTTTTTCCCCTTTTCGAAGTAGACAAGTAATCTTCAACAGACCCCGAAATTCAGTGCTGGTGCAGATCATCGGGGGATAATTCTGGTGAACGGGCAAGGCTAGAGAAATTGCACATAATTTCCAGTTTGGCAGTTTAAGACTCAACATCCCTGAGCACATTTATCATGTTTTTTGTGTCTCCCTGGGTCTTAAATCAGAGAAGTGCTGATACAGGAACTGGCAGTCTCATTCTGGTGAGAGCCATAACCTCGGTCCTCTCCAGAGAAGAGTGAGGTGATCAGCACAAACCTCTGATGCTGTGCTGGGATCCCCCAGAGCGAGAATAAGGGGAGAAATCAAGGGTTATAGGGCAGAGCCAGCTTTTAAAATGTACTGAACAAAGTACTTCAAAGAGCTGAATGTCCCTGTGTGTTCAAATATGCATCTATATTTTTATATGTAACAAAATCTGATTGCAGGGAGGTAACTTAAAGCTGCCAGCTTCCCAAAGAAGTCCTTGGATGCTTTCGGTTGTACAAACCAGCTCTAATTTGTACTAACTGTCCTTCCAATCCTTCCACTAAGCATCACACGTGTCCTGGGTTTCCACTGGGAGTGTGTGTGTGTGTAAGCGTGTACTGTAAGAGTCAAGCTGGTCAGGTATGAAGATAAAAATACTAATGGGTCTGGGTGATTGCAGGAATACCGCATTTAGCTTTCAATGTCGGGGTATAACGTGGCTTACGCTGCTGCATAGTCTGATCTTGACATCCTGAGTCCGCTACTCCTTCCTGTACAGCACCTCTGGTTTTATCTCATCGTGAAGTAAAAACATTGAATGAAGCACTATCTCCTGCATAATTCAGTTGGTAACTTGCCTCGGCCGGTTGCCTCAAAAATGGTACTACCTGACCGATTTAGCTGAATGTGCACAGGAGAGGTGAGAGCCATTTATTATGTGCTTGAAAGACGGGGACCAGTACAGCACGCAGGGTCGCACTGGTGTGCGAGTAGGAGGTATTTCAGCTCCGTGAGCACTTGGAAGTGTATCAAATGCATCTGTCTGAAAACGGAGATGAGAGTAGGGACCATGTGGGTCTGCTTGTGTCCTGATTTTGCTGTCCAGCTGTGGGAGACAGATCTGAAATCCCTGGCTGCTCTGCTCTGGGCTGCATGAAAACATCCTTCCGCAACAGACGGACAAAACTAGTTCGAACTGTTTGAGATCCTCCAAATCCAGGGCATCAAAGGAAGAGCTGAATGTACTTTCCCGTCTTGATGGATTTATATGTTTTTGGGCTCTTGACTTGGTATTAGAGTCTGAGAGTTTTAATTGTTTAATTTAATAAAAAGTAAATGTTACCATATGGTCGAGCCCTTCTTTTCAGTTTAAGCGCTAACGGAGAGCGCGGAGCGGCGCCTGCAGAAGCTGGGAGTGGGCAGGGGCTTGGCTCCCCCTTCCCATGGGATTGCGGTGGGTGAGGAGGGAACTTTCTACCAGTGCTGCAAATTGGTCTTCAACCCCAAAAATACGCAGAATAAATTTGTCCTAATAACCCCATTGCCTCACGTCCCAGAGGGCTGGGGAAGGTGGGCACCCCTCCTGCCCGCACAGCGGCGCTGTCTGAAGTCTCTGCTTGCCCGGTAAATGTCAAACTGAACCTCTTCCCCTTCCATCCTCTGCCAGAGCAGAGGGAAAACCAGCACCTTCCTTTCTTTCGTGTCCCACTATTTTCATGCTCTTTTCATCCCCTTTTTGGGCCGCCGGGCCAGCGCGCGCTGTTTACGTTGGCTGCTGCTACGTGCACCCACAGGAGTGCTGAGCCAGTCTCCCAAAAAGCTTTTCAACATGACTTTGAAACGGGGGAAAACAACAAAAGCCATTCCTCATCCTTCTTTACATTTATTTCTTGCTGGCTTTTCCTCCCACAGCTAATTCACCCTCCGCTCAGCCCCCCGCCCCCGATCCCAGTTAGTAGAGGTGGTCCCGCGCGTGCAGCATGATGACTTTCAGCGCCAGCCATGTCTCCTGGGCGGTGGGGACGATCTGTTTGGCGGGGAGCAGGAACCCGTAGCGCCCCGTGTCCCGCAGCTCGAAGGTGAAGGAGTACTTAACCCCCTGACTGTACGCCCAGTCGATGGTCCCCCCGCTCGCTTGATCTGGGGAAACAACGGGAGGGGCGCGAAACGTTGGTCGCTCTGCGTCGTGCGGGTATTTCACGGGACCTTTTGCCTGAGCCAAGGTGCGAGCGATGGTTTGGGTTTATTTTGGGGGAACCACTGCTGCCCCCCCGTTACTTACAGATGGTGGTGATGATGCTGCCATACTTGTATTTAGTGCCGTAGAGAGAAGACAGAGCTGCGACCGCCTTCTCAGAAACCTGGTGCTGGGAATACACAGAAGGGAGAAAGATGAGCCGAAGAAGGGAAAAGCCGGCGGGATCCAGCCTGCGGGAGAGTTTTTATGCTCGTGCCACAGGCAAAAGGGATGCCAAAGCTTAATGGGAGTCCCCTGGAGGAGCCGGGGCTTCTTCCCGGCTTGCCAACGACCCCTTCGCGGTGCAGGATGGAAGTTGCTCCTCCTTGGAGGAGGACAACAGCCTCGCATCATCCCAGCCCCCTTCAAACCTCCGTGTCAGCCCTACCAGTTCCTTCTGGTCAGGCACTGGGGTGGTGGTGTAGCCGTAGGGGTAGAGCAGGAGCTGGGAGTAGCTGTGGATGGAGACGAAAGCCTTGATGTTCCCGTGGTTCTTCACGAAGTCCACGATGGCCTTCACCTCGGGCTCCGAGTTGGCGTAAGGTCCGTGGTACGTCTCCGAGCAGGGATTTCCGCTGGCTCCGGCCCCTGTGGAGGACAGTGAAAACACAGCGTGGGTCTTTGGTGGCTTTGGTGGCAGTCAGGTGGCTCAGAGAGTCACAAGGACAAAGGGCCTTTTCCATTTCCAAGCCTAAGAGCTTTCCCCACTCATCAGCTGCTTGGAGGCCAGCGAGGAACTTTTGGGGCTCCTCCTAGACCTTTGTGTGATGGCTTTCATTTGTGGTCCCCACCATGCTGGTCACTAGGGGACATCAAAGCCCTGGTAGAGCCCAAAGCCACGTCTCTGCCGCAGAAAGCAAATCCCATCCCTTCCCCAGGGGACATCGGTGGATCTTTCTGAGCCAGAAATGGCCTCAGAGCCTCCACCTGGGGGATAGAAACCCCCGGCAGGGTGAGCGGGAGAGCTCTGACCTCCAAAACCTGCATCCCAGTTGCGGTTGGGGTCCACGCCGATGCAACTGGAGCCCGAGTGCCTGGACCTGGTCTTGCGCCACATGCGATTCTGGAAGGGCAGAGCCATCTCAGCTGGTGTCCGGGGCCGATGCTCCACCAGCCTCAAGCAGACGAGGGGGCTGACATCTGAGGAGGCTGATGGGTCATGGTGGTCCCCTTCCCGTCCCGTGGAAACGTGGACAAGGAGGCTTTGAGCTTTCAGGGGGCCTCGATATGCAGCACCCCAATCCTGTTCCTCAGCCCCATCCAGCATGGCTGTAGGAGCCGGGGAGAGGAAAGCCGGGGCGGTACCTGGGTTTGGGTGAAGACAAAACCATCCGGATTGGTGACGATCTCCAGGAAGATGTCCATCTTGTCCAGGATGGAGGCCAGATCTTCGTCATTCTCATGATCCAGGACAATCTAGAGAAGAGAGCAATTCGGGGCTCCCTGGCGCTGCTGGGGCACCGTCCTCTCTGGGGGGTCGGCCACCTGGCATCCGCGGTGGCTGCAGGACCTCGTGGCCCTTTGGGGACATAAGACGCGTCCAGGAGGTGCCCGTACCTTCTTGGCGAACCAGACACCGCTGGCCTGCGTCACCCATTCCCGGGAGTGGATACCGGTGTCGATCCAGACGGCCGGGCGGTTCGGACCCCCTTTGCTGAACTGGAGGAGCAGCGAGGGGAGGGTTGGCTTTGCCCCTTGGCCCTGCTCCCCCCTCCGGTCACCCCACAAACCCCAAATCCTCACCTTGAGCACGTAAATGGGGCGGTTCTCCGTCGACCGGCCGATCTCGAGCTTGCTGACCAGGTTGGGGTTTTCAGCCACTAGCAGGTCCATGAAGGTGTAGATCTGGGGGAGAGGGATGGGGTGGGGGGGGGGGTCACTCCCAGCTCACCCCTTGCTCTTGATGAACGTGGAGCAAAGGGCTCTGCAAGAACCATTCCGGGATGCAGTTTTTTCACCCCAAAACGCCCCGAATCTTGTGCTTTCTCACCTCGTCCAGGTTATGGTAGCTGGCGTAGTCAAAGGTGTTGGTGGAGAGCGGCAGCCGGCGGCGGCCACGGAACATCTCTGTCCGCTCGTCGTCCACCAGCGCCTGGGGGACAGGGAGCAGGATTAGACCCCGTCCCCCGCCGTGCCGAGACCCTGCGTCCCACCCGCCTCCCCTCTGCCGCCGCTGACCTGCACGTCCTCGATCATGATGGAGTAGGAGACGCCGTTGGCCTCCAGGTGGGCTTGGAGGGGCTGCAGGCGGGGGACGGGCACGCGGACATCGACCGGGTACCCGGGGCCGCGGGGCGCCAGCCAGAAATCCAGCTGGAGGAGGAGAAAGTGAGATGGGGGGGGGTCGGATCCCACCTCAGGCTGTGCCCCCCCCCCCTCCCCGCATCATCCTCTTGTCTTGCTTTTCACCAGCTGGTCCCCATCATCCCACATCCAGCCCCCCCCCCCCCCCCCCCCGCCCCTTCCAGCCTTCATCCCTACTCTACCGCGTGATTTGGGGGGGGTGCAAACAAGGGACACGAGCCGAGGGGGGGGGGTCTCCCCACCGATGCACCCAGTACCTGCAGCTCCTCGAGGTCCTGCAGCTCCTGTACCTTCTGCAGCTCCTCGTCGCTGGCGGGGACGATGCGCAGCACCTGGTGCCTGCGGGGTCAGGGGGTGCTGGGGGGGCGGCGCGGGACCAAGCTCTGGCCCCCGTAGGTCCAGCCTAACCCCCCACCCCATCCATCCCCCCCACCCTGGGGCTTTGCACTGAGTCTTTTCCCGGCGGGTGTCCGTGTCCCCTCGGGGCCGAACAAGTTCCCTGACGGGTGCCACCGTCCCCATCCCCGCCGCGCCCGCGCGCCCCCCCGGGGCCCCCGCGCC
>JAVJGG010000005.1:1593589-1617493 GCA_035590195.1 Aviceda cuculoides | reverse complement strand
AACCCCCCCCCCCCCCCGCCAGCCGGACCCCCTACCCAACAACACTCTCGGTGCCAGCGGCCGCTGCCACCAGGGCAGCCAGCAGCACGAGGGTCCTCATCGTCAGCCGAAAGTGCCCGTTCCACGTCCCGACGGCTCCCCGGGACCTCTTAAATCCCAGCGGGGTGGTGGCCCCCAGCCCAGGCCCCCCCCCGCCCCAGCTGTCCCCTTTCCCAGGGCTGTGGGAAGGCTCCGGCTGGCACCGGGCAAGGTTGGGCACCCCAGTCCTGCCGTCCCCCCTTCCGCGGCGCTCCCAGTCCCGGCCAAACCCGTCCTGGGAACCGGCCGGAGCCGTCCGGTGAGTCACCCGCCGGCAGGGCGAGAGGCGGGGAGGTGCCAAAATCCCACTGCCCACGGTACCGGCTGGGGGGGAGGAAAAAGATAAATTTGGGTCGAGAAAGTGCGAGATGAAGATTTTTGCATGGGGGACTCGGTGAGCTGGATTCCTAAACCGTGGCCGTGGTGGCGGCGGCGGGGAAATCGGTTTAAAGTTTGGCACAGGACAGAAGTCAGAGCGGGTGACGGTCATCCCGGGTGGCAAAAATAAAAAAGCAAATGCCTGAAAGCACTTTGCACCCAGCGACGGCCCTGAGGGTGCCCAGTGCCCCTCCTCGCAGCCCCCAGGGAAGGGACGATGGAGCAATGCTGTCCAAAAACCCACAAATTTGGGTTTGGTTGCCCAAAACCCCACCCACCTCCTCCCAGGTCCTTCAGGGCTGTTGGCCCCAAAGGATGGGGACTTGTAGGACCAAAGCCACGAGGCGGGGGGAATAAACACCTGCAGGGCTGAAAATCCTTTTTCACCCCTTTTTTGAAGTCTAGCATGAAAAAATAAAGGCGCCAGCTCTAAAACATGAAGAGTCTCCAAGATTATTTATTGAGATGAGGGGACGCCGTGGAAGGCACCAGCTTTAGTACGGATGCTCCAGGACGTGGATCATGATGTCCAGCAGCGCCGGCCAGGTCTCGGTAGCGGTGGGGATGATCTGGGTGCTGGGCAGGAGGAAGCCGTAGCGTCCCGTGTCCCTCAGCTCGAAGGTGAAGGAATATTTCACCCCATTGTCGTAGGCCCAGTCGACGGTGGTGCCGTCTGCCATGTCTGCGGGGAGAGGAGGGGAGATGTGAGCCCCGCGTTGAGCATTCGTGGTGGACACGAGGCTGTGGGATGAGGAAGGGGCACTTACAGATGGTGTCCACGATGCTGCCGTAGGTGTATTTCGTCCCATACACGGCGGCCAAGTCGCTCACCGCCTTTTTAGCCAGTTCATTCTGCAAAGGAGAGCCCAAAAGTGGTGAGACCCAGTGGACCAAGACCCTGGGACAGTGGAAACCCCAGGGCAGTGAAGTCTAGAGCCCAGCGTCGTTTCCCACCACCTCTGCTCTTGCTTTTCCGCAAAACACCCTTCATTTTTGATGGATGGGGGGGGTACAACTTGCAATTGCCCTCCCTCTAAGAACCAGGTAATGGGCTTCAGTGTGCAGGCGGCATCTAATGAGAGGAGCAGGGAGGGTCCTGGGATGATCCAACCTGACTTTTCCAGCAAGGCTGGTGCTCACAGCCCCATGTCTACATTTTGGGGCCATCTCACCAGTTCCTGGTGGTCGGGCGCGGGTGCTGTCTTGTAGCCATAGGGGAAAAGCAGCATCTGGGAGTAGCTGTGGATGGAGATGACCGATTTCACGTTCCCGTGGCCGCGGATGAAGTCCACGATGGCTTTCACTTCGCTCTCAGAGTGGGGGTAAGGGCCGTGGTAGGTCTCGGCGCAGGGGTTGCTGCTGGAGCCGGCGCCTGGGGCATGGCGGAGGAGGCACCGTGTAGAGAGGCTGCCCCTGGAGAAGGGTTTCTAGCCCCCAGGTTTCTCCCCTCTAGCAGGAAGCTTCGATGCTTTGAGGCACGAGCGATGCCCAGCATGGGGACCTGGTGGCCCGGCTCTCACCTCCAAAGCCTGCGTCCCAGTTTCGGTTGGGGTCCACGCCAACGCAGCGGGAGCCGGCGTTGGTGGACCTCGTCTTGCGCCACATGCGGTTCTAGGAGCAGATGGGGGCGAGACGGTCACAGGGATGTGAATCCCACCCCCTTGGGGGGGACAGATGCCACCCTCCTGCCCAAGCATCTCCGGGGATGGGAGGAAACCACCTCCATCCACCCACTGTCTCACATGGGAAGGAACATCCCTCCCCACCCAAAAACTGCGGCCGGCCACAGTTGCCAGAGGCAAGAGCTGGGACAAGTTGTCCCTGCACTCACGGAGCTGTGGGTGAAGGCGTAGCCGTCAGGGTTGGTGACGATCTCGAAGAAGATGTCCATGCTGTCCAGGATGGCGGTGATGGAGGGGTCCTGGCCGTATTCCTTGGCGATCTGCGCGGGGAGGAGAGCAGGAGCTGCCTCGGTGCCCCTCGGGGAGGTGTTAAAGAAGGGCTGGGGCAAGAATTGGGGTCCCATGCCCCAGGGCACGTGGTTACCTTGTTGGCCGTCCAGATGCCGGTGGCTTGCGTGATCCATTCCCGCGAGTGGATGCCAGTGTCCAGCCAGATGGCCGGCCGATTCGATCCCCCGGTGCTGAACTGTACAGAGAGGGGGGGGATTTCAGCCCCGTGCCCTCCCAGGGCTGGGCGAGGCGAGGGTGTCCCCGGTACCCACCTTCAGCACGTACAAGGGTCTGTTCTCGTAGCTCTGCCCGATCTGGATCTTGCTAACGAGGCTGGGATGATCATCTACCAGCACGTCCATCCAGTCGTAGATCTGAAAGGAGGAGCTGCTGCGTCACGAGGCTCACCCTGGCTTTCCCTTTGGTTTTTTAGGGTGTATCTGGTGCCAGATGCAACATGCAGAGCTCCCCTGGAGAAGACCAGGTACTTGGACCTCCGGGCAAGCAGGGAGGTGCACATCGCAAAGGTATTTGCAAAAGCAGATGGACAGGGCGGTGGGGGCGAAGCTCTGAGATCCCCCAACACCATAATAGCCTCTGTCAGCCACCCACTGGGCTCCAACCACGGGGTTTGACCCCCCCAAATGAAGTCGAAGATGTCTTCCAGCGCGGTGGGGAGACGCCGGGAGAGGCCACTCTGCACGTGGAGGGACGCCAGGTCTCTCAGCTCAGCTACAACCTCCACCCAAGGAGAACAGACGTGTCCCAGGGGGGTCTCGCCTGCCCCCACAAACATCGCCCCACGGGTGCAGCCACGGCGCGGGATGAGCGTGACCCTAGCAAGCTGAAACGAGTGCTCTGCAGAGCAAAAAGTACCTCGTCTATCGTGTGGTAGGAGGCAAAATCGAACGTGCGGGTGCTTCTCTCTATCCTCCTAGACTTCATCATGGCTTTCTTTTCCTCATCCACTAATTCCTGTTTAGGAGGGGAAAAAAAAACCACAACAAAACCCCACAACATCAAGCAGGCTGGAAGGAGCAGGTGGTTGGGTTTTTTTCTTCTGTCTCCTCATGGTTTCCAGCTTTTTGGACCCTTTCTCGGGACTGAGCTGCAGGAGCTCATCCCGCTGCCCAGCGCAGCCCTTACCTGTACGTCCTCGATCATGACGCTGTAGGAAATTCTATTGGACTCCAGGAAGATTTTGACTGCTTGGAGGCTGGGGAAGGGCACCCGCAGGTCGGCTGGGTGGCCGGGGCTGGTGGGGTCACGCCAAAAGTCAACCTGGTGCGGAGGAGAGGAGAGAGCTCGGCCCCATCCCGTGCTGGTGCTCATCCCCCTGAGCTCCCCAGCACCAAAAGGGGTCCCGTAAAAGTTTCCACTGAAGGATTTAAGAAGGTCTGTGGGCAAATTTTGGGACACACATGGGTACCAGGATGGGCCAGGGTCCCTTTGCCTCAATCAATGGATCTTCTACAGAAACATGTTTCAGCCCAAGTTACGTGTTGGCTGCAAACACCCCTTTGAATGATGAGGTTTCGTGATTTGAGCAGACGCAATGAGACACCGGGGTTGCTGTGTGCTGGTTTTGCTCTTTAATTCCATAGACCTACCTCCTTACATCAGCTTTGTGATGCAGATGCTGTTCCCCACCACCCAAATCTCTCCTGCTGCTCAAACTGTTCACCGGAATTCACCCCCCGCCTCCACCGAAGCAACCAGGGAAAACGCAGCAGGAGGAGAGCCATGTAATTCAAGCCAAAAAAAAAAAATGCAGTGGCTTTTTAGACCTGAATACTCAGCCTGGGTACGACAACGCTGCAGTAGCCGGGCTGTTCCCACTTTGTCTGAAACAGGAGGGCTGAGCCCCAAGTGCCCCAAGCTAAATGTTATATTTATGCAGTCACAAATTACGAGTATCCGAAACGGGAAGGAAAATTGGATGCGAGCCCAAAAGAAGGAGGGAGCCCTGGATGTCACCGGGGGCTCCCTGTTTTACACCCGGGGATGCTCGGGAGCACGTCGCAGCTCACCTGCAGCTCTGCCTGCTCGCCCAGCGCCCTGAGCAGGGTGACCTGCTCCTCGCTGCCGGCCGTGACGCGGAGGACCTGGTCCCTGCGGAGAGGCAGAGCCGTCAGCACGTGCAGGAGGGATCACAGGAGCAGGGGGGAAAGGACCTGAGCCTGCAGCGCTGACACGGCCCCGTCATGGGCTGGGTGGAGACCGTCAAGGGTCTACACTGGCTCGACAGGTTGGAAAGTGCATCAGTTGCTGGAGGTTTGGTGTCAAGAGTGAAAAACGCGGGTTCGGAATAGCCGCGACAGGGAGAACGGCAAGTGCCAGAGAGCCCCAGGCAGCCTCCGCCCTTCTGTCGATCATGAGATCTCCCAAAATGTTAGTAAATATCTAACATATGGGTATGTTCTCTCTATACCTACCTCTACGTTAGGTATTTCCTAGCAGAGCCTCTGCTCCAGCCTGGCTGGGCTCCCCCCCGGGATGGGTACAGCCCCCAGCGAAGAAGGAAACATTTCCCTTCTCCAGCAGCAAGGCTTCCCCACCTCAGTTCAGTCCTTCCCCTGGAACAGCTTGGGGTGACGCTCTCAGGATTTAGCATCCCCTCATTTTCTACCCACTGCGGTGGCCGGGGGGACGCCCAAAACCACCCGGGGTAAACCCCACATCTTTCCTGGCGTCCATGCAGCAAAAGCCGACGGATTTCCCTCCTTCAGGTCGTCACCCTCCTCGTTGATCCCAAAGGAGGGCGGATGAGGCCAGGCATCCCTCACCCCGCTCCCCGTCCCCACCCGGGGTGCCCCACCACCCCTTGCTTTCGGCGGGACTCACCCCACGAAAAGCTGCTGGCCGCAGGCGGCCGCCACCAGGGTGGCGAAGACCAGGAGGATCTTCATGGTGAGTGGACGCAGACGAACCTCAGCCCCCCGGGGCATATATAGCCCCCTCCGTAGTGCTCCGGGGGCACTCGCGGACCTTCTCACCAAGGCCACATCTGCCGTCCCCGCGGAGCCAGCAGCAGCAAAGAGATTAGCCAGGGACGGCTCCCAGGAGCCCAAATGTTTGCTTTATTTGGCGAAGTCGATAAAAGAGCAGCCAAACCGGGGAGGATCTGATAACGTCCCCCTCGCCGCTCAGGTCCTGCCGCGGGCGGCCAGGGAGGATGCGTGCCCGTGCCCCCAGCTCGGTGCGGGTAGGTGTCACGGTCACCACCCAACCCATGGGCGCGGGACGGTGGCGACGGTGGGGTCGGAGGACCCCATAGGACACGAGGACACGGCCCTTGTTTCCATGAATTTCTTTATTACAGATTACTGTTAGTCAGTCAGTTATGATTCGTAAAGCAGGTGTATATTACAAGTTACTGCAAAATTATTAGCAGAAAAGCAAGCGTATAAACATATATATTTACGATTAAGTACTTATATGCACACACATAGGTATATATATATATAAAATTCAAAATTTATCATTCAAATCGTTACCAGTGCCGTTCATCAAACCGCTCCCAGGAGCGGGGCCAGCTGACAATGGATGAAGTCTCACTTCGAAGAGGATGGGCATCACGGAGCCCGGATCCAGGCATCCCCGGCGAAGGTCCAAGGGCTCGCGCAGGGACGTTCACCTGGGGGTAATGCTCGGAGAGAGAGAAAGAGGGGCTCGTTCTGGGGTAGAAAGCGAGTTATTTTTATGTCTTTAGTGTAGATACATGAGCAGGAGCAGGACGGCAGCTACTGGAGCAGCCGGTGCTGACTTCTGCTGTCTGAGGAGGTCAGTTCGTTATAGTGGTTTCTTTGTTCCGTGGGTTATAGCAGCGTCTTTGTTCCGCGGGTTATAGCAGCGTCTTTGTTGTGGGCTTATCTACGATGCACCTGAGATCCCGCCCGCGCTCGTCAAGGATGCTCCGGGTTCCCGGGCTGGGTTCCCAGGCCGGCAGACATCATCTCGGTCAGTATTTTAGCAGACATCTTCTACCTGTGGGTTTTTTTCCCATTAAAACCAGGTCATCTTTCCAGTTGCACCGACAGCAGGCTGCGCCGTGGGGAAGGCGCCGCGGTCAGGGGTCCGTTGCGGTTTCATAATGGGGAACCAGTGGTGTTGGTGAGCTGGTCCTGGCCAGCGGTGCCAGGGTAGAGGTGCTCGCTGAGGCAGGATCATGGGGTAGCTGGGGTGGGAAGGGACAGCAGGAGGTCTGTATCCGACCTTCTGGAAGAAGCAAGGTCAGCTCTGGGGGCAGACCAGGTCCCTTCACGTTGGGTCTTGGAGCCCTCCGAGGATGAAAGCTGCACAGCCTCTCTGGGGGATGTGTCCCACTGTTGGACTGTCCTCCTGGTGGAAAAGCATTTTCCTATGTCCAGCCTGGCTCTCTCTTGTTTCAGCTGGTGCCGTTGACTCTTTCCCATCATGCTTTGTGGTGAAGAGTTTGGCTCTGTTTTCTCAATAACCTCTTCATAGGGATGGGAGGGTCCCTGTTAGGTCCCCCCACCCCAAAGTTGTCTCATGTCCAGGCCAAACCAGCCCATCTCCCTCAGCATCCCATCATGGGATGCATCCTCCTGTTCCTCTTGGTGGCCTCCATCAGTTCTTGCTCCAGGTCTTTTCGGTGCCAGGGGTCCAAAAACTGGATGCAGTTGCCATCAAACCACACACTTAGTAGAAGAGGGGCCAGGCGGCCTCAAGACCTGGGTGGTTGGAATGAGGTTCAAAGCCAGGACAAGGTCCCAGGTCTACAGCTCCGGCCAAGGCTCCCGGGGCTCTGCTGCTCCTGTCCACCACCTGCCACAAGGTCCACGCACTGGTGGCAACAGGTCGGCCAGGTCCAAGAGCTAACCTGGGCCCTCCCCGTCAGCGTGGTTTTACCAGGGGTGGTTTTATCACCAGTTGGAGGACGGGATTTTGCAAGGGTGGGTCAGTTTGGGAAGCAGGCGACCACCAGGCAGGGCTGCGAGGGGATGGGGACACGTGCAGGGAGCACTGGTTGCCCCGCGCTCTGGTTTGCTTTCCAAAACGGCTACGCTTAACCCAAACACAAGCCCATACGGTGCTTCCCAGCGCCGCAGCCGCACCTTCGCCCTCCCTCCCCTGCCGACGGCCTCGCGTCCTTTGGGCCCGAACTAACATTTTACCCGCCGCATCAGGTGTGTTTGCTCTGCCGCCGAGCTCAGGCAGGAGTGGGTAACTCACCAGCTGCTGGGGGGGGGGGGAACGGGGGTCACGGGACGTCGAGATAAACCTGTTAGACTCGATAATCACTGCAACAGCGGCAGGGATTGCTAATCTCTGATCCTTCGTCGGCTCCCGTGCACGGCCCTGAGCTGTTTGCTCTTAATCCCCAAGAAATTAGCAGGCTGAACGACGGAACGAGGGAGGCAGGCTCTTGAGGGACCACGGACTGGCCGTGCTGGGTGAGAGCAGGCGTCCTCCCACCTTCATCCTCCGACTGGGGGGCAAATCTGGGAGGGAGAAAAGGGGCAGGACAAAGATATGGGGATATTAGGTCAGGAGACACCCCCCCCCCCTCCCACCAGCAGTTGGTGGCCTGGCAGCATCCTGAGGCTCGTTAAAGGAAATTAAATTCCCTTAATCAGCCTCACAACCTGGATTACGCTGCTTTACGTCAGGCCCTCTGCACCAGCCTGCTCTGCCCCCAGAAGCGAGCTCTCTCACAGCCCCCAGGTCGACAAGAGCAGCAACACGGAGCTGTTGTGCACAAAAAAGAAATTCTTGCCTGTCCTCGCTAAACAGCCACCAGACACCGCTGGAGCAGAGCATAAGGCGGGTGGTGTAATGCCCCCAGCTGTAGCTACGCTGCCGCAAGTGAAGCAATTAACTTTCCAAATTATGTAGTTTTATCCTTCAAGCGCTTCAGCAGCTCTGAAGAGTTCACACCACTTTCAGTCCACACGTTTCAGAAATACTTTAGAAAACCTGCACCCTCACCCCCCCACACCCCCAGAAGCCAGTTTCCACACCGGCGACAGGGCTGGTTGTGAGGAGGGGGTTCCTGCGCGGGCAGGGAGGTTTGCAGGAGCACGACACGCCGCTAAGGGCTAGCGTCGCTCGGAGCAAATATTGTTTGCATTTACTAATAGAGACGGAGCTGCAGAGGGCGTAAGGCAGGACAGTTTGCAGTAGTCATGAGCCAGGGCGAGCATCTCCTCCTTTCCCAGCACACATTTCTGCTCTTAGATTTAATCTCCCCCGAGCCTCCCTCAGCTGACTTCTTTTTTAGCTGGGTGGGAAAAGGCCTGCGCTCTTCACCTCGCACACAGGAGGTCACCGACAGCTCCACAGCTACACCAGCGGTCACGTCTTCCATCCTCCTCTTGCCACTGTTCCTACTGCGTTTCATTGGAGTGGACCGCGACTGTGTCCTAAAATCTTCTAAGGGGTCTACCATGCGCACAGAGACACAGTGAAGAAGACAAGCATTAAATGCTTTTTATAGGCCAACATGTAGGAGGAATGCACACAGGGTTTTTATTCAGCCGGGTGCCAGATCATTGCAGCTGACACGAGCACACCAAGGGAAGAGGATTTATGAGCTTGCCGCTACAAACAGCCGATTCCCACCCCAGCTTTTAGTATGAATTATCTCGCACGTGCTCCATGATTGTTTTCAGACCCAGCCAGGTCTCCTCGGCCGTTGGGATAATTTGGTTGGCTGGCAGGAGGAAACCGTAGCGACCCGTGTCTCGCAGCTCAAAGGCGAAAGAGTATTTGATGCCGTAATCGTAGCTCCAGTCAATGCTGCCGCCGCTGGCTTGGTCTGAAAGAGAAAGGGGGAAGAGCCAGAGGGGTGAACAGAGGATTGGTTTGAGTTCTGCAGTCCTACTTTTTATTTTTTGCGAGGGACAAGTATTAGGTTTTTATGTAAACACTCCGCTCGGATGTTTGACTAGCCATGTCACTCTACAGAAGCGTCACTGCTTCCAAGAGGGAGAAACTTTGAGCAGGGGGGGACGACAGAAACTGTTGTCCTGGGACAGCCCATAAAAGCTCAGACTAGCAAAATACTCACAGATAGTGGTGCAAATGCTCCCCACTGTAAAGGTGGTGCCGTACAGGGACTGGATGGAACTGGTGGCAGCTCTTCCCAAGGCATCCTGGAGAGGAGAAGATGAAGGATGAGTCAGAAAGCAGCCACACTCAATGAGACTAAATGTTAAGATTTTGCCAACCTGAAACACACTTGGGGAAATCTCCACAACCTTTCACAAAATCTCCAATCTTTCACAGCCCCCAATAAACTAGTGCCAAATCAACCCATTTCTTAACCACCCATACTAATGACAGCGCTGTTTCCACAGTAATTTTGGGAGGTGACATTGTAGGTGAATTAAATCACAGCAGGTTCTATATCTGACCATCCAGCATTTCACCTCACCAACGGTCTTGTCAAGAGAAGGTTCAAGAGATACCAGAAAAACCCAAGGCAGTCAGAGATCTTCCAATACTCAATGGTCAGCTTTGTGCTCACTTCAACTACAGAACGGGTGGTTGTAGAGAAAACAGAGCCAGGCTCTTCTTGGAGGTGTAGGGGAAAAAAGGATGAGTGGCAAACAAACTGCCACGGGGAAAATCTGCATGAAAAATCCCCATGACAGTGAGGAAACTTTGGGATGGGCTTGAAGAAGCTGTGGAATTTGTCTTCAGAAATATCAAGACAAATAAAAACAATCAAAACTCAGCCGGGCGAGGCCCTAAGCAACCCAATCCAACCTTGAAATTGGCTCTGACTCCAAAAGCTGCCAGCGTTCAGCAGAGGGTTAGACTAGAGACCTCCAGAGGTCTTTTCCATTTGAATTATCATTGTGAGATCTGTATCGCCTCAAAGATACTATTACAGCTGTGATGCTGTCATTAAAGCGGAAAGAAGGAAACGTGGATAAGCGAAGAGGGCTGACAGTGGGCGGGGATGGCACGTGTTTGCATGTGACCGAAATTTCTCTTTTAGAGGCGTTGCATTGCACTGAGTTTTTGTTCGCTCTCACGGATGGTCACGGTTATGGATGGCCGAGTTCAGCCTTCTGTTTTTATCCTCATATCTCACTGTAACACTTGAGTATAGAAAGCCAGCTGGACAGAACAGAGGAAGCCAAAGCCAAGTCATTATGTCTCACCAGCTCGGCATAGTCTGCCGGTTTAGTGCATTTATAGCCATAGGGATACATCAGAAGCTGAGAGTAACTGTGGAGGGTGAGGAAGGCCCGGATGTTTCCATGATTCTTAATAAAGTTGACAATGGATTTAACTTCCACCTCTGAGTTGGCCCTGGGCCCCCGGTAAGAGTCAGAACAGGGATTACTGCTGGCTCCAGGACCTGTTGGTGCAAAGAGGGAACAAAGGCAAACCTGTAAGAACTGGCATTCACAAAAGGTCAAAGCAGACCACCACGAAGCTGGGCTTTCCTAAGAACAGGTCTTCAGGCAAAGGCAAGGCTTTAAATGCTGATAAATGCTCAAAGAGCAGCAACAGAGCATGAATACTCGAGGATGTACTTCCAGAAGATACAGATGACTGCCTTCATCTTGTGCTCACTGGCAATTAATCAAGATGAAATTACCTGTACAAAAGACAGCTACCATCCTATTGGACCATTTTCTTTCTGAATCCTTTATATTAAGGTGATTGCTGGTCCCGTGTAACAGGATCCGGGAACGCGAGAGGGAACATTCTTCTCAGTGACAGCCAGAATCCAGAAACTTTATTCCTACCTCCAAAACCTGCATCCCAGTTCCTGTTTGGATCAACTCCAACACACAGACTGCCTTGATTCTTGGAGCGGGTCTTCCGCCACATGCGATTCTAAAACAAAGAAACACTATGGCTTCAAAAAGGAGCAAATCTTGGTCCTTGCATTAAAACTGCTACCCAGAAATAGTTGCCATTCATCAGGAAGCGACCCTAGGCACAAGCCTAAGATTATTTCTGATGGGCTGACTGCCAAGACGGGCCAGTGGACAAAAATCAAAGGGCTGGTGGGTTAAGATGAGTTAGACAAGTAATTAGTATCTTTGGCTGCCCAACTCTTTTGTAGCTCTTTCTTAGAGCATTAGCAACGCACTTTCAGAGCCTACTTCCCTCACATTTACTGTTCGCCTGGAAGAGCATGACAGCTTCCTAAATCAGCTTAGACACACAGCATCCTTACTCACTGTGGTGTGAGTGAATACATAGCCATCGGGGTTTGAGACTGTCAGCAGGAAAATGTCCATTTTGTTCAGCAGAGAGGTGATGGATGGATCCTTCCCATAGTCGGAGGCAATCTAAGCAGAGACAATATTGTACACCGTGATTACCAATATATTTCTTTCCTGCACGCTTACGCTCTAACAGCTAGGTACAGAGACAAGTCTGGCTTTTGGAGCAGGCAAACAAGAAAAATTAATTATCTGCTGGCTATAACTGTTCCTCGTTAGACTTGGAGCTTGGAGAGAGCAATGAATCTCTTTTACTATTTTATTCTGAAGACAGGAAGTTAATGGAAGAGGGCAACAAAATTTTATCCTGCCCGTCCCAGAGAATGGGCCAAGGCTGGCACTAAGATTGAGATGGATTAGCCAGGATGGGAATATGCAACTGTGCTGCACTTCTCTGGTGGCTTAGTCATTTTCAGCGGAATTTAAATTCTCGTTTATATAGAGCTGGAAGATTTGGCACTTTTGTGGAAGGTAACCAATGACACTGTGTTTCTCTGTGTTGGCTGGCCAAAGCAGCAAACTAATCTTCAAAAAGTCCTCAGTTATTTGTGTGACTATCAGCCCTGCAGTCCTCAACGGTTTCACCTGAGCTACTACATTTTGTCTACCTAAACTTCTCCCAGCTGCTCTAACAATACATAGCATTTTTCAATTCTTTGTCTAGGCAGCTGCCATATTCTCTCTGGAGTCAGCTGTGTTTTAAGAGGGGTGAAGGAGAGTTAGCAGAGCTGGCTAAACACATGCAGGTGTGATATACTTTTAAAAAGTCAGGGGCATTCCCAAGATAAAAGAAAAAAAATCAATCACTGCTGTAGTGACCTTTTTAGCTATCCATACTGCACTCGCTTGGGTAACCCACTCTCGGGAATGGATACCAGCATCAATCCAGATTGCAGGACGGTTCCTTCCTCCAGTGCTGAACTGCCAAACAAGACAGAAAGTTTTAAAACTCTCACTGACGCCTTTTAGTCAAGAACATCCCATACAGACTGGGATGCTTTGGACTGAATTGTGCTGTATCTATAATCCATATGTATGTTAGTGTATGTATACACATACGTATGCACACATTCTGTGTTATGTGTCATACCTTGAGCACGTACAAAGGCCGCTTTTCATAGGATTCCCCGATCTTCAGCTTACTGACAATGTTGCTAAACTCAGATGCAAGATGATCCAGTTCGGCATAAATCTGAAATGAAAAATCATGATGACATTTACATTACCTTTATGTATAGTACTGCCCAGAACAGTTATAGGACCTGATGAAATCTACATTTCTCTCCTTTTGCCTTCATTACTATGACCTCTTCAAAGCCCCATCTCACCTTATGCCAGCGTGGTCAGTGCTGTTCCTAACATTACAAAGTAGAAGGAAGCACTGCTATATCGTCAACATCTACTTACTTCAGGAATAACTTCAAAACCCTCTTTAAGAGCTTCTGGTAATAAAAATACCTTACCCTCTGCTCTCTTGGATAGCTACTGGTTTCCTATACTTCCCTATTTCAAGATTCATTTATTTCTCAATCACTTTTGAGGGTCAGAAGGAAGGGTTTTGACAGAACTCTGCAGAATAGTGTATGAAAAACTATCGTCAACACTTGGCTGTTACAACACTCCGTCAGGGAGAGCACTGGCTCACTGTGCTGACCACAAAATGAATACATTTAAAAACAAAACCACACACCAAAAGAAGATAGAAAGACGTTTTAGATCATAATATAGGATGTTTAATTGAAGACAGCATGAAAAAAGGCCATAATAAAGAATCCTCTTCCCCCAAAGCTGAGGTACTCACGGAATCTAAAGAGTTATAAGTTCCATAGTTGAAGGTGTTGCTGCTGCGATCTCTTTGCTGACTGCAGGCCATATCTTGCTTTTCTTTATCTAGAACAACCTAAAAGAAGCCATGCAAATGTTGAGAAAAGCCTGCTTAATTTGCAAACTTCTGACCAAATGTTTATCTCGAATAATGAAATGGCAGTGTGCATACTGACTCCAGCCCCAGACCCAAACTTCCTGCAGCTATGGAGCAAAGACATGTTTCTGCTGAATGTATCTGTAGCAAAGTGGGCAAGAATACCAGTGTTCAAATGGTCAGCATTAAGTTTTAAACACTTCTTAAGATGAACAAGAATAGCAATGGAAATCTTTGGGGGGGGGGGGGGAGCGGGGAAGGCAGTGTTTCTGCTGAGTTAATGCTATTTTAGAGGCCATTTTGGGATTACTACTCACGAAGAAATGCCAGATTAGTGCCCAAGTGGGTGACTTTACTCTTGCACGATGGTGTGCAGTTCTTTCAGACCATGATCCTGAACCACTTTTAACGGAGTTTACTGATTTATGAGTAACTTTAGCGTTGTGATTTCCAAATGTGCGAGGCCAAAAGACCACACAAAATTCCTCAGGGGTTATCAGAAGAACCCCCTGGAGCCTATGAGTTTATTCATGTCACTATTCAGCATGGTTTGAGATAGCATCTGCAGAGTGATCTCCATAGCTTCCCAGTGTAGCAGTGATCCACAGATCATCTTTGAGAAATTAATCCACAGGCTACAAAAAATAAGGGGAGGTCCTCGTGGAAAGCAGAGTATAGAAGAGTCCATGTTAATGAATGAGGCCAGATTGTGAATCACTATTTGTTTCCAAAGGATATAAAAGCTAAATAAGTGCCAATGGCATTGCCTACCTGCAGGTCTTCGATCAGGATGGAGTACTCAATCCCATGGGACTCCAGGAAGGCTTTGACTGCTTGGACGCCGTTAGCGGGGATTCGCACATCCACAGGGAGGGCAGGGGTGGACGGATTTATCCAGAAATCAAGCTGAAAAGAGAAAGGAAAAAGGATTTGGTTTGGGGAAAGCGTTCTGCAAACAGCTCTTCTAAAGCTTTAGAGATGCTGATTTCTCCCAAATTGAATGACTTCTGCAGTATTGTGGCCCATCATGCTTACAGCACGCTCCATTCTTTAGCTTGGCCTCACCACAACCTTGTATCAGTTAATTCACAATAAAAATAACAAAGGTCTGTAGAAGACTAAAGTCAGTATTTTCACTGACTTCAGAGCTTCAGTCATATAAGCAAGAGGAAATTTTAGTCTTCTATGATGATTATGCCCTTTTTACAAGGGCATGTAGTGATAGGACAAGGGGTAATGGCTTTAAACTGAAGGAGGGCAGATTTAGATTAGATATTAGGAAAAAGTTCTTCCCTGTGAGGGTGATGAGGCACTGAGGGAACAGGTTGCCCAGAGAACTTGTGGCTGCCCCATCCCTGGCAGTGTTCAGGGCCAGGTTGGATGGGGCTTGGAGCAACCTGGTCTAATGGAAGGTGTCCCTGCCCGTGGCAGGGGGGTTGGAACTCGATGGTCTTTAAGGTCCCTTCTGACCCAAACCATTCTGTGATTCTATGATTAGCTTACTATTCTCCCTTTTACCAGAAATAGTTTCAAGAAAAGCTCTGTATTACATTATCAGGTAATATGAAACCCATTGTTTCGTTTTTATTTCTCCTTTAATTTCTCCTTTGGTAGGGCTTTTCTAAATTTTCATTTCTATACTGTTCAAAGTGACAATAAAAATTCTCACCAATGGCAATAAGAACAGTAATAACCTAGAATTTTATAGTGTGTTTTCCTGCTTCAGTACAGCATAGACTAAATAATAAATTCCTCCCACAATGCTGGTAGACAAGTATAAAAACATTAGCATCCCCACTTTAAAGACAAGCTTTTTGATGCTAAGTTTAAAAGCAGATCAGTTCAAATATTATTGTAAACCCAGTAAGAAGAAAATATGAATTCAGGCACTCCTGAATACTAAGCTGGTACTAGAACTTTCAGATCAAACACCAAGTATTGAGACAGTAAATGTATTTATGGCAGCTGCCACGGTATAGCATGAACTTTCCAAATGCGATGCAAAGTCCTACCCTGATAAGTCTTACCCCAGTCCGAAACGTTAAAAAATAAGACCTCTGTGGTAATAACATACCTCAAAGTGTTCCAGTGAGTCCAAAAGCTGTAACTTCTTAACCTCCTCCTCATTTCTTGTCTTGATTCGGAGAACCTGGTGCCTGCAATAAATCAATAAATCTTCAGAAACAGTCTCAAAAAGGGGTCTGGTTGAACTAGCTTGTTATTGAGATCACAAATTTAGTGGATAGTTACTTGCATGCTACCAGCTTCTTTGTATATGGACTTCTTTAATGCAGTTGACTTAGTGTCACACAAGAATTCAACCAACAACCCGCAGGGCCAGCCTGCTACATGTGCACAAGATTAGTAACTAGTTAAATGGCAACTTTTAAGATTTCATCATAAACAAGACATCAAGTGGATGTGTTTTTAATTGCTTACAAGGATCAGTCTTGCATCTATTAGTTATTTTTTGTCAACAACTTGCAGAAAAAAATAACTCTGGTCAAGTTGGCAAATGATCAAATGTTTGGGGAGCACTATACAACAAAGCAAACCAAATACTAAATATGGCGTTCATTTCACCTTTCTTCACTTTAGCCAAAGACTGTTGACAAACTTCCCTGTGCTGTCAGAAGCCGATACCATCAGAGGGTGGCTTACACCATTCCAGGTGGAATGAATCACCTTCTGGAAGTACCTCACTCCACCGGTTACAGAGGTAACCTCAGCTATTAACGTAGACTATGCATTGTACAACATACAGTGATCACAACGTACAGTCTCCAAGTGGTTTTTTAGATCACTAAAAACATATAACCCATTCAAATACACAATGTTCCAGGCTGCTTGGTAAAACAGGTAGAAGCAAGCAGTACCACGAGGAGAGGCTGATGAGCTCAGGCTTGTTCAGGCTGATCTAACCGCAGCCTACAACAACTTGAAGGGGAGTTTGTCAAAAAAATGACAAACTCTTCTCGGTAGGGGCCGATGATAACAAGGGGAAATGGCTCCATGCCCTGCCCTGAGCAGGAGGGTGGGCTAAAAACTTTTGGAGGTCCCTTCCACCCAATGCTTTTATGAAATGACAGAAGGATCTAGGAACAACAGGCGTATGCAACAGCTGGGGGACAGAAGATCCTATTCTGGAGAACCAGGGGGGATTCTGAAGGAAACCTGGAAGCCAGAACGAATTGACAACTGGAAGTACAGCCCGGGATCAATGCCGTAGCCAAAAGCACCGAGGTGCTCCTTAGCTGTATAGCTTGGGATTTACTGCAAGTGAGCTGCGCGTTACTGCTACCTTCGCAAATGGCATTTGGTGGTTAAAGCGTGTGTTTGTTTTCATTCTCTTCCCTAGGCACATGCATTTGGCCACTGCTGGAGACAGAACAAAAGTCCATGGAGTCCCATATCCTGACCTGACCTGGCTGCTCTGCTGGCACCCACCGCAAGCGGTACCGAAAAATGGAGACGACTCGGAGCAAACCGACATGAATAACTGCAGAATTGGAAAAAACATCTTAAGACAGGGTAAACAAGGGACTTAGCATATGAGCTCAGTTATGTGTGTGTTTATTTACTAGCGTGGCCTCAGCCGCTGTGAAGAGACACTCGTTAACACCAGGTTCCTCAGTCTGGCCAGCTGAAGTATAAGATTCTTCTGTTGAACCAAGTTAAATCAACATTGAAGGCACTTCACCACATTAATAACTTATTATTGGATTCTCCATCACCATAAGCTTTATTTCTGGATTGGATTCTTCAGTGAAGAGATGAGGCTCATTAACCACAGCCACTGGAATTGACTGAGGAATGAATTCACGAGAATCCAGTCTACATTATGCCAGAGCCCAGATTAAATTATCAAAATAGCTTCTCCTGGCTTTACAAACCCTGGGTCACTTTCTACATCTCAGGAAGTATCTGTTAGGGTTTTTTTATCCTCTTCTATTAAGGTTCTTACACCGTAAGACTGTGAGGAAATATACCAGGAGATAATTTTGCAATGCAACATACAGATAAACCTTTAGAATATGATAGTTGGAGATAAGGATTTTAATTGCTTAGAAAGGCTCTGAAGAGAATGAAGCATTTAAAGTGAAATGAGAATCTTCAAAAACAAATTGAAGCTAGTGACCTTTCTGATCTGAGGCCAGGTTCTGGTCTTTCAGCTCTGCTTTGTGCCGGACCAGATCTGTCAAGCTGAATGCTCGAGCTCTGCAGCGAGGTTCAGCACCAGATCAAGGCTTCGGACTGCTCCCTAGGTACAGCAAAAGCCAAAACGAAGCCTTGGGTGAACAGGAATTTAGGAGCTCAACACTGCAGCTAGACCCTTCTCCTTAGAAACCCCAAATGAAAGTAGAGAAGAGTTCCTTCGAACACTGGAGTACCAAAGTAAAAAGACAAGTCAGTCATAAAAATCAAAGAATGTGCCCCAAGCAGACTTTTTAAACTTAAGATAATGAAAAACAACAACTGGATAATACGGCCTTAAATGGAAGGCCTTCCACTGCTTTCAAACCAAGACATCCACAAAAGCGTAACTCACCCAACAAAAGATTCCAGGCACAAGGAAGCCCCGAAGAGAGCACTGAAGATCAAAATGAGCTTCATGTTTGAAGTGAAGTTCAACCCAGCCTAGTGAAAGTGAATTTACACAGGATTTAAGAAACCCCCTTTTCCAGATAAAACATTAACTATTTCATGTGATTAAGTTCTCACTCCTATCAGAGCTTTCAAGGCAACCAACAGATAGGAGGCCGATTTCGTCTCAAAAAAATATTTTCCACTGACACATTCAAACCTCTAAGGGAGGAGTTGTCTGCAAAGCTTTGCCCACAAAGCTCCTCAGTGTCCTTTTACACATTTTTCTAGACAGAGGAAAACAGAGTCAAACTGAAGGTCACCCCAGCTCTCACTGGGGCTGAGGAGCTCTACCCGTAGGCTCTGGGTCATAGGTTTTGCTCCAATAGATTTCTAGTAGCCCATTCCTTGTTACAAAGAGGCAGCCAGCAGAAAGATCTCACTCCAGCAAAAATACTCAATTGGAGTGATTATTTTGAAGGATGAACTCTGGGTCCTGCCTGCCATGCAACAAGTTGGCTCTGATAGACTGGGGCAAGGCAATGCTACAGATTCACTCTTACATAGAAGTTACACACTTCCAGATATTAAGCCAGATAGTTTAAATATATTCTTTATTGAAATTACTAGCATCCCGCCAATCTTCAGCTGGGATAGTTTTACACAGATCCAGCCAGCCAGTGTTTCAAGCAAACTAAGGTTGCAGCAAGAGTCACATGAAAGCAAGTTGTATAGTAGGAGCAGAAAAAAGCCTTGGGCGAACAGGGATTTAGAGGAGCTCAACTCTGCAGCTAGACCCTTCTCCTTGGACAGGCTGGCTGGACATCCTCTTCTAACGAAGTATCCTTCTCGGGAGGAGGTGACACAGGCTTGAAGAAGTGCTGGAACAGCCACTGCCGGGTCCTCTCAGCTTTACAATGCCCGCAGGGCCGTTCCCTGATCCAGTAGCAATCTGCATCCCTTTGCTCTTGTGCTGGACTCTGTCTACATCTCGCTTCATGGGGAATAGCCTCCATCTTGTTTGCCTTCTGTAAAGGTGCCCAGATATTTGAGTTGTTGTTATCTACGTTGAGGGAGTAACGGCGATGGGCAGTCTCCTGGCTGAGCTTTGGGAACCATCTCTCTTGCCTTTGCTTGTTGGAACACCCAGCTGCGGTTGCCCCAGAATGACAGGTAGGGCCGGAGGGCTGTCGGACACACTTTTTGTTCGTCCCACTAAAAATGGTACGGAGGAAGAGCCAGGTGCTGACCCCGCGGATGGCATTCCTGGGAACTAACACAGGACAGAAGGGAGACGGTTCAGCTACTCTAATCAACCCCAGGAGACCAAGGAAAGGAAGTCTCTGACAATCCCCAGAGGAAGCTCGTAATAAAGCTCTCGCCCGTACCGCTCTCAACATTCGCCCTGAGGAGCTTCCCCCAATCTCCACTCCCACCCTACCCCTCTGCAGACAGGGCAGGGGCTTCTTGTCATGTGTTCACAGCAGACTCCAAGCAAGTCTTTTATAAGGCCAGGCCTCATGTTTTTGGGAACAAAGGGAGCCTCAGGCAGGGATTCTGCCTGTTTTGACATACAGGAATTAGTCATCCCGCAACTGTTGTGTCTTGGGGGCACACTGCGAAGAACAGATGCTCTGCAGGGAGGCAAGGTATGTTCCTGCAAGTCCCCAGGTCTTTGAGGTTTAACCTAACCCAGCCCTTGGGAAACAAGCAGGTCTCCACTCCCCTCAACATAAATCGGATAACACGAGTTTATCCAAAGAGATAGGAACCATCATGAGGATTTCCTGCTTCTAGCACTCCAGTAATTCTGGTGGAAGCCAAATCCCAGCTCTAGCTATGGCCTTCAACATTTCATAAAGAACCGACAGACCGTCCGCACTACCTTCTGTGGATTCACTCTTTGAAAACAGGAAGGAGGGACTTAACTTAGGGCAAAATTATAGCTTGCTTCATTACTCATGCTACATCCCGCATGGATTTAAAGGCTGCCAAGAGATCCCGCCAAACATGATGTCAAGGTCTGAAGTACACCAACAAGCTTCAAGTGCCCTGACTAGCCTCATCTGGGGCCTCCACCCCTTGCATTTAAGGAGCTGCATTTAAGCCCAAACCTTTGTACCCACTCCTAATCCCCACTGAAGGAGCTACAGAAGCCTGCAGCACCGTGCCCTCCTGCCATAGCCATAAGGTCCTGCAGGGTCTGGAGATCGGCCTTGAACCACAGGCTAAGTCCTATGGGCAAAGTTCCGCACAGGCTGAAAGCCTCTGTAGCGCTCAGGGCCCAAAACACCCAAATTAGGGAGCAGCAAGAGCAGAGGCGCACCGCCACAGCAAGCCAGAAACCAAAGGTGACAGCAAGGCAGGCAAGGGTAGAGAGCTTACCACAAGCAGCATGGCCCCATGGGACCCAAACCAGAGGAGCAGAGCAGGTCTGGTGGCACTGACCAGGAACAACCACAATCCAGATCCTCAGGTAAGTCCACACTCACACGGCAGATCCACAGCAGGATATCAGGAGCTACAAGTCCACCATGCACCCACTGCAGCTCAAACAAGGACCAAAACAAATGGCCTCAGCTTAAATGCAGCTCCCGCACCAAGGGGCGGAGGGTGTGTGGGTGGGGGCCCCACAAGGCCACTCAGGGCAATTAGCGCTCTCAGGGCCCTGGCACACTTAATGTGGGCAGGGTGGGACGTACTCTCCACACGGTCCTAAGAGGATGTGGTATCATGCAGTGAATCATGAATGCAGGGGTGACTTGTTAAGTGAAAGGTCACATGAACCTCATCTAACCAAATTTTGTCTCGTTGCTTAAAATTGCCATACCGATACATAGACAGTTTGCCTGTGCTGTCACTGACGGAGGGCCAGAATGGATATGACCCCCCTACCAACTAGAAAGGCCTCAAAAGTCATCAAATTTAGGTGGAGTCATTCCTTTTCTGTAAAGTCTGGACCCTCTGTTGTTGCCCCTATCTAAAAAATGTTCTTGCGACCAAGACAGAGCGTAGTAGTCCCTCCTACCACAGTTAGGAAGGAAGAGGCAGCCTCTGTCCTTGCTGTTCCCACACAGCGTGACTGAGCTCGAGCCCACGGTCCCCCTCGCCTCCCATCCTCCCAAAAGAAGTGTTTGGCAATTCAGTAGGAAGGGGGAAGAGAGGGGAAACGACCCATGCTGGACTGAGCTTTTCTTGTGCTCCTGCTGGCCCGCTTGTCCCCTCTGCCCTCTCCGCTTAACATTCTGCATCGCCTCCTGCTCTCTCACAGGGTCCTGGGCACTTTCTGTAATGCTTTTTTGAACTCTACGCATAACTTGCAAAACTCATATTTACCTTTTGAATTGCTCTCCCTTTTGTCAGAATATAATCTTTTACCTTGGACTTTCTGGAGAATCTGTTTCAGGGAAATAACATTGTACAGATGATGTTACTTAGAACAACATATAAACATTAATTCCTTATATAATGCTAATTCTATAAAGCATGTGTGAGCTTGTGAGAGAGGCCCTGGGACACGAGGCTGACTGGTCCTCGCACAGCTATGGCACAGGGAGCAGTGCCAGCCCCTGCCCCAGGAAAACGCAGCCAAGAGGGGAGCCTTCACACCTTCGCCGTTTCTACCGAGACTCTCAACAAGCCCATATTCCTTGGAAATCCCACACACGTTTCGCCTTTGGATAGAAATGTTTCTTTTCTCATCATCTCGAGCTAGACCTGTAACACCAACATGGCAAAGGGCTCTGTCTGCAGCTCATCTCCTAGATGATCAAAGTTAATTGGCTATAAAGCAATTAATTTTGGATTACTGGTGAGAGAACTATTATTTCTGTAAGTAATGGCTTATTTCTATGTTCCTAATCCGCAAGGCACCTTGGGAATGCCCTGGATAAAGTATGAGTAGGGATTTCAGTATGTGGCTCACCATTTGTAGATGTGACTGGCATCATTTTAGAAGCAGAACCCTCATTTTGATCTCCCTGGAAAATCTGCAGCTATATGCCAGTGCAATAACACTGACTGCAGTGGAGCTACTTATTTCCAACTCAAATTTCCTTAAATTAGGAAATTAAGACCTTCAACTTCCCAGGGCTGTCCCCAGATTTCACATGTTTGTCATACAGCAGTTTATAATGCACCACATGCTCCATCGGATCATGTTTTAGCTTTGCATTTTAGGACAGCAAGCACACAGATGAAATGTAACTGGTAATAACAAGAAGGGTACTGGGAGAGATACAATCAGTTACCTATACCTGCCGATTAAAGACCAGTTCTAACAGTGACATCATCCCATGAGATAATTACAAATAACAACTTCCGAGGTTGCGAAAGCCTTTTAGGCAGTAAAGTTTTGTGTAAGCCCACAATAACCTTCTGCTAAGAGCCAGCAGGTGTCAGCAGAAAACACAGAATTAAATATCTTACTCGAGCACAACAGACAAGACAGATAATCAAAATGCCAGCACAGGAGCAGAGGAGGATTTTCCCTCTGATCCCCCCAAAGCCTTCCTCATCATCATCATATTCCCTTTCATCTGGTTTCTGATGAGCACCAGAAAGCACGGGATCATTCTGCCAGTAATACCACCCAAGAGAGGAAAAAGGGTATCCCATGGAGCCTCGTCGCTAGACCTGGGACATGGGGCTGTCCCCTCCCCAAGGGGTGAGCGTTTCCGTGTTCGGAGCAGCCCCTCGGCAACCCGTTACCCAGCTGACTATCTCATATTTTGGGGATGTTGGGTAGGATTCATCTCCTTTCACTCAAGCTGTGTCAAGGCTGGGAATTGCACCAAAACAAGACTCCTCTTCCTCTGTAACTGATGAAAAGTGATTCAGCCCATCCTTGCATAGCTGTTTGAGACTAGAAGGCCAAAGCAGTTTTTTAACAGTCCTTCAATAGTATCTCCATTTCATGCTTTTCTTGCTTTCATCCTCTTGCTTAGGAAATGAGTCAAAGTCAAGAGACTTTCAAACCAATGGAATTCGCCCATTGGCGTGGATCTACCAAACGAACTTTCAACCTGTTTAAGCTTCTCTCCTCCCTTTCTCCAACTGTGTTTTTATTACTGTATGTTTCCTATAACCAGCCTTTTATAACAGAATAACACATTCCACCAGCCTTTACAGTGGAGCAACTTGGAAGATACTGCATTTACCCAAATTGGAAGCAGAGTGGGGAAAATTAAGAAATAGACTGGATATCCCACATAAGCAGAACATCCCAGATAATTTTCCTTTTGCAGAGCTGCTGCCCCTGTCTTGTACGAGCTGTTGCAGCCACCTCAGCTCAATATGCTTCCCCGGGCCAGGTCTAGCTCCTCTCACTTTGATGGTTCCCAGTTCTTCCCACCTGTAGTCATGCCCTGCTCTTCTTGCTTCAAAAGGCCGTATCACATGAAAATGCTGCTGAGATTAAGTCAGCATGTCACCACACCGGCAATGTTGCGCGATTTACCACCCAGTCATACGAGACGAGCTTGTCACCCAAGCCACCCTGTCCAACGGGACCATCTTCACCTCAAGTAATACCTTCTGGATACACTGATTTAGCACGAAATTCACACAACCCTTTTTATTTACGGGATTTCAGGACAGAAATATGAATTTCAACCCATACAGCGCGCAAACAGACCCCAAATCTTTAACTGTTGACTTTGGCAACACGCAGTCTGATATACATTACTATGTGCAATCAATTAATTTAGCTCAACAGATAACTCGGCATCAACGCAGCAACATGTGGCTCTGTGTGACAGGGAATTAGCCGCTCTCC